>OY743227.1:55335681-55843650 GCA_963555765.1 Orthonevra nobilis
ATTTGTTCCAGAATATCAGTAACCATGATAATAAATAGCTTAGTTTACGTTTTTAGAAATTTCATGAAAAAAGCGCATTCCGAAGTCATGGGCTATAGTCCAGCAAAATTTCGCAAAAAAACCCTTGCTTTTCAAATTTCCATATCTGCGACAAAAACCGCTTGTTTTAATCAAAATTTGTGAATTTATGCTAAGAGATGCGTTAGTATGAACATCTATAGCTTAATTAACGTTTTTAGAAATTTCATGAAAAAAGCGCATTCCGAAGTCATGGGCTATAATCCAGCAAAATTTCGCAAAAAAACCCTTGATTTTCAAATTTCCATATCTGCGACAAAAATCGTTTGTTTTAATCAAAATTTGTGAATTTGTGCTAAGAGATGCGTAAGTATGAACATCTATAGCTCAGTTAACGTTTTTAGAAATTTCATGAAAAAAGCGCATTCCGAAGTCATGGGCTATAGTCCAGCAAAATTTCGCTAAAAACCCTTGATTTTCAAATTCCCATATCTTCGACAAAAATCACTTGTTTTAATCAAAATTTGTGAATTTATGCTAAGAGATGCGTTAGTATGAACATCTATAGCTTAGTTAACGTTTTTAGAAATTTCATGAAAAAAGCGCACTCCGAAGTCATGGGCTATAGTCCAGCAAAATTTCGCAAAAAAACCCTTGATTTTCAATTTTCCATATCTTCGACAAAAATTGATTGTTTTAATCAAAGTCGGTGAATTTGTTCCAGAATATCAGTAACCATGATAATAAATAGCTTAGTTAACGTTTTTAGAAATTTCATGAAAAAAGCGCATTCCGAAGGCATGGGCTATAGTCCAGCAAAATTTCGCAAAAAAACCCTTGATTTTCAAATTTCCATATCTGCGACAAAAATCGTTTGTTTTAATCAAAATTTGTGAATTTGTGCTAAGAGATGCGTAAGTATGAACATCTATAGCTCAGTTAACGTTTTTAGAAATTTCATGAAAAAAGCGCATTCCGAAGGCATGGGCTATAGTCCAGCAAAATTTCGCAAAAAAACCCTTGATTTTCAAATTCCCATATCTTCGACAAAAATCACTTGTTTTAATCAAAATTTGTGAATTTATGCTAAGAGATGCTTAGTATGAACATCTGTAGCTTAGTTAACGTTTTTAGAAATTTCATGAAAAAAGCGCATTCCGAAGTCATGGGCTATAGTCCAGCAAAATTTCGCAAAAAAAACCTTGATTTTCAAATTTCCATATCTGCGACAAAAATCGCTTGTTTTAATCAAAATTTGTGAATTTATGCTAAAGGATGCGTTAGTATGAACATCTATAGCTTAATTAACGTTTTTAGAAATTTCACGAAAAAAGCGCAATCCGAAGTCATGGGCTATAGTCCAGCAAAATTTCGCAAAAAACCCTTGATTTTCAAATTTCCATATCTGCGAAAAAAATCGCTTGTTTTAATCAAAATTTGTGAATTTATGCTAAGAGATGCTTTAGTATGAACATCTATAGCTTAGTTAACGTTTTTAGAAATTTCATGAAAAAAGCGCATTCCGAAGTCATGGGCTATAGTCCAGCAAAATTTCGCAAAAAAACCCTTGATTCTCAAATTTCCATATCTTCGACAAAAATTGATTGTTTTAATCAAAGTCGGTGAATTTGTTCCAGGATGTCAGTAACCATGATAATAAATAGCTTAGTTAGCGTTTTTAGAAATTTCACGAAAAAAGCGCATTTCGAAGTCATGGGCTATAGTCCAGCAAAATTTCGCAAAAAAACCCTTGATTTTCAAATTCCCATATCTGCGACAAAAATCGCTTGTTTTAATCAAAATTTGTGAATTTATGCTTAGAGATGCGTTAGTATGAACATCTATAGCTTAGTTAACGTTTTTAGAAATTTCATGAAAAAAGCGCATTCCGAAGTCATGGGTCCAGCAAAATTTCGCAAAAAAAGCCTTGATTTGCAAATTTCCATATCTTCGACAAAAATCGCTTGTTTTAATCAAAATTTGTGAATTTATGCTTAGAGATGCGTTAGTATGAACATCTATAGCTGTGTTAACGTTTTTAGAAATTTCATGAAAAAAGCGCATTTCGAAGTCCAGAAAAAATTTCGCAAAAAAACCCTTGATTTTCAATTTTCCATATCTTCGACAAAAATTGATTGTTTTAATCAAAGTCGGTGAATTTGTTCCAGGATGTCAGTAACCATGATAATAAATAGCTTAGTTAGCGTTTTTAGAAATTTCACGAAAAAAGCACATTTCGAAGTCATGGGCTATAGTCCAGCAAAATTTCGCAAAAAAACCCTTGATTTTCAAATTCCCATATCTGCGACAAAAATCGCTTGTTTTAATCAAAATTTGTGAATTTATGCTTAGAGATGCGTTAGTATGAACATCTATAGCTGTGTTAACGTTTTTAGAAATTTCATGAAAAAAGCGCATTTCGAAGTCCAGAAAAAATTTCGCAAAAAAACCCTTGATTTTCAATTTTCCATATCTTCGACAAAAATTGATTGTTTTAATCAAAGTCGGTGAATTTGTTCCAGGATGTCAGTAACCATGATAATAAAAAGCTTAGTTAGCGTTTTTAGAAATTTCACGAAAAAAGCGCATTTCGAAGTCATGGGCTATAGTCCAGCAAAATTTCGCAAAAAAACCCTTGATTTTCAAATTCCCATATCTGCGACAAAAATCGCTTGTTTTAATCAAAATTTGTGAATTTATGCTTAGAGATGCGTTAGTATGAACATCTATAGCTTAGTTAACGTTTTTAGAAATTTCATGAAAAAAGCGCATTCCGAAGTCATGGGTCCAGCAAAATTTCGCAAAAAAAGCCTTGATTTGCAAATTTCCATATCTTCGACAAAAATCGCTTGTTTTAATCAAAATTTGTGAATTTATGCTTAGAGATGCGTTAGTATGAACATCTATAGCTGTGTTAACGTTTTTAGAAATTTCATGAAAAAAGCGCATTTCGAAGTCCAGAAAAAATTTCGCAAAAAAACCCTTGATTTTCAATTTTCCATATCTTCGACAAAAATTGATTGTTTTAATCAACGTCGGTGAATTTGTTCCAGAATATCAGTAACCATGATAATAAATAGCTTAGTTTACGTTTTTAGAAATTTCATGAAAAAAGCGCATTTCGAAGTCCAGAAAAAATTTCGCAAAAAAACCCTTGATTTTCAATTTTCCATATCTTCGACAAAAATTGATTGTTTTAATCAACGTCGGTGAATTTGTTCCAGAATATCAGTAACCATGATAATAAATAGCTCAGTTTACGTTTTTAGAAATTTCATGAAAAAAGCGCATTCCGAAGTCATGGGTCCAGCAAAATTTCGCAAAAAAAGCCTTGATTTGCAAATTTCCATATCTTCGACAAAAATTGATTGTTTAAATCAAAATTGGTGAATTTGTTCCAGGATATCAGTAACCATGATAATAAATAGCTCAGTTTACGTTTTTAGAAATTTCATGAAAAAAGCGCATTCCGAAGTCATGGGTCCAGCAAAATTTCGCAAAAAAAGCCTTGATTTGCAAATTTCCATATCTTCGACAAAAATCGCTTGTTTTAATCAAAATTTGTGAATTTGTGCTAAGAGATGCGTAAGTATGAACATCTATAGCTCAGTTAACGTTTTTAGAAATTTCATGAAAAAAGCGCATTCCGAAGTCATGGGCTATAGTCCAGCAAAATTTCGCAAAAAAACCCTTGATTTTCAAATTTCCATATCTGCGACAAAAATCGCTTGTTTTAATCAAAATTTGTGAATTTATTCTAAGAGATGCGTTAGTATGAACATCTATAGCTTAGTTAACGTTTTTAAAATTTCATGAAAAAAGCGCATTAAGAAGTCATGGGCTATAGTCCAGCAAAATTTCGCAAAAAAACCCTTGATTTTCAAATTTCCATATCTGCGACAAAAATTGCTTGTTTTAATCAAAATTTGTGAATTTATGCTAAGAGATGCGTTAGTATGAACATCTATAGCTTAGTTAACGTTTTTAGATATTTCATGAAAAAAGCGCATTCCGAAGTCATGGGCTATAGTCCAGCAAAATTTCGCAAAAAACCCTTGATTTTCAAATTTCCATATCTTCCACAAAAATTGAATGTTTTAATCAAAGTTGGTGAATTTGTACCATGCTTTCAGTAACCATGGTAATTTATAGCTCAGTTAACGTTTTTAGATATTTCATGAAAAAAGCGCATTCCGAAGTCATGGGCTATAGTCCAGCAAAATTTCGCAAAACAAGCCTTGATTTGAAAATTTCCATATCTTCGACAAAAATTGATTGTTTTGATCAAAGTTTGGTGAATTTGTACCAGGCTTTCAGTAACCATGGTAATTTATAGCTCAGTTAACGTTTTTAGATATTTCATGAAAAAAGCGCATTCCGAAGTCATGGGCTATAGTCCAGCAAAATTTCGCAAAACAAGCCTTGATTTGAAAATTTCCATATCTTCGACAAAAATTGATTGTTTTGATCAAAGTTGGTGAATTTGTACCATGCTTTCAGTAACCATGGTAATTTATAGCTCAGTTAACGTTTTTAGAAATTTCATGAAAAAAGCGCATTCCGAGGTCATGGGCTATAGTCCAGCAAAATTTCGCAAAAAACCCTTGATTTTCAAATTTCCATATCTGCGACAAAAATCGCTTGTTTTAATCAAAATTTGTGAATATATGCTAAGAGATGCGTTAGTATGAACATCTATAGCTTAGTTAACGTTTTTAGAAATTTCATGAAAAAAGCGCATTCCGAAGGCATAGGCTATAGTCCAGCAAAATTTCGCAAAAAAATCCTTGATTTTCAAATTTCCATATCTGCGACAAAAATTGCTTGTTTTAATCAAAATTTGTGAATTTATACTAAGAGATGCGTTAGTATGAACATCTATAGCTTAGTTAACGTTTTTAAAATTTCATGAAAAAAGCGCATTAAGAAGTCATGGGCTATAGTCCAGCAAAATTTCGCAAAAAAACCCTTGATTTTCAAATTTCCATATCTGCGACAAAAATTGCTTGTTTTAATCAAAATTTGTGAATTTATACTAAGAGATGCGTTAGTATGAACATCTATAGCTTAGTTAACGTTTTTAGATATTTCATGAAAAAAGCGCATTCCGAAGTCATGGGCTATAGTCCAGCAAAATTTCGCAAAAAACCCTTGATTTTCAAATTTCCATATCTTCCACAAAAATTGAATGTTTTAATCAAAGTTGGTGAATTTGTACCATGCTTTCAGTAACCATGGTAATTTATAGCTCAGTTAACGTTTTTAGATATTTCATGAAAAAAGCGCATTCCGAAGTCGTGGGCTATAGTCCAGCAAAATTTCGCAAAAAACCCTTGATTTTCAAATTTCCATATCTGCGACAAAAATCGCTTGTTTTAATCAAAATTTGTGAATATATGCTAAGAGATGCGTTAGTATGAACATCTATAGCTTAGTTAACGTTTTTAGAAATTTCATGAAAAAAGCGCATTCCGAAGGCATAGGCTATAGTCCAGCAAAATTTCGCAAAAAAATCCTTGATTTTCAAATTTCCATATCTGCGACAAAAATCGCTTGTTTTAATCAAAATTTGTGAATTTATTCTAAGAGATGCGTTAGTATGAACATCTATAGCTTAGTTAACGTTTTTAAAATTTCATGAAAAAAGCGCATTAAGAAGTCATGGGCTATAGTCCAGCAAAATTTCGCAAAAAAACCCTTGATTTTCAAATTTCCATATCTGCGACAAAAATCGCTTGTTTTAATCAAAATTTGTGAATTTATTCTAAGAGATGCGTTAGTATGAACATCTATAGCTTAGTTAACGTTTTTAGATATTTCATGAAAAAAGCGCATTCCGAAGTCATGGGCTATAGTCCAGCAAAATTTCGCAAAAAACCCTTGATTTTCAAATTTCCATATCTTCCACAAAAATTGAATGTTTTAATCAAAGTTGGTGAATTTGTACCATGCTTTCAGTAACCATGGTAATTTATAGCTCAGTTAACGTTTTTAGATATTTCATGAAAAAAGCGCATTCCGAAGTCATGGGCTATAGTCCAGCAAAATTTCGCAAAACAAGCCTTGATTTGAAAATTTCCATATCTTCGACAAAAATTGATTGTTTTGATCAAAGTTTGGTGAATTTGTACCAGGCTTTCAGTAACCATGGTAATTTATAGCTCAGTTAACGTTTTTAGATATTTCATGAAAAAAGCGCATTCCGAAGTCATGGGCTATAGTCCAGCAAAATTTCGCAAAACAAGCCTTGATTTGAAAATTTCCATATCTTCGACAAAAATTGATTGTTTTGATCAAAGTTGGTGAATTTGTACCATGCTTTCAGTAACCATGGTAATTTATAGCTCAGTTAACGTTTTTAGAAATTTCATGAAAAAAGCGCATTCCGAGGTCATGGGCTATAGTCCAGCAAAATTTCGCAAAAAACCCTTGATTTTCAAATTTCCATATCTGCGACAAAAATCGCTTGTTTTAATCAAAATTTGTGAATATATGCTAAGAGATGCGTTAGTATGAACATCTATAGCTTAGTTAACGTTTTTAGAAATTTCATGAAAAAAGCGCATTCCGAAGGCATAGGCTATAGTCCAGCAAAATTTCGCAAAAAAATCCTTGATTTTCAAATTTCCATATCTGCGACAAAAATCGCTTGTTTTAATCAAAATTTGTGAATTTATTCTAAGAGATGCGTTAGTATGAACATCTATAGCTTAGTTAACGTTTTTAAAATTTCATGAAAAAAGCGCATTAAGAAGTCATGGGCTATAGTCCAGCAAAATTTCGCAAAAAAACCCTTGATTTTCAAATTTCCATATCTGCGACAAAAATTGCTTGTTTTAATCAAAATTTGTGAATTTATACTAAGAGATGCGTTAGTATGAACATCTATAGCTTAGTTAACGTTTTTAGATATTTCATGAAAAAAGCGCATTCCGAAGTCATGGGCTATAGTCCAGCAAAATTTCGCAAAAAACCCTTGATTTTCAAATTTCCATATCTTCCACAAAAATTGAATGTTTTAATCAAAGTTGGTGAATTTGTACCATGCTTTCAGTAACCATGGTAATTTATAGCTCAGTTAACGTTTTTAGATATTTCATGAAAAAAGCGCATTCCGAGGTCATGGGCTATAGTCCAGCAAAATTTCGCAAAAAACCCTTGATTTTCAAATTTCCATATCTGCGACAAAAATCGCTTGTTTTAATCAAAATTTGTGAATATATGCTAAGAGATGCGTTAGTATGAACATCTATAGCTTAGTTAACGTATTTAGAAATTTCATGAAAAAAGCGCATTCCGAAGGCATAGGCTATAGTCCAGCAAAATTTCGCAAAAAAACCCTTGATTTTCAAATTCCCATACCTTCGACAAAAATTGATTGTTTTAATCAAAATTGGTGAATTTGTGCCAGGATATCAGTAGCCATGAAAATGTATAGCTGAGAAATTTCAAGAAAAAAGCGCATTCCGAAGTCGTGGGCTATAGTCCAGCAAAATTTCGCAAAAAACCCTTGATTTTCAAATTCCCATATCTTCGACAAAAATCGATTGTTTTAATCAAAAATGGTGAATTTGTGCCAGGATATCAGTAATCATGAACACCTGTTGAAAAAAAAAAAACAATGTAAATCAGCCGTTATGTTCAATATTAATTTTAAAAAGAAAAAAAAAAACATCCACTTTGCAATATTTCCAACACCGAGTTTCTTAACGAGTACAAAAATCATGGGACACTGTTTAAGCTGACGAGCTGTCGAACCAGTGATTATTTGAATTTGGAAATCAACCCCGCCAACCATCCACATTGGAACATTTCGCTTATCAAACGTGACCATAATAGACAAAGTGTACCATCTGACCACGAAAGATGTTGCGGACTGTGATTATTTCGATGATAGCAGCAGTCAGATACAAAGCTGACACTCCACATTTTCTTCCCATTTTTTTTTTGGCAATACCCTCTGCCATTCAATAGTGTGACCGACTCGAAGTGGATCATATATAGGTATAGATACATATATTCAGTGTAAGGGACAAGCCATAAATCACGTCGAACTTGGTGTGTTTTTTTTATCAGCTACCAGATTCCAGATGCATGTGGGACAAGTGTTGCTCCATAGAGAGTGTGGCGTAGATTATGCAGAGTTAAGAAGTGGTGTGGTGTGGTGTGGGCACGGAACTCCAAATGCTCCTTAAGTTTTGGATTTATTAAATATTTAGAAGATGACCATGTGAACAGCAAACACATGTCGGTCCGGGTATGTGTTGAGTAAGGGCTTGGTTTGGGGCTTTGCGTTTTTGCTTGTCGACATTAATAAAACAACGATTATGTGAGTTGTTGTTTCAAAGAAACAGTTTTCTTTTGTTGGATAAATATTCATTGACACGTTGTAGTTTGATATTAGAAAAAAAGAAAAAACAAATGAAACGTGATTAATTTCTAGATGGACTTTGATGGACACATGTTCGACCAAAGTAAAGGCGATGGGAGTTTAAACACAACCATTGGTTTCAGAGCTCGGCATAATACCGTCAGTCAAATTCACCACATCAAAAAATATTTCTCAATTGGAACCAGTACAGGTATGGTTTTCCTCGACATCGAAGAAGCATTTTTATACTGTCTGACTGGATGGACTCTTTCATAAAATGTTTTAAAATTGTTTATTCTTTGCGAACAGAAAGGTCCTTCAACATTTGTATAAACGTTTGAAATTCTCAGAGCATGAATGTCGTTTTTGATGTACGTCAAAGATGTGTTCGGAGTCCATTCCTATACAATATACGAATATACACGAAGAGATAAGTTTGGTGTTCAAATTGCAACTGATCTTCCATCTGCTCTTGATAAAGGGTTTTCCAATTAGGACTTGATACGCAATCCATTAATATTTCAAAAACTCATTATCGGCTGAAAGTACAAGCAAAACATTTATGAATGGAACTCGACTTCGTTTATATCGCTACCGGGGGCACGTTTGCAGCTGTCGATTCGATGAACCCAATTTTGTATGACTCGGCCACACATTTCATCCGAAACGGCTGCTATTTCGCGTTCAATGTTGGCCCCAACTCTTCGGACGTCGTCGGCTTGTTGGCATAAACCAATGACTTAACGTAGCCCCAAAGAATGAGGCGGTCAATTGACTGGCCCAATTCTTGAAATAACATGCTCATCAATTATTTTTTGTGGATGAAATGGTGATTCATGAAGCAAATGTGGATTTTCACTCGACCAATAATGCATAGTTTGCTTATCGACGAACCCTTTGAGTCAAAAATGAGCTTCGTCAATGAAGATGATTTTGCGATAAAATTCATCTTGGCGCATTTTCTCCAGAGTCCAATCGGAGAACGTACGTCGCTTTAAAAGGTTCATCAGCTTCAATTCTTGGGTCAGCTTGATCTTGTGTGGGTTTAAACCAAGATCCTTACGCAAAATACAATACGATGTCCAATTCTTGAGAATGCTGCGGAATTTACTCATTTGGATCGTTTGCTACGGACGCCTGAACAGCAGCGATATTTTCGACACTTCGACCAACCCGTTAACTCACTGACACGGCAACATCACACAACGAGTCTGTAGACTCAAATTTTTGCACAAAACTTGTTATTTGCTGGTCTAATAGGACAAGAATTAAGACCGAAAATTGCAGTCACCGACACCGAATTTCGGTAGGAAATTTTTTTAATTTGCAGACGTGCTCAGCCGTGTACTGTACCATGATGAAAATGTTGAGTTTACTGAATAAATTGACAATGACAACGACAGTTCGATGATAAGTGAAAGGGTGCGTTCACAAAATAAACTCAAATTTGTCAAGTCCCAATTGTAAAGCCCTTTAGAAGCTTGAATGCGTGGATGCTGCATTGTCGGTTGACGGGAAAGAATAAACAAAACCGTGGTTCATGGTTCGTGGATCGTGATATAATAGGTGATGAAAAGTGAATTCAAAACAATAACGTATAGCGAAAAGTAAGCTGGAAACAACCAGGTTAAGATGCAGAATCCATGGGAAATGCTGGCTTACATCCAATGAAGGTAATGTTTTCTGTTTGGTTGGGTTCCAAGGGTATATTTTTTTCGAACAATCACGGCGAAGATGTACTGTGAGCGACGCTCTTAGCTTAATCATTCGTCATCTTCCGTCACCAGGCCACATGTCGCTGGACAAACGCTGCAAAAACTGAAGCAGTTAAAAAACGAAACCCTTCTCCACCAACCGTAAAATTTTCATTTTTTTCAAACCCTTCCGAACGGTTAGATTGACTCCAAGTACATACCATTAGACTTCCACTTAATATAGTATGAGTGCTGTTGTTTGCTAATGAACTCGTAGTTAAGAAGCAGGCTTTTCTTTTTTCTTCGAAGCATTAATTTTTATTTTCAAGTCGTTCTAACAAGAAATGATAATATTCAAATCAGATTGCGAATTATATTCAATACTGAAAGCAGTAGATAAAGCGAGGGAAGTCGTAGTTGTATATGTTGTATAGTACTGGTGATAGTACTGCACCCTGCGGAGTTCCTACCATGACCGGGAATGAATAAGACACCCAGTCATTAATAAAGTCCCTAACATTTTTTTCTATAAGAACCGACTCTTAAGTCGGTTGGAAAGTTAAGTAAGTACATTTGATGTATGATAGAAGCCCGTAGTTCCAAACGGTGTCAAATGCATTTTCCGCATCTAGAAAGACAACACCAACATTTACATAAAGGTGTATATTCAGTTAATTTTTGATAAATTTTTTGAGAATTTTACTAAGCGAACTTAGCAAACTTATTGGTCGATAGTTACAGGGAATAGTAGCGTCTTGTCCTGGCTTCGCAATTAGTATGGCTTAAGCTGATTTCCACGCATCCGGAAAGTAACCAAATTTTAAGCAATCGTTGTATACTCAATACCAATTTTCGGAAGGTGTCTTCAGTATTGGTGGTGAATCTCGTATTAACAACCAGCAGACTTAAAAGACTTGATAAGACACTTGAAATCGTCTACTGTAACTTAGTTTTCGTTGCGTTTATTGACTTTGGTCACTCATAAGGCTTCTTATTGTATTATTGTTACTATAGAAGATATACAGTGTTGTGTAAAAAAAAATAAAAATAGCGAAGTGGGTGAAATTGCTTTTGAATTAAAAATATAACACTTGAGTAATTTTTTTTTTGCATTTTTGTTTAAAGAAATAAAGAAAACAAAATAAAACCAATGTGAATTACAACACACAAAAATAACAGAAAATAAAATCTAAATAAAATTCACTGATATTGGTTGTGCTAAAATAGTACACTATACAAAAAACTAAAATATTCTCTTTAAAAAAATCAATAGAAGTCGACGAAGGACGATAAGACTATCAATATTTGGTTGTACTTCCTTTGTTTTTCAACACAGCCTTGCAACTAAGGGGCATGAAGTCAACGAGCTTTTGGTAAAGTGTGCTTGGGAGGTTATACCAAATCCTTTAAACATTTCGCCACAGCTCAAACATTTTTTTTGGTTTTGTGATCTTACTCACATCTCTCTAAACATATCCCACCTACATTTTCGATAGGATTAAGCTCTGTGGACTATGCTGGCCATTCAAAAACTTGAATCTTCATTTCTCCGAACCGTTTTCTTGTTATTTTGGCCTAATGTTTCGGATCATTGTCCCGTTGAAACAATATTTTTCCTTGATAAAAGTCTCTCCCATGAATAGGTCCAAACCCATGATAATGAAAGCATCCCCAGACCATTATATTTCCACCGCCGTGTTTTATGGTCTTCACATATCAGGGATCAAGTTCTTTTACACCCGGCCTTCTTACATACTGTTGTTTAGTATCTGGCCCAAACAAGTTGATTTTGGTTTCGTCTGACCAAAGTATGTTACGCCACTTCTCAACTGTTTTGTGTTGATGGTTTTTTGGCGAAATTGATTCAATTCTGATATTCTTTTTCGATAAGAGAGAGGCTTTTTGATTATGCTTTGTAAGCCTTCATCGGATCACGGAAGTATCTATCTGAAGATTAAGTTCCGTTTTGATTTCCACCGAAGTCATTAATGGATTCTACTTAGCGCAACGAACAATGTTAAAATCGTTGTCTTGCGTTTTCGACCACGTTCTGTTTTTATTTTCTGTATTGTTAAGGCGTTCACCACCGTTTCCATTGAGCAAGAAACAATTTTGGCTATTTCTTTCATAGACTTCCTTGTCCCTCTAAGCTTTGAATTATTTCAAGCCGTTCTGCGATGCTGTTTGTTACTGCCCATCCTACTCTGGAATAATCATTTCTTCTATTTTAAATTGATCTCCAATACCCATTTGTTATACATACCAATAAAAAGAACTTAAAATGAATGCCTTTGCAAAAATAAATGAACCGAGATTGTTACTGTTCTTATTATTTTGCACACCACTGTACATATGCTAAGGCGTTGGCCATCTCCTCGTTTCATACCAGAACTGTGTTTCCAACTTTCAGTGTAGGTACATTTAGTTTTTTTCCTCTTTATAATTTTAGTAATTTTCCAAACGTGTCGGCTGCAGTTTTGATTTCCAAAGATTATTTCAATACTCGAATATAAGTTTTTTTTTACTTGGCTGCTTGTTCTGGACCAGTTTCTGAACCTATTGCTATTATATAAGGAAGGATGTTCACAGTGCTTTTATGTTTGACTCTTTTTGGTACAGATATGACCATGCTACCTGACACAGCTGATGTTAAGAAAATAATTTTTTTCCTCAATAAGCTCTCTTGATACGGTTCCGGCATGAACTTTGGATTATAAAGGGTTTTTCAATTCGGACTTGACAACTTAAAATTTATTTTGTGAACGCACCCTTTCACTTATCATCGAACTGTCATTATCAATTTATTCAGTAAACTCGCCTTGTCATCATGGGAAAGTAAACGGACAAGCAACGTCTGCAAATTATAAAAAATTTATCGCAACTTTAAAATCGTTAACTCAAATTCTTGATCGTAATTCTCGCCCTTGTGGACAGGCAAGTAACAAGTTTAGTGCAAAAATTTGAGTCTACATATTCGTTGTGTTATGCTGTCGTGTCAGTGAGACAAAGTCAAAGTGTCGAAAATATCGCTGCCGTTCGGGTGTCCGTGGCAAACGATCCAAATCAGTCAATTCCACGGTGGCGTTCTCAAGAATTGGGCATAGCTCAGACCACATTCTGCGTCAAGATTTTGGTTTACACCAATACAAGATCAAGCTGACTGAAGAATTGAAGCCGATGGACCATTTGAAGCGACGTCCGTCCTTCGATTGAGCTCTGAAAAAAATGCGCAAAGACGATGAATTTCATCGCAAAATCATCTTCAGTGACGAAGCTCATTTTTGGCTCAATGTGATCATTTGTTATTGATCGGGTGTTAAGCCAGGTTTCACGATTCACCACTTCATCCACAAAAAATAACTGTTTGGTGCGGTTTGCATGCCGGCGGCGCCATTGGGCCATATTTTTTCGTCGACGATAACGAACGTCACGCGAAATAGCGGTCAGCGAAAATTGGATCCAACGAATCGACCGCTGAATGATATGAACGAAGTCGAGTTCCATTCATAAATGTTTTGATTGAACCTCAAGCCGATAATAAAGTTTTTGAAATATCTCAAACGATTTGCGTTTTATTTTTAAAAAAAAATTGTCAAGTCCTTAATGGAAAACCCTTTCTTCTCCGATGAATTATTCGGATTTTTTTTTATTAAGGCTCGCAAAATGTAATAATTAATTTTGGAAACCCGTCCAGAATGGGGTTGATCGTTAAAACTACCAAACCCTTGTTTTCACAACTCGTACAGCACTACATGACGAAGGTGTAACTTTTCGTTATCCATTTTAGAAATCCATACGGAGTTCGCGAGATAAAATGATCTCCCACGACCTATCCATTGGTATACAACAAGTCCATAAAACAAACAATGGTTGCATCATACCGCAAACTTCCCGCCCGAAGCATAGCTCGGGCCCGAACTTCAAATCCTTCACACGCCCTACATAATGGAACGAAAGGTTATTCATCATACAAGCCCTCGGCCAGTTTTTACGCGTCTTAATTTTATTCCTATTATTTTTGAAGGTTAAAAACTCAAACAAACAAAACCACATTCGAAATCAGCTCGTTTTAAGTATTTCAAAAATTTTGTTTCTCTTACCCATGGTAAAAGGGGCTTACCATGGTTAGACAAAAAATGAACAAAAAATGGTACCAGATTTGGATGGAATTTAATTCTCTGGATGCGATTATACAACAGTAATTGTCCTTAAAAGTGGTTTGATGTATGCTTCACGTGTCTGCTTATCCGTTTGTCTATACTGTCTGGCAAGGGCAGAGAGTGAGTTTGCTTGCACCACACCATAGATGAGAGATTACATGTGCTCCTTGAGCAGTTAATCTTACCCGCTAAGACGGAACTGCTAAGGCGACAGAGAATCCGCAACCGGCTTATTTACAACAAAAACAGTTATCTTAATAAACATTTTATGGAAATGCGTGCGGAACACTGGAAGCGCCCTAATAGCAGATCACAGAGATTATCGCCCAAGTAACCCGCCTTCGTGCAAACTCAAACACAGAACAGAATAGAATAGTAAACAAGGGTTGAATTTTCCATCCCGAGGAAGGATTTGCTTCACATTGGAATTTACGGTGTTCTGAACAGGAAGTCAAGTAGTTATCTTTTCCTGGTCAATAGCATTTATGCAAATCAAATGCGTCCAAAACGACAAAAGATGTTTCAACCTAAACGAAGAAGTGTTAAAAGTGGCTGGCTTTAATTCCGAATCCGACCGCCCAATATTGACGCCATGGTTGTTTGGTGCTCAAACTGCAATCAGCAAGTCTGATGTGCGGCCACATGCTCGCCCATGTACGGAGGTATTAATTTTAAAATTCCGGCGATTACAGTGCTGCGCTGGCCGGCAATTTTCTATTTTAATAGCCCGCTCTCGGTGGGGATAATTTAATGTGAGTGCCTCTGCAATACACACATTATCTCATTTCGGAGTGGCCGCGCATGACTTGACTACCACGTACCGTGTTCATGGCATACGACCGACGACGCACGGGATGTGTGAGTACGTACTCATTTGATCATCACCATCATCATCATCAGCAATCGAGCAATGTTGGCGAATCAACTGGCTACCTACAGCACAGGTAGATATGAGCCATTTGATCGTCGAGTCGTTTGCTTAACTCAAGGCTGGCGGTCTGGTTAAGCGCGTCAATGACAACTCCACGCACATTTTCATGTGTGAAATTATCGCGCGCTGGTACATCAAAAGCCGAGTGTTTGGCCACGTTGGCTGGCTGGCATCTGTGATGCGTTACGAGTTTTTAATGTGACGACAATGGGTCTCGCATCCGTTTCGGTTGTCAATCGAAACTGAGCTGCGTGGTAAAAATCAGGTTAACTCCCTCTGACCTAATAGTTTATCAGTGATTAGGCCTCGTGTTACACTTCCGGGCTTTTACTTTTACTTTCTTTCGCTTCACCTGATGTTTACCATGATTACAGTGATTGGGAAGCGCCGGCTTATACTGATCTAATTTCACAGTGAGACAGACGTCAACTGGCACAGGGACAGCTGGAAATTCTATTAAATTCTCATTAAGAGCAGTCAAAGATGCTGATAGTTTTTTGGACTCCGAGAAACATGTTTTAAAAATAGAGGGAGTAATGCTACTTTCATACATAAAAATCTCCTATCTAAAGTTTTATTTAAGACGATTTTGAAAATTGCAGAAGGTATCATAGTTGTCACCTGCATTCCCCTTAGTCTGGAGTACCCTTACCGGCGAAAAAAAAAATTGGCAAAGCGCTTAATCGGTGGACGGGTTGGATTCTCCAAACTGCCCATTGTTATGCGCATCGGAAGAGTTAAGTAAGCCCTTGATTTTTTTCAAATGTGAACCTCCGCCTCTTTGCGTCGCTTTGACCGCCTTTTCTTCAAAAAATCAGCGATTGCATTTGACACTGTGAATTTAGGTGAATGTAAGGGCCTTGTAAGATTGAAGACCACTTTTTCTCATTGTCCTTACGTGATCAGATGAACTGAGAGACTCTAGATCTTCATCTTGTCCAACTAGCCCTTTGTCTGAACGTAGTCACCCAATGACAGTAGAATTCTGGTCCGGGACCGGTCCCAACAGTTTTAACGCGTGATGACCCTGAAAGAAAACAAAACTATAGACCCATGAATACGATAATTCCCACCCGATTCGACCTTCCCTAAGTATCTGGAAATACAGATCTCTTGTCAAAACCATAAACGCTCAAGCCTTAACAAAGAGATTGTTTCAAAGTAGCCAACTTGAGTCAAGGGTTAAGGTTTTATCTAACATGGCCCTTATTAGGCTAATTATATCTTATCTTATCCCATGTGGTTTAATGTAGCGCCATTCGACATGAAAAAGATTCGAGTGTTTGAAAGACGATGTCTTGGATTGCACAGAACGCAAGTGTCACAATACAGGTTCTTTACAATAGGACGCGTCTGAAGAGAATTGACAAGTTCCTTATTAAATTGACTTGACGGCATGTTATTAGGGCAATAGCCAGCGATAATAACCTGATCTCCGGGGCTTACTTCCCAAATGATAGGGATCGCGAAAGCACGCTCCGAACTGGCTTTATTCCGCCGGAAGCTTTCTTCTACTTGGATAAAAAGAGTTTTTTTTCAGAATAGAGACGGTATTCCGGTTATTTACCACTTTCGCCGCGGTGCAAGGGACAAACAACAAACAAAAAATCAATTAAAAAAGTTATATTTACTTATGTGGAATACGACAATGAAAATTTTTTATAAATATTTTGTGACAAGCATCAAAGAAGTTCAAGAGTCCATCGAAAACGTCGTATATAATAATCACATTAGACCAACTCAGACCACCTGTAAATTTCGTAAAGTGACAAATACTTAATTATTTAACATAAGCAGATCGTATTTCTTAAGTACACTTAAAGTGTTTTTATTTTCAAATTCAATTACATCACTTTTGTCGCACAATTTTCACAGAGATTGGAAATAAATATTTTAACTTTTAACTGAAATATAATGGACTGCCGGTTGAAAATGTCGTTTTTTTTTTCAAAAATCAATGCTTTATTGAGGAAAATTAGATATAAATTCAATATTCAAAGTATTGCCCATCGCTAGCCACACATTTTTCCCATTTTTCTGGCAATCCATGGATAACCGTTCTGAAAAATTCGACCGGTTTGGCCGCAATCCACGAATCGATCCATTTTTTGACATCATCGAAATGACGGAAGTGCTGGTCAGCCAGGCCATGTTGCATCGATCGGAAGAGATAGTAATCGGATGGCGCAAGGTCTGGACTATGTGGCCGAGCATTGTCATGTTGCAAAATAACTTTATCGTGTCTTGCGACCTCTACCGTCCGTTTTTCCTTCAGTGCTCGGCTCAAACGCATCCATTGTCGTCGGTAGACCTCGCCTGTGATTGTTTCATTCGGTTTTAGCAGCTCATAATACACAACACCCTTCTGGTCCCAACCAAATGCACAGCATAACCTTCAGGCTATGAATATTCTGAACGGCCGTCGATGTTGAGGCATGTCCGGGGTGTCTATACGTTGCCCGACGTTTTGGATTATCGTAATGTACCTATTTTTCATCACCAGTGACGATTCGATGCAAAAAATACTTCTTTTTGTGGCGTTCAAGCAGCATTTCGACGTCTCGTGGCTTCAATTCATACGGCACCCAATGTCCTACTTTTCGGATCATTCCCATTGCTTTCAAACGATCGGAAATGGTTCACCTGGCCGGGGCGTTCTTTGTCTTCGGTGGCGAAATCACCATCCTTGAACATCTTAAACCTCCGCTGACACATTCTAACGTCTATAGTATAGCATATAAGAAGCATATTAAAACTTCAAAAAACACAAAAACTTGTGTGTTTTCACTAATGACCAATAACCTAGACTCAAATAATTGGACAATGACATGAAGTTTCTGATGTGACAGCTGTCATGGTCAAAATTCACCTCAGAGTTATGGATATGAAGTTGTCTGCAATAACGACATTTTCAACCGGTAGTCCTCTTATTTTTTTTTATAGGACACAAAAAAACGGGGAAAGCCTTCTGATGCTTTTCTGAAGAAAACTACGGAAAAAAACCTTCAATGTTAGATTAATATTATATAAACTATTGTCTAAAATAAATAAAAGATAGAAACGGTCAACGAACAAATAATAAATTAATGAACACAATAAATCGACAAGACAAAAATAAAAATTAATAAATAAATAAATAACACTAAAAACCAAAAATTATGTAAATAAGAAAAAAAATTATATCTAATATATGTAAGATAGTATATGAATATATAGCGCGTTTTATTAGGAAAAAGGATTATGAATTTGTTATTGATAATTAAAAAAAAAAAAAATAAATAACCGTTTACTGTAACAAAAAAGTAGGTCTTATATATAGATATATTTTAAACTTAATTAATAAATACATAGTAAAATAGGTTAACACAGTTTTCAAAAAAATTTTGGTTATAATAAATTTAAATTTTACAAAAAAAAAAAAATTGTGGAATGTTAGAATAAAATCAGTATCAAGAAACTATGGAATTTATCAAAGGGTTTTTTGAAAAATGCACTTTTTCCCAAGAGGTTTTCCTTTAGCTTAAGGAAGGGCAAAAAAAACATAGTTTTGTGACATTTTTTGCGGCGAATTTTACTTAATTTAATTACATATTATTGCACAACTTTTTAAGTATTTTAGACAAAAATGTGCAATGAAAAATATGTATAAATAAGCCGGTGACGTTGAATCTCCAGAGGCGCGTTTTAGAAAAAGTGGTTTTGCCGTGAACATAATAACTCGTTACCAGATCATCTGAAACAAGAAAAATGATATGCATTTTAAAGGTGATGTATTTCTCTATTTTTTGCAGCACTTGGAAGTGAAATACGCTCAAAAAATCGCGGTTAATTTGTTACTAACAAATAGAAAAAAATTTAAAACTCTTCCTGGTTACCTGTTGATTTATGTGAAGAAGTAATACGAACTTCAAAAATACGGTTTCGGGAAAATCGATTTAAAGTAAAGTAAAAATTCGAAATAAACCATCAATAAAAGGACGTGAATTTTTATACTAACATAGAAGGTATCAGTGCCAGCTCCATACTGTGAAACACTGTTATTCAGCATATCCAATGCATCTTTTTGCTTTTGTCTACGTTGTATTCTACCCTCATTTTTTGTACGCCAAAGCCTCTTCGTTCGCTCGGGTTATTCATAGTTCATCAGTTGATTAATAACAAAATAACACTAAATGAGTGAAAATACAAGCTTACATCCTTTGAAAGATACACAGACTTAGAAAGGGATTCGTGAAAACAAAGGAAATTGCAGCTGCTTTCAACTAGGGGTATCGAGCGGCTACCGGGCATGAATAAATATCTGGTAACACGGAAGGTGATAAACTTATTTAAGTTAAAACCTTACCCCCCCCACCCCTTTAAAATGCAGGCGGAGATCAATTCAACGTTTGCTAGTGATGGCACATCACGAGTAGAATGATAACGTGACAAATTGAATATCATTTTTAAAAGTTTGTTCTGCTTGATTTGTAGCCTTAAAATATGACATTCATTCCGAAAGTACATTTTAGAGACAGTGAGACAGATGATTAAGAACTCGAAGAAGACTTCACTCCTACTACAGCCTTGAAAACAATAAATGCTATTCAATTTTTGCTGACTTTTGTAAAAAGTTGATCAATTTTAGAATCGCCTGTTTAAAAAACAAACAAGAAAATGATGATTATTTTCAGAAACTTTAAAATAAAATAACATTTAATGTGAATGAATTTAATTAAATTCAAAGTTACGTAAACCAGTAACTTTCATCATAAACGCTTGTTTAAAGAACACATACTTTCCCAGCGCAGGGAAAATAGCTAAAGTTATACCTATACTCAGACAGTTACAGGCCCATTAGCTTACTCAGTAGCTTGAGCAAAATTTATGAAAAAGTAATTAAGGAAAAATTATTAAGAATTATAGAAGAATGTAACATATTTCCCGATGAACAGTTTGGTTTCAGAAAATTTCACTGCACATGGCATCGAGTCCTAAGAATCTGTAATCACATCAAAAATTCCCGCTGCCAAGCAAAATTCACCGGTATGATTCTTTTGGATATTGAGAAAGTGTTCGACTTTGTATGACATGATGGACTTATATATAAAAAGATGAACTACAATTTCCCTCTGTATATATGTAAAATAATCCAGTCTGGTCGCAGTCCAAATTAATAAAAGTTGCTGTGATGCATATCAAGTTGTGATGGGTGCTCTGCAAGGCGCAGTCCTATCGCCAACACTTTATTATTTGCACACATCTAATTTTCTAAAGATGCAGCCATCTTTGCTGATGAAACTGCAATATTTTCATCACATAAATTCGCTCTCGATATTGAGAGGAATCTGAACCATACGATGGAAATATTAGAAGCTGATTTTAACAAGTGGAAAATAAAATTGAATGCTGACAAAACACAAGCAATATTTTTCAGCCGAAAAAGGAAATCTTATTTTCTCCCTTTTTCAAGCTATTCTTCTATACGGCTGCCCAGTTTGGGGGAACAGTGAAAAATCTCAGATCAAACGCCTACAAGTGTCCCAAAAGAAAATTCTTCGAATGATGCTTAATCTTCCTTGGTACCACTCCATCCTAGACCTACATGAAAGAGCGAATGTTGAAATGATTTCAGAACGAATACAGAAGCTTAATAACAAATTTAACATAGGCTGTACTTTTGCTGATTATCACTTAGTAAATGAACTATACAATTGATATCCCATGTTTTTATTACATTATTATATACTTGAACTTTATTTATCTATCTATTTAAATATATTAAGTCACATAGTTATTTTGTCTATTTAACCTATTGTTTACTATATTACTAAACCAACTCATTTATTTATTTACTTATATATTTATATATTTATTTATTTTCTTATTTATACACTTATTTATTTATTAATTTTTATATCAGTATATCTATTTATTTTTTCTGTTTATTTATGTATTTATTTATTTATTTATTTATTTATTTATTTATTTATTTATTTATTTACTTATTTATTTATTTATTTATTTATTTATTTATTTATTGATTTATTCATTTAGTTATTTATTTTTTTCTTTTCAATTTATTGAATTCGTTATTTACATATTTATTTTTTTACATTCTTGTTTCCTTCATAAAGTAATTAAGACACTAAAACTCTAGTCATTAAGCTTTAAGCGTATATAAGATGTCACATACATTGTCACTAGAGTCCGACCGAAGGCAAGTTTTTTGGCTGAAGCCGAATCTGATGGAAGTACATATTGATCGGTTTTTAGTAGATAATTTAGTTTAATTCATTTAAGCAAGGAACAAAAAATTAACCAGTAAAATCCAATAGGCTCTATAAAAAAACTAAACTAAAGACTACAAAAAGTGCGGCAAAATTAATAATTAAAATTAAATAATTTTTTATTATATGCCAGAAACAAAAGTTTATCCACATTTTCTCCATGCAAATTAGCCCTCCTATCAATTTGTCCAGCAGCACTGAATAATTGCTCACTCGCTACACTAGTAGGAGGAGCTGATAAGTATTTTTTAGCTATATTTTTCAAACAAGTATGAGGATTTGAAGCCCAGTAATTGAAAATATCAGCATTCCTTGTTAACAAAGGTTCTTTTAAATACGATTTAAGATGTTCTTCGAAAGGTGGGAAGTCATCGGAATCGGAAGATTCAACTATTGGCGGCATTTTGTCATGTGTATCCCATAGGTTTTTGGATTTCTTGAGAGTTGGGATTGGCAATTGAAGAAGCTGATTTACTATGTCATTTTCAGACATTTATGAAAATTGTTGTCGTAAAAAATTTAAAATTTCCGTCTTGTAGGTTATTATTTCATCATTGGTTAGGTATTTGGTTTTGAACCTTGGATCGATGATTGTTGCAATGCCAATCAGTAAAATTTTTTATGTAGGAAAATCTTTTATTGACCGACTCGCACAAGAGGCTTTTTAAAATTTGTATCTCTTCGGAATCAGTTGGTTTAACTGCAAGTTTTGTGTTAAGCATGGCTATTAAGGGTATAATGATAGAGACGCTTGCGGAATCGGCAGAAATCTCTAGTGTAGCTTGATAAAAGCATTTTAGTACCGTTATTAAGTTTTTTTATCAGCATCCACTCTTCTATAGTCAGGACATGAATTCCACCACGTTCTGCCATATATAGATTGATAGCAACTTTTTGCTCATATAGTCTTTCCATCATTAAATAGGTACTGTTCCATCTAGTCTCTACATCCAGAAATAAAGAATGCTTTGGTAGACTACACGTTTCTTGAAATTGATGAAGATATCGATTTGCTTGTACACTTTTTCTAAAGTGGCCTATAACCTTGCGACATTTTTTTATTAAATTTTGAATTTTTTCTTCCTTGAAAATAGAATCATGAATAACGAGCTACGAGCTATGTGTGAGCTACGCATCCTAAGGGATGTAAAATTTCCCGAACGCATAGCAGCTCCCATATTAGTGGCGCTGTCCCGTTTAGCCACATGAATTTTGTCGTTTAGTTTATATTCGCTAATTGTTTTATTGAGCTTTATAGAAATATATGATCCGGTGTGATCTTCATCCAGAACCATGGCTCCTAATATCACTTTTGGTCTGGTTGGGCCATCAATAAAATGAGCCGTAAAACTCAAAAAGGAACAAATTTTCATAGGATTAGCCCAAATGTCGGTTGTGAAACTTATCCATTCAGCTCTGGAGTACTTTTGCTTTTACTTTTTCGTATTAGGTTGGCATTAAAGACGTTCTATAGACTTTTTCAGTTTTTTTTCTTTATCGTGATTGGCTATGAGGATCGGCCAAATTAAGCCTTTGAAGTGCACTGCCTTCCACAATATTGTAAGGCAGCCTTGCCTATTGCTGTTTTTTTTTTTTTTTTTTGTTCTCTCTATAAAGGTTTTTTATCGAAATTTTCCTTTAAAACGCTGTATTATTGTAAAATAGAACTCATTTTGATTTTTCTATCTAATCCTATTGCAGAATAGGTAATACATAGCCATATAAAATCTCTGAACTGTAAAATGTGCGGTAACATCATAATTTGTAAATTTAATCTCGAAATAAATATATTAAATCTATCTAAGATGTAGGTTGCATGAGTACCAAAAGTGATTTAACTAACATCACTGTAGAATTGACTGGAAAGCTTGCGATTTTAGCATTAAGAACGGACAAACCACCGTACATATATTTTTTTATTAAACAAGAAATATGATCAGTTCAAGTTTTCGGTTAAAAAAAAATGAATAAGATGAATTTGTACATCATCTGCAAACCTTGCTAAACATGGTGAACAGCACAGGGCCGAGAATCGATCCTTGCGGTACTCCTGCATTGGTTGTCAGAAAATCCCCCGACATATCTCCTCCAACAAAAATGGTTTAACTTCTTCCCTTCAGATGACTTTTGACAAGTCAAATGTTTTAAACTCCTCATGGAGAACAGGTTTCCTAAATCCTGTCCACCTTTTCTCAATGAAGCAACGTTTTCAAAAAGGATAAGTCTTTAAACACATACATACTTGTAGTTAAAGAAAACACAAAAAATAGTTTAACCTTTTCGTCTTAGTGCAACTGGCAGCCTTAAGTTAACCTTTTCTTGACTTCAAGTTCAAATGCGTGCCTTCCTTGAAAAAGTGTTTATCTATTTTAAGCCATTTAAAAAAATTTAACCGGCTTAAAAGCTTTTGACCTAATTGACATTGCTATTTTATGCAGGTCCAAGACAATCTAGGACAGCAGCTTAAATGCCACACATCCGACCCGTAGCCAAAATGTCATCTATCGCTTTAAATGCTCAACGATTTGTTATCCTGCACATTCTTCAAGTTAAGGATATCTGTCATTAGCATTGATTAATTCTTTGAGTTATTTACATATAAAAACAATCAATCACATCCTTAAGGCTGTTTCGCATCAGCCCGAGGATTTTGCGATTGGTACATCTCCAGAGGTAGCATCATCATCATCATCAACAACATCCCAGTGTATAGTCTCAACAGGACTAACACTCGTGTATCCACCGGATGTAAACAATGACAGCAAGGAAAAATAATGCAGGAAGTGAATATGCCTCTGCTCCTTCCAAAAATGGAGGCATGGAAGCAGAAGAAAAAGAAAATCCCAAGCTACACGAAAATAAAAACAATCAACTTAGAGAAGAAATTAGGAAAAAGGATATAATTAAGGCCATCATCGTTAAGTATCCAGAAAACTAATGATAGCAAAGCCAATTGTCCTACAAACAACAGAACACAGTCCACCCCATCCCCCCAACAAGGAAGAACTAATTTTTATGCGGATCCATCAATCCATGGTAGTATAGTGTCTCGCCGTTGTCTGTCCTTCGACCATTTGTTTAAAGGTTTTCGGAAGCTTAGCACGTGGGGGACTCTGTGGTCGTTGGTGCTGTGTGCCCAGGACAAAACGATGAACCTTTGTGGGAACTTTTCTGGAAACGTTTCAATTAGCTCCGCAGTGCGGTTGAGTTCGCGGAACCATGTCTTGTACGCACACGGTGACCTTTTCACGAAACCTCATTTTATTACGTGGAAACAGGAGCGTTAATGGCTCAGGCATCAGGATACGCATCGCACGAGGGATGTTGGCCCTTGATGATTTTTCTGTTTTCACTCAGTGTATGACCGGAATATAAGTTTTATCTTAATTTTCCGTTGTCCTTGTTGGTGTTTGTCTAAGGGCTGGGCCAAGGCGAAGTGGGCTTTGTTTGGCAGGGATGTCGAAAAGGCGGAGGAGATTATTTTGATAAATTACTTTGCTGGAAATATCCTTGTTGTCGGTAAATTACTTGGAGTTTTTGAAGTCATTCAAGTCTACTGCTACTGGAACAATTCCAGGCTCGGTTTATTTCGGATCGTTTTTAACGCGAGTGTCGCACAGTGGGGCCAAATTGAATTTGAAATGAAATTTAAATTATCCGAAAGAACTATTCGCAGAGTGATAGATAAATTTTAGCCTACTGGTTCAGTAAACATTCAATCAACACATCGCCGCTGTTCGTGAGAGTGTGCTGGAGAATCCGAGGCAGTTGATTTAGAGTCGCTCACAAGAACTCTGCCTTCCGCAGACCACAACTTGGCGAATTTTGCGTCGGGGTGTACCCGTACAAAGCTCAACTGATCGAGGAGCTGAAGGTAAACGAGCATCGATAATGACGTGTGCTCTCTGAATGGGCTCTGGAGCAGTTGGAAACTGACCCTAATTTTCATCGAAAAATCATCCTCAGCGGTGAGGTTCATTTCTGGACGAATGGTTACGTCAACGTCAGTATTTGGAAATATACTTATCCACATGTGATCGAAGAGCGTCCAATGCGTCCTAAAGAAGTCACTGTTTCGAGTGAACTAAGGGCTGGCGGCGTCGTCGATCCATATATCTTTGAGAACATCGTGGGCCACGCCATCACCGTCAGCGACGAGCGTTATAGGTCGATGATTGCCAACTTCTTTTATTCTGAATAAGATCATATAGACACCAACGACATGCTGTTTCAATAGGATGGCGCTAAGTGCCACACAGCTCACGCCACTTTAGAAATTCTGCACGAGCGATACAAGGGCATTGTCATCTCACGTGGAGGTAATGTGATGTGGCAACGGAGGGCGTGTGATTTGACCTCGTTAGACATTTTCTTGTGGGGTTTTCTGAAGTCGCAGGTCCTTACAAATAAGCCATTGGGACTTCAAAACCATTTTTCAATATATATAATATTCATTATAGAACGAACTTGATATTTCAAAATATCCTCTCTTTCTCTCTTCCCTATCGGGACGATAAAATTTAAGAATTCGACAAATTTTCACAACAATTGAACAAAGTTGTAATAGTGCAAATAAGTAAATAAATACATAAATAAATAATTTTAAAAAATAAATAAATATATCAATAAGTTAATATAAATTCACACATTCACATATTTTCATGTAGACGAAAATACAACGTTTTTTCTAAATATTTATTCCGAACCTGAAATTATTAATCCTTAGTGTGGACTCAGTCTATGCCCTGCTTCTGGTTACTTAATACTGAATGTCATTGTAACTAAACGGTTGTCATAGCAATGCTTATTTAATTTAAAAATAATATTTATATCCGACCTTTTTTTCCGTAAGGAAAAATTAGTGATTAAACCATTGGATCTAAATTTGCCTCAGGAAAATTTCTATCTGCAAAAAAGAACTGAAATTTTTTATTAAATGTTTCGTATTTCAAAATTGATGGAATCTAGACTTAAGTTTTCCATCGGGCTCGCTTAATGTTGTTTTTGCCAAACTTATCCACGTCAGGTAGATCAGATTACCTTTATTTTCAATTATCTTATAGTTTTAAGAACTATCTACGGTTTCTACCATAATTTTCCCGAAAAAGACCTTTTTTATTACCTCAATCCTTTTTTGGACTTTGTGAGCAAAAATTAAAATATTTTAGGAGTGCTTCCGCACGATTAAGAACATAAGGATTTGAAACAAATATAACATCTTTCAACTTGAAAAACTTGATCTTTTTATTTATGACAAATAAATAAGAATAAATGCACCCAAATACTTCTAAAGGAAACTATGGGCACAAAACCCTTTATTTGATAAGAGAAGATAAAAATAAATAAAGATAAATACTATAAATACTTAATTCTATATATATATAGTATATAATATTTACTGGTTCAATTGATAAATAAATAATTGCAATGATGGTTATCACAGAGATATATTATTACAATATTAAAAACTAGCTTGATAAATAAATTTCTAACTAAATATAAAATAAATAAATCAGTTAATATGTAAATAAATAAATAGCTTTGGGGTTCCGAAAAAAGTGATAATTCCTTGGTTTTTCATTCTAGTCACTTCCATCTATCCATTTGTCACATATCGAAGACGTCTCGCTAACATTTTTATTGACAACGATCTCTCCTCAGAAGTATCAGAACCAACTAGAACATGCCACAATTCTAGAACTTCAATTGAGTAAGTGCAAAAATCATAGAAGAACTATGTTATTTAATAAAAGTCATGATTGGGAACGTTAAAGACTTGTTAAAAAATGTTATAAACATAACTTTACACGAACAAATCGGCGTCGGACATTTGGAGACTTTTGAAAAAATATGTCCTAAAACAATAAAAGGACAATATTATTGAAGTACAATTTAATAACAAGATCATTGTTAATGATAGTGCAATATTGTGCGAAGAATTTAGCAAATTTTTTTGCAATGCATAATAAGCTTAAATGAATCTGTGATATTTTTTAACCATAATTTGATTGTGGAATACAATATAGACTTTAAGTTGACGTCCAAGACTTACTAAGTGCAATAAAAAATATTAACTCTAAGAATGACATTAACTTCTTTAATGTCCGGCGTCATGTTTACATCCTTTCGGTATCTGAAAATCTATGTATTCTTGGTGATTAAAATCTTCTTTCCATTGAATGGACTTGGTCTGAATCCGATCAAATATTAATTCCTTGCAACATGACACAAAATGTTGAATATGAGTTTATTGATTACATTCACTCTTTAAATTTGAATCAAGTTAATCCATTATTAGATCTTGTATTCGTATGCCCTGATGAAATCAATATTTATGTATCCCCAGCTCCATTTTCTTTGTTAAATCAATCCATTTATTATAGCGAATTACTTATTGAGATCGAGTTTTATACGTATCTTAATGTTGATAGTATTCAAAATCAAAATGTTTTATCCTACAATTTTTCTAAAGCTTATTTCCTTGAACTTGATAATGGCATATTGTTTTTAAAAATCTTAATTTAGAATCAATGTACAATCACTTCACTGAAATATTAATCGATGGCTTCTCGAAGTTTATTCCTTTAAGATCTACTAAAATATCATCTAAGCCTCCTTTGTTCAACAAGCATCTTTCACATTTAAAAAACTTAAAAAACAAAACGCTTAAAAAATTCAGGCCATCAATCCGTCGGATTACTACTTTCACTGTCTGCGGAAAGATTTCTGCGTCCTAAATATGTTCCTGCATAGGGGTTATATCATGAAGATCGAATCCAATATAAAGTCTAAGTCTCTCTGGTCCTAGATTAATTCTTAAAGAAAATCAGTGGGAATTCCAAATATAATGACTTTCAAAAATATGGAGTCCTCTGATACTAACTCTACTCTTGAATTATCCGTCTCAGATTCTAATTTTGATGGTGATCCATGTTATAACGCCAACCATAAAGCTCGTATTGGCTTAATACAAATCACATCTCAAGAAGTTCTTTCAGCGCTACCGGTCCTCAAAGCCAAATCCAAACAGTGGTCCTGATGGAATTCCATCTATAATCCTAAAGAACTGCTGCAACTCGCTTTATATTCCGTTTCAATTAATATTTAATTGCTCCCACGCTGAAGGCAAGTTTCTTCATGAATGGAAGTCTTAATTTTTGGTTCCCATTTTCAACGCATGATCAAAAAATAATGTTGAGAACTAAAGAGGGATTTTTTGTAAACAATCAGCGTTTCCTAAACTTTTCGAAGGTTTGGTAAAAAACCGACTTGAGTTCCTAACAGAAGAGTACATAACTGAGGCCCAACTGAGGATTTTTATCTGGTAGGTCAACTACTTATACAAATCTCGCTTATCTTTCTTCATATGTTTTAAATCCAATTGAAAGTTAATATCAAGTTGATGTTATTTATTCAGACTTTTGCAAAACCTTTGATTCTATTAATCACAGAATTCTCCTGAAGAAACTTGAAAGTTTTGGTTTGCATCTAATCACCCTTAAATGGATTTCCTCCTTTTTGATTGGCAAAACTCAGAGGGCGTTGATAGGCAAATTATTATCGAGACCAATTAATTGCCTTTATCGGGTCGCCCAAGGCACACATATTGAGCTATTCCTTTTTATTATTCTTATAAAAGATATCGTTGAAGTAATTAAGCATTGTCATTGTCTTACTCTATGTGGATGATCTTTAACTTTTTCTAAAAGTAAGCTCGGTCCAAGACAGTGACCGATTTGAACCGAATTTCTGAGTGTTGTACTACTAACCGTTTGAATCTTAACATAAAGAAACGTAATGCAACATCCTTCTCGAAGAAGCTATGCTTTCAATAAAATTCAGCCTTAAATCATTGCAAATTTTATATTAATTTTTCACACTTTTCTCTCGAAACTTCCTTAGTCGCCTTCATCTGGTTTTGAAAGTGTCCACGCTTCTGCATCATATAATAGGATGGGGATGATAGAGTTCTTATAGAGCGACACTTAAGTTCTTCGAGAAAGGGCGTTACAATATGCGAGTCTAGTGTTTACACGGGACTTTTGCACTATTGTTTCAAGTACAATGTGCATCACCTTGCCTTAAACATTGTTTGAAATCAAATGGGTCGATGACGTCTTTGCTGGCCTTAATGGATCAGCTTGAGTTCTCCATTGTCATCCTGCACAAAAGAACGAGCTTGGATGGGATGCCAAATCTAGACATGGCTTCATACATCTCGTCTCTTTGGACGAAATAGAAACCAAACCCAATCTTGAGATTGATAAAAAGATGGTGCGTACGTTTTTTTCAGGATCTGCCGAAATGTTTATATTCAGTCTATGGTGGCCTTTGTCGATTACTATATTGACTTCGTCTAGGTCGGGTAGACGCTGTTAGCCTGCTTCGTCTTAATGCTTCAGGCTGTCTGCCAGCGGAATTTTATTCTTCGTTGTCGGTGTACAGTCTGCACAAGTGGTTCTTCCATGTCCTCAGTGCTGACTGCAACTCTAATATGAATTGCATAGTGACACAAACTAAATTTCGAGCATGAAAATTTGCCTGATTCGGTTGAACTCTGCAATTTCTTTGCAAACTTTTCCCTTTCTCAGAAAACTTTTTATTAAAACTTGTGTTGAGTTATCACTGAAACATCATTTACAAATTATTACTTTTACTAATGCTATTATAGGAAAAAGAATTTTAAAAAATTGTTTTTGAAATGAGCAAAGGGAAATTTGTAACCGGGTTTTGCTTTTTTTTGTGTTTGCAGAATTTAAATTGTTTCGATACAAACATGTGAAAGGCCGCTTATCCGAACTTCATGTATTTTCGAAATTATTTGTAATCATTCAAATTCGTTAAATTGTTTTTCTATGGAAGACATTAACCATTGCTTGGAATTTAAATTTGTGATTATTTTAATGTCATTTTTGAAAGTGTTCAAAAGTACATAATTTCAGTCCCAGATTTCGACCGCCTTTTCTTTCCTGGCTGGGAACTGCTCAGCATAGGTTTTTTTTTCTGGTTCATATATGGCTTTAAGAGGATCACATTCAGTCCAGTTTTCTTAACAGATTTTGACAGCAGGCCGATTTCGAGAGATTTTTTATCCATGTGTCATTTTCTGGAAAGACCTCTAGGATGGGCTTCACGATAAGAAACCACAACAGGGGAAAACAAACTAAAGCGGATGTTATGATCTTCCTTGCAATAAACGAGTAATGCAGTATTGGTCATGTGTTTTAACTTTGTCATTTAGCTTTCTCTCGATGCTTTTTCTTTGTATTCGATTGCCTCATGGAAAGAAGAAAGAAGAAGAAAGAACTTCCGTGGAAATTTGGATCAGGAAATAGAAAAAGAGGCACATAGAGGTATGAAATAGCTTCAACTAAATACTGTTTTAGTCTTTTTGGTAGTCTCTATAGTTAGTCACTTACTTAGTTTAGTCGCTTGGCTAAATAAACATAATATTGATGAAGCTTTTGGCATTAAAATTGAACAAAAAAAATTGTAATTAATTTGTCCGGTATCTTATGAACGGCACTGTATATATTTAAGCATATTTGTATATCTGATAAGGTAGCTGTAAACTATAAATTTAAGTAATTTTGAACTTTTTTTATTGGAAAACTAAATTGATTTTAATTGAAGAAGTCAAATTGTCCCTGTTTTTGACAGTTTTTTCGTCATAAAATTCAAACCACCCTGTGAAATTTTACCAAAAGTTTTTCAGGTGATCTTTATGGACACACGGCTCAAATGAAACCAATTTTTTCTTCGATAGCTTGATTTGTTCTCGAGTACGTACGTTCTCGATCTGGAGGCGGATCCGTAAATGCATGGCAACGAATATGGTGGATTTAAATCGCCTGTTAAAGAAGGCACGACTTACCTCGAATGTATTCTAATCCCGTTCCGAAGGAAATAAATTATGTATACAATTATTTTAATGAAGAAACAACTAGATCTCAAAATAACAATTAATTTAAAATCACACATAAATTACCAGGAAACAATAAACACTATTTCCTCAATTTGCACCCACTGTTTGTTTGTTTTTTCTGCTCCTTCCATTTTAATATATTTTTTTTATTTGTCCATCAACGACCTTTTATAGACACAATTGAAAGGACCGCGTCGAGGACAGTGTCATCATTAATATTTATGACAGGGCAACTGGCGATAGATCTGTTCTGCGGTCTGTTGGATATTTTCATTGTGTTTTACATTCACTGTGTCATTGTTGGAGGGTTTTTGTTTTTTTTTTTAGCTCAAATTGAATATTAACTTGGCGAAAGGATAACAACGAACAAATACTCGTGAAATTATTCAAAATAAGTCAAAATACACCTGACGAATGGTGAAGGCAAGAGGAGCCAAAGTTCGCTCCTCAAGCGACACCCATGCTTTGGCTTTTAGTCCACCACCTGTCGGCATCCGAATTAAATTGATTGAAATTCATCTTTTATCGATGGAAAGTAGCTCTGTTATTCTATATTTGTACATTCAGATTTTATAATTCATTGGAGTTTGTAATAAACGTTTTTCGTTTTATCTGTAACTCTTCTAACGTTGCCGCCAGAGTGGGCGTTAAAACAAATCGCAGATATTCGTTGTTCATCAATCACGCAAAATGACAAACAATTCACACCATTGAAGCGTTTCATGGAATGCTGTCTCTCTGATACTCTGGCCGTCTACTATGTTGTCGGCCGTCAGGATAAACCCCTCGGTTCGTGCTCTAGAATCATTTTTCTTTCTACCCTTGGTGTAGCAGCGAGTGTTTGCAACTGTCAGGAGGATTATTTGCAGAGCATCGTCATCATCATCCCTTCGGCTGGCAATCGCTGAAGTGGAGGAAACTGCTGATGCATTTAGCAGCGAATGGAACACGGCTTGTGCGTATCTTGGTTATGTGTCGATGATTGCCTTAATCATCAACGCCATCATCATCGATTTCTCGATTATCAGTCTCATACTTTTAGTCGATAATAATTGCGTTGGAGTGATGACCTTTATGGCCCTAAAAATTACAGCAAAATAAATGTAACATGGTGAAAACTTAGACCTTCTCAATCAGAAGGAAGATGGTTTTACATAACCAAGTAAAAAAATCGTTAATCGGAATGAAACCTTTGCATCAGGTCACCTTTACAGGGGCAATGCATTTTTTGCGTCGATATGACCCCCTTAAACGAAGACGACACGGCACGAAAATGAAAGCGAGCCTGTCCGAAGTACGACTCTTTAAATTCCTTACAAAAAAAGATGCACACAGCAATCTGGGTATCCGCAGACAGTAGAGCTGCCAACAAAATCGACAACTTACTGATTGACAAAACATCTATGTTGAAATCGACTCTAACTGTCTGTTAAAAGCTGCACTAGACGACAAGAAGGAGATCAGCACACCAAAAACAGCCAGAGCCTAATGATATCTTCCAAGCGAAAAGCTCTCAAATGAGCCATTTCATCTCCTGTCACATGTTAGATTGGGAAGGACGAAAACATTTCTGCAGACATAATTTTTTAACAGATATTCTGACGGAAAACATGGAAGGCAATATAAATTTCAAGCCTATCCAGCATGTTAGGATAGGAAGTCAACCTCCTCCAATACAAAAATCGAGCAATTGCGGATGCCAGAAAGATTGGTTTGATGGAAAGCAGCCTTAGCAAAGGTAGGAAGTGAGTATGGCTCGCTTCGACTCAGGAGAAGCATTTCAATTCAATTCAATTTATTAAGAAGCTTATTAACTCACACAGTAAGAACATCTCTTATTAGTTAGTAAAGGTCTAAAAAGAATGGACATTTTTGCAATGATAACTTTTGTTTGTATAGGTGTAAAGGACTGAGTTGCCCATAGGACTCGCAGCCTGAACGTTTCCAAGCCCGTAAACTTTTCCAATTATGATGTTAACGTGATTATCCCAAGAAAGATTGCGATTAAAAATTACTCCCAAATTTCTGCCGATGTTCACATTCTCTATACTAGACTGTCCAAGTTTGATTGTAAGAAAATTCTTTAAATCCAACAGAATCCGATAGATGACAATTGTCTTCGATTTACTGGGGCTTAAGCCAAGACCATGAGCCTTAGCCCTTGCCACTATACTGTTAAGGTCATCGTTCATTTTGGAGGCGGATTCCTTAAGTGTAATGGGCAACTTGTGAACAATTCGACGTCGTTTGCATACATGTGAATGGAGCAGTGCTTAACTAAATTAGGCAGCTCATTCACATATATGCAAAACAAGATAGGCCCGAGTATAGAACCCCGCGGAACACCACTAGTCATTGCAAGAAAATTCGACATACGTCCGTTTAATACAACCGATTGGTGTCTTCCGGTCAAATATGAGTGAATGAGCCTGACTGACTGATTCGAAAATTTAAAATTCCATGTCGAAAGCTTTCGAAAAGTCAAGCAATGTTGCAACTGCGCTTACCCCGAAAACCTGATTGTAAGGATGACATTAGATGTTCATCATTGAGATGTTTCCTTATTTGGAAAGAGTGCAATTTGCTTTTTTAGGTAGTGGAACGATTTTCGGCTTTTTCCATTCATCTGGAAAATGTGTGTAATGTAGGAGAGAATGACACTTAGTGACAATTTTATGAATTTTGGATTTACTTGTTCGAGTCCAATTGCATTCGACTTGATCGATAGCAGCATTTCTATACTTGTTATCAGATATTTATCTAACAAGAATCCACGGTCCATTCAATTGTTATACATTTTTGCTTGGCGATTTTCATCTTCAAATCCTATTTCGATCTTTACACTAGGATTGAATACTACGAAATATGCCGAATTTTATTGTTCCCGTGCAAATTTATGGCGGATCAGTAATTCTGATGGTTCAACTGATTCATAGTGACTTAAATATTGTCTCCGAAAATTGTGTGGCAGATAATATACCTTTTGTGCGTCAACTGTTGCATAGCCGTTATTCAATCAGTGGTTTCTAAAACTCCACAAGTTACATTTTTCGAGAAAGCTGCGTACGAGCAGTTGCATAAATATGTGCTGGTGCTGATGATGCTCTTTTATTTGCGTGCGGTAATGATGCGTCAGTGGGAACAGAAAGAAAAGACCCTGAATTAAATGAACTGTGTAAATGGTTAGCAATAAATAAACTTAAAAGAAATGTCAAAAAACAAAATGCATGTTGATAAATGCTGAACCTAATGTGAATAAATAAGTGAACAATGAGCAAATAGAACAGGTGAACAAAATGAATTATCTTGGCGTTATGTTAAACAGAAAATTGGAGTTTGGTGATCACATGTGTTACGTAGCTTAAACGATATCAAAAAAAAGATCGGATTTTTGAGAAGAATCCGTAAAGAAATTTCATTGATTTGTGCAATTAACATTTATAACACGATTATCAAACCCCATTTGCATTCTGTAAATTATTTGAAAAGCTGATGAAAAAACGTATTGTATCGTTTTTAAATAAAAACATTTTTTTTAGAAATAAACAATTTGGCTTACGTGAAGGACGATATACTGAAGATGCTATTCTTAAGCTGTGTGGTGAAATTATTGATAGTTTTAATAAAAAATAATCCCAATCTAGTACTCTTCATTGACATGAATATCGCATTTGATATGGTTAACCACGATATTCTTCTCAATAAATTGTATAGGGCTGGGTTTAGAGATATAATTCATAAGTGGTTTTCGTCTTATTTGTCCAACAGAACACAACGAGTAAAGCTTAATGGAATTTTTAGCAATCAGGTAGAAATAAAAATTGGTGTCCCTCAAGGATTCATTTTGGGACCATTGTTATTTTTAATTTGTGTCAATTCATTGTTCTAACAAAATCTTAGTAGTCATTTAACATCATTTACTGATGATATGGCCTTAACATACGACAGTAAAAGTATTTTTAGCTCTGCAATCCAGCTACATAAAGACTTAAGTATACTAAGCTAAGCATGAATTACTTATAAGTAATAAAACCCGACTTATGATATGTAGCCTTAGAGAGGCCTATCCACTTGACTGTGATGCCATCTTTCATTTGAGCTGTTGCACAAAATTATCGTTATCTGTTCATACATGTGGTAAGAGTAACTTTAATAAAGATTTAATGTGTAGTCCAAGCTGCTTCAAAATAGAGGGTGTTAATAGCTATAAGTATCTAGGCATATTAATAGATAAAAACATGACTGGAAAGCGCACGTAGAGGACTTAAAGAAAAGTATGCTATCTGTGACTCATAAAATGTATCTTTTAAGAGATCAGTGTCCAAAAAAAAGTTTTACTTACGGCATTGCAAGTTGGGGCGGTACCTATAACAGCACAACTGAAACTATATATTTTTCTCAAAAACATATAGTAAGAATAATTTGTAAGCAAAATCGATTGGCTCACAGTTGGCCACTATTCATAAGCCTAGGAATACCTGCTTCCAATAAAACATCTTTACATATTCAAGGTTCTTAAAGTTTTTTTTATACGAAGCGGATACAGCGCAAATCTGAGAAGTTCTAACATAAAGAGTTTAAGAATAAATAGTTTGTCAATGTCTACCATTCCAAAATCTTAAAAAAAACTCATTGTTCGAAATTTTACACAACAGCAGCACCAAGGTTTTTATTAATAAGTTACCAACCGAAATCAGACAGATAGTTCAACGTAGTATGTTTCACAAAGAAAAATATTCATCTTTAGTATGGATAGTTCAGAAGTCAAAGCTTTTATCAACTCAAATCTCTAATAAATATATTCTTCTTATTAATATAGTATATATATGGTACAGTTTTATTTTTATTTTTATTTTTATTTTTATTTTTTGTCCATTGTTATTTAATTTTGTTATAATTATTGCGACGTAGCTCATTGATTTGCTTCAATTATTTCTATTTTTCATTTATTGTGAAATTATTATCTACATTTTGTAATTAGTTTTACCCCAAAAACATTCCATTTTATTTCTTATCTTTATTGAAGGATCATTCGCTTCTAGTTTTTCCTATGAACTACAGAATGATATCCATTCGTTTTCTTAATTGTAAATTAAATATAGTATAATATAAATTAATTAATAATTCGATGTAAATAACAAACTGAATAACAATAATAAAAAAATAAAAAATAAATACTGCTCAACAATATTATATTTGGGAAATAATGAAAAACTTGACCGTCTCCAAATTCTACAAAATTAAGCAATGAGAATAATTTTGAAATGTAACAACTTTTATACTCCAATTCGGTGGACGCTAGCGTGTTTAAAGTGGCTTAATATTAAGCAAGGAATCGCGTTTAATGCTGCTCTATTCGTGTTTAAGATGAAACATAAGATGGTGCCGACCTTTCTTTCATCAAACCTTGTTTATGTTGAAAATGTGCAAACGTATAGTTGAAGAACGAATTCGAATCTCAGACTACAACTCTGTAGAGTCTAAGCCTAATGATACATATTCTGACGGCGGAGTTGAAGTTTTCATAAAAGACTTGTATGAGTGTGTTGTTGAAGTTTTTAGTCACAGTAGCGCGGATATAATTAAAGTGGATTGCACTGTTTCTGATGAAAAGTTTACATTTATTTGTATGAACAGACTTCATTCTGCACCGGCCAATGTATTTTTAGACGAACTGTCAAATTTAATACTCAATGAGCACTCAAAAAACCTAGTTCTTTCAGGAGACTTCAATATTGATGTTTTAGATACTAGTTCTAGCTCTGATCGATATCAAGCTCTAATGGCAGATAATGGTTTGAACTCTTTTGTGGCCGAGCCTACTAAACCAATTGCATGTTTCTGCCTTCTTTGCTGGATTTGGTTGCAGGAATAAATTTTGACTTACAAATATTTGATCACCAAAATAAATTATCGCCTTCTGGTCAGTAAACTATGTTTAGAAAACTGGGACAGTGTTTATACTGAGCCACAATATTCTGCTTCGTATAAAAGATTTCTGACGATTCTTAAGAATCATCTAATAGCATCTAATCAGAATGTAGTTGAAAAAGAAAATTGAAAGAAATCTGAAGCCTTGGATTTCATGTACCTTAGTAAAAAGAATTAAGTTGAAACATAAGTTAAGCAAAAAGTGTCGGATACATCCATCGAATAACAATTTAAGAAACCGCTTAGTTCGTTTCTCGAATAAAGTAAATTGTGGAATTCGGAGCGCTAGATAGATATTGCTATTCGAGAATAAATTCAGCAAAGGGAAATCTCAAAAAAGAGTGGAAAGTTATTAATAGTATTCTGAATCGCAGAAGAGCAACCTTAAAAGATGGAATTTCGAATATTTCAGATCCAGAAGTAGTAGCCAATAAATTAAGCAGTTTCTTCTTTGAACCAATTACGGGCCTTGAATTGTTGAAAACCATCACCTCCCTTGAAAACACAAATTCGAAAGGAATTGATGGCATTTCAAATTCATTGCTTAAACGTATTAGTCCCACTTTAGTTGATGTCTTGGCTTTTCTCTTCAATTCGAGTATCTTATCTGGAACTTCTCCAGATGACCTGAAATATGCCTGTGTTATCCCTCTGCATAAAAAAGGAAATAAATCTGACATTTCAAACTACAGGCCAATTTTTAAAGTTTTTGAAAGAGTCATAAAAGTTAGAATGCGTTCTTATTTAAACAAAATTATTTTTTTTAGTACTTTGCAATTTGGCTTCAGAACTGGTCTTTCAACTGAAGACGCATTATTGGATTTTTGTTGCATTCTGCAAAAAGGTCTAGATAACAAAAACTGTTGTGCTGGCCTATGACATGGTCAGTCACAAAATTCTTTTGAATTAATTGCAATAAGTGGGCTTCAGAGCGTTCATGTACAAATGGTTTGAGTCTTACCTTTAAAACAGGAAACAGTATGTGAGGATTGCAGTAGCAGTTTTAGTAGACCAACAACAAGTAACATTGGTGTTCCCCAGGGTTCTGTACTTGGTCCCATTTTATTATTGCAGAGTTAAATCATGATGTTCACTTGTTAAGATGTTGGTTTTCCGAACACGAACTTTTTGTAATAAGACTAAAGTAATGTTTTTTAACCTAGTGGGCGCTGAAAATCCAGATTTGGACATAAAATTTCACTCATTTGACTGTTAAAATTTTATACTTATTAATAGTCAATGCAGTGCACATCGCGTTCAATCGTTCAATAGTAACGCCATCTGCAGGGACAGTTGTTTTATTATCGAATGTGTTAATGAGTTTAAATACCTCGGTGTTACTAAAGACCGAAATCTGAAAAAGTCCGCACACATTTTAAACTTGAAACAACATCTGCGCAACACTACTCGTTGCTTTTACAGGCTGCAAAAATATTGCTGTATAAATTTGTTAAAGACAATTTATTATGGCATCTTTCAATCAAAGCTACAGTACGGTCTCTGCTGCTTGGGTGGTGCTTATTTAAATAGGCTCCAACCACTCTCAGTACTCCAAAAATTCGTAATCAGAAAAGTTTGTAAGACTTCTCGATATGCTCATACAATAGATCTTTTTAGGACCTTAAAAATTCCTCCACTGCATCATCTACATTACTTCAAAGTCTCAAAAAGTGTTCTTCATTAGAGGTGGTTATTTGCAGAGCCCTATTCCAAATGCCTTGGAACCTTCGAAGTCACTCCATGTCCGTTGTAAGTATTCCATTCTTTTCATTCCACAACAAGCTATAGAAACTTTTATTCCATTGTCTCATGTAAACTTTTCAATTCACTTCCAATTGAATTTCGACGCATAAGAAATCTGTGCATCTTCTTAAAAAAAAAATTAAAACTTGGCTTCTCGGTGTCGATCAGCTACAATTAGAAAATCTGCTTCGCTATATGATTTAAAATATAATAAAAGAAATAGAATATTTGAAATAAATTGTTAAGCTAGAGATATTTCTCCTAGTCAGTTTTTTTATATTTCAATAACAATTTGTAAATTAAAATCATTTTATTTTATTTTTTATTTTTTATTTATTTTTTGTTCCCTTTCATCCTTCTGTATTCACCCCACAATGAAATAGAACCTAACTCTTGATAAATATATCTTGGAAGGGAAGGAAAATTGACCGTGAAGAAACACAATTCTGAATATATCAACGCCAAAAGAAAATGTGTCAACATTTAATCTACATATTTTCAAAAAAGAAGGACTGTGACCGAGTATACGCAGCCTCAAGTGCACTTGAGTATGATTTCAGCTCTAATCAAATTATATTCAGTATTAAGAGACATTTAATTAACCCACCTTATACCTAGTGTCGCATTATATTAAACTCAACTTAAAGGTGACACTATTCCAAAGCCCCAGCCGTGCATGCGAGATGAACAAAAAACCAATTTACACTCCAATGCGTTAAATTCCCATGGCAATAAAAACATCAGCAGTCAGATTAAACCAATTTTCCCCGGCATTAGTAGAAATAAAAAAAACTTCAACCTCAAAGATACGTACGTTCGGATTCTGAGCATAAAAAAAAACGCACAGCTCTGTTATGGAAGGTTGTTCGTTTTTTTTCATATCGGAGGAAAAAATTCCCACACGATTTTTTACCATTGAAGAGATTTCCCTGCTCTCTGTCCTACTGTCCGACGACGCAACCATTGCGCCGTTCAGACGATACGTACGCGCCGCAGGGAGAATGACACTAACAAAAAAAAAAATTGTGTCTGGAGCAATAAATCCTTTTTTTTCGGGAGGGTGGGCAGCAAGAAAGCCAAGAATGTTGCCGAGGAATCGGTCATATTTGTAAAACAAATGCGGCCAAATAAAGAAACCACTTAAAGCGATGAGTTTCACCGGGAGCTGTGTGCAGACGCAGGACTTTGTTTCTGTCGGTAGAGCCTTGGAGCAGTAGAATTGGCCGCAGAGATTCAGGAAGAAGAATGAACCCGTCCATGGTACATTATGAGTTTAGGGGTTACATATGGCATATGGCAGTCGAAAAGAAACAAATGGAATCAAGAAATCAGAATTGAATTGTTTTTTTTTTTTTATATTTCATTCTTTTTATGCTAATTGGAAGATGAGCTTGAAAGTTTGAGAGGACTTTTTAGGGGTGAATAGATAAAGAAGAAATTGGGCCTCGTGTGATTAGAAATCACAAATTGTGTGTAATCATTGCCGAATGACAAATTTTCGTTCAACTTGAACTTGTTAACGTTATGGGAACATGTTCATCTCTTTGCATATCTAATTCTTATGTAGGTACAAGTTTGTATGTCGCTGAACTCCTCCTAAACGGCTGGACCGATTTTGATGTAATTTTTTGTGTTTGTTGGAGGGGGTACCCCGATGGTTATGCTGATTGATAAACCTTGTTTGCGTGCTGGTTTTGCTTCGTATTTCTATGTCACTTTTTTTATTGTTTGATTTGTGTGTTCATCAATGACCTGCCTTTTGTCTGCAAACAGGTCGTAAGACTTATAAGCTTTTTGTCGATGGTCATCTACAATGCACTTCGCATAATCTCTGTAAAATCATACATTTAACCGATTCTTAAGAGGTTCCTTACCCAACTAGTTGTCTTTTTACTCAGCACTAAACGTCGCATGACGACATAAATATGGTTGATGGTCGATAAAATCGCTGCCTCAGAAAACAATAGTTCATTCCTGCATTCACATTCGATGAACAATTGGTTTAAAGTAAAATTGTTCGAATTATTACGTAGGTGGTCTTTCGAAATATCGACTCCTTATCATAACACAAACGGAAACTTACAATGTCTTTGTTATATATCGGGGTTTTTTGATAAGAACGCTACAAAAGTTTTTTTTAAATAAAACAAAAAACGGTTTTGGGTATCAATGAAATTCTTTATTTCGGTGAAAGTACTACGATGTACGTTCGATGCCATTATGTATTAAACACGGTTTCTTTTGCACGACCACCACGGACACGCTTGCAGAAGTCCAGACGCTGAACCCAATTTTCGACGGTTTTCAAGCATAAATCGGCCGATACTGCTGCAATTTCACGTTCGATATTCGTACGAAGTCGCTGGCTTGTTGGCATAGACCATAGACTTGACGTAGCCCCACAGGAAATAGTGTAACGGCGTCAAATCGCACGACCGAGGCGGCCAAGCGACTGGACCATTTCGTGAGATAACACGTTCTCCAAACTTGGTTTCCAATAAATTGATTGCGACATTCGCTGTGCGGCTTGTGGCGCCGTCCTGTTGGAACGACATTTCTTCCAAGTCCATAACATCCAATTGGGGCCAAAAATATTCGGTTATTATTGAACGGTACCGATCCCCATTCACAGTAACGTGCTGGTCTTGATCATCACGGAAGAAGTACGGCCCAATGACGCCGCCAGCCCATAAACCATACCAAACCGTAATTTTTTCGGCATGCAATGATGACTCATGGAGTACGTGTGGATTGCTGCCTAACCAATACCGCATATTTTGTTTATTGACAGAGCCATTCAGCAAGAAATGAGCCTCATTTTCAAGTTGTTGCTCAGCCCAATTCACGAACATACGACGCTTCTGGTGGTCAAGCGGCTTCTGTTCTTACGTCAATTTAATCTTGTAAGGATGTAGGCCAAGATCTTTTCGCAAAATTCGCCACAACGACGTCACAGAGATGCCCGACGACGTGTGAGAGACACATTTGGGCTTTCTGCAACTGAAACCTCAGCGGCAGCAATATTCTCGACACTACGGGCACTTGTTTGTCTCACTGGCACGGGAACATTTTGTACTGTGCCTGTGGATTCAAATTTTTCCACTAGACGCTCAATTGTTGATCTGCTAGGACGATTATGACGCCCATAAATTGGACGTAGCGCTCTTAACGTTGAGGCCACTGACACCGAATTTCGGTAGTAAGTTTTAATAATTTCGACTTGTTGTTGGCTCGTATATCTTTCCATCATGAAATGGCAAACCTTACTGAAATGTCAAAAGAGCGGCAAGAAATATGGCGTCGTTTGCTGTCCCTGTCGCTCTTCTTTTGTAGCGTCACTGTTGATAAACCCTGTACATTTATTGACTTAAGGGATTCGATCAAATAGATCTACTATTAAAGAATGTTTTTGAATGCGCATTACAGCTTAATGCGAATGCTTATAATTGTCTCTTTCTGCATAGACTCTTCGTAAGTGGGGAGCGTGAATAACTTTTCGAAACATCAAGTTCCTTACTTTTAAAAATTTAATTCGTTCCGTAGATATGTTTTTTATTCACACTGACAGGCTCTGGAATTTTTGTTTATTTGTGTATATGATTTAACCCTCAAATAGTAACATTGTTTTCAGCACCCTTAAATGGCTACACCACCGTGGATGCTTGCTTATTGTTTTTTTTTAACATTAGCCAAAAAAGCGAAAAGGAACTCATGGAGCAGGATCTTTGATTCAAACAGAGCAAATTGATAGCAAGTGATCCCCTTCAAAGTTACAGCATATGGACACAACACCGTTTACTAAATTCACCACTGAATTATGGTTTCTTATAATGAGCCAAATCCTTCTTAACAGAAAAAGACATAAAGAAAGTCGGACATGCGAACGACATGCAGGAACTATAAAAATCTACAAACAAACTTTACTCTACTCAAAAATTAGACTTTTTAATGGTCCACCTCTCGAATATTTTAATATTCTTATTATTTTAAACCATTTTGACTCAAAACTTTCCTGGAAATGGAGTGTTTTTTTGCACACAATGCAGGGGAAAGGTCGGCAAAACAACTCAGTACTTTTTTCGGACTTTCGGGAGAGTCTGAGATTTTCTGACACTGCAGTTTTTTTAAAACATGCAATCAAAAAACAAGCTGTCCGTAAAAGTTTATCTTCCGGGGACTAACATTCTTATAGGCAATTACGTAATCACACATTGTTGGAAAATGTTAAAATGTAATAACAAAATAAGTGAAGATGAAATCAATTGTTTTTTGCTACTCATGTATTAAGACAAAGCAGTATTCAGGTGAAAGAAGCAAATGATTAAATGGCAAACATCCTTTGGGCCACATTTTTGCTCGATAAAGTAACCTTACTGCACTTTACAATTGGAAATGCGCCTCGTAATTTGCAATTCATGTGCAACTAAAGGATTTTCCAATGGAAACTTTTATTTTTTTTAAAAATAATTCGATTTTAAGGTGTGCTGCATGGCTTATGGCACCATTCTGTTGAAAACACATGTCGTCCAAGTCCATATCATCCGATTCTGTAATCACAGCGCGATAACGCTGGCTATTCACAGTAACGTGAAGATCGTTATCGTCGACGAAAAAATATGGCCCAAAAACGGCCAATTGTAGATGAAGGGCTGATTCATAAAGCAAATGTGGATTTTCACCCGGCCAATAACGCATGATTTGCTTATTGACGAACCCATTGAGCCCAAAATTAGCTTCGTCACTGAACGTACGTCGCTCGGCTTTCATTCGGAGTCAACTTGATCTTTTAAGGGGTGTAAACCAAGATTCTCACGCAAAATACGATACGATGCCTAATTCTAAAGGAACGCCATAGAATTGACTGATTTGGAACTTTTGCTACGGACGCCTGAACCGCATTGATATTTTCGACATTTCGACCAACTCTACCAACAACGAATATGTGAACTCAAATTTTTGCACTAAACTGGTTTTTTGCCTGTCTACTAGGGTGGGAAATACGACCGAAAATTGGAGTTAATGCTCTTAAACTTATTGTCACTGACTCCGAATTTCGGTTTAAAATTTTTATAATTTTTGCAGACGTTGCTCGTTCGTGTCCTTTACCACGATGAAAATTTTGAGTTTACTGAATAAACTGACAGTCACAGTTCGATGATTAGTAAAAGCGTTCGTTGTCAAATTCCCATTTGAACAGCCGATTTATCTACAGAAGCTGCGCTCATAAATATGAAGATAAGACTATTAAGCTTTTCATTACCCAACTGAGAAAAGTCAAGTTAGACCTTACGTTCATCGAGTAAAAATATGATCTTATCTTTTCTTACCGAACGATAATAATTTTGTAATTTTATTTTTAGGGTTCCGTTCCCAAAGGGTCCAAATAAACTGTATTACTAATCTTACGCTGTCTGTCCGTCCATGTTTCATGAAATCGCAACTGAACTTAGCGCTTAATAGAGGCAATAAGTTTCATGGAGCAACTTAACAATTCGTCGAGCCCACAAAAAAGCACAAATTCCCAAGATAAATGAAAAAAAAAACCTCTTGCAACTTGTGGAACGAATGTCAAAATTTAATGGTGTTTTGAATATTTAAAAGCGTTATGCATGTAAGTATATCACACCTTTACCGAATGCGAACGAAAAAATAATGTTGAAAGTTATCGGCTTCGATGCAGTACCATTTTTCATGTTCTGGGTTCGAATCTTGCTGGAATTTCTTCTTGTTTTTGTTTTCGCAATACTTCTTTCTTTAAAAAACGCATTTAATTTGATTTTGATGTGTGTTTGAGTCATGATTGTCCCAGCATTTCAATAAATCACCGTAAACAGAGGATTGCAAAATTTATTAAAATGGAATGACGTTGTGGGTGTGTTGATTACGCATTTAAAGCACACTAGGATATCCAATGCTTAGATAAATTTTTTTGTCTTTTTTTCAATATTTTTCAATCCGTTGATAACTATTATTTTCATGTAAATAATATTACAATCAATATCTTAAGTTGCGATAACAAAACACGAACACGGAGGTGACTCGGTTTGAAATGAATTCATTGCATGACATTTCACACATTTCTGCAAGTCAAATTATCTTTTAATCTTGTGAGCGTTTTAAATCATTATTTGTTTAATATTTTTAATTTACCTATTTTGAAGTTCATGTTCTTATTGGTAATTCTTTGGCTTTATCTATCATATTTGTGGGCGATGCTATGAAAAATCTAAAATTCAAGAAACATAAAGTTGCAGATGCGCGGAACCCTTCGTGTGAACCTTTTTATCATCAAGTGGGAATTTTACAATGTGGTCAGGGGAAATCGCACACAAACTAAGTGTTTCTTTATCTTTTGAACTCTTAATATTGTTTGTAGTTAAGAATACCTTCTAGTATTTTAAATAAATTGAATTGTATTTAAAGAATCGTAACGTTTACATTTTCAAAAAAATAAAAATCGTTCGTTATTTTAATGCGAAAGACGAAAAGCAAAAAATTTCGCACATTGCGTTTTATTTACTTCTCTGAAAATTTTCCGAAATTTTGTTTGAAAAAATGTCTTTCTCGGTGCAGATTGCTTCAAACAAAGTTTAATGAATTCAGTTCAGTCATTTGGCAGATATGGGTTCTTTATAAAATGTTTTGAAATTTGTCAGTTAAGCCATTTTTTACAAAAAGGATGGACCATGTGTTGGTTTATTTTTAAAAAAGTTATTAAAAAAAATATTGTTAAATTTTTCAACAATTATTTCTTGACTATTTCCAACCCATGTTGTAATTAGCTCTTCACTGGCGGCACCGTTTCTTCAATTCTTGCCTTTAAAACAAGCCTTTGAAAAAATTTATCAGTGTTCAAAACTCCATCAATAACGTCAAAGTAAAGATGTTGGGTTCGCATTTTGATTTTGTGAAATAGTTTAAAAAACAAATGTATTGGCTTTTAAATTCATACTTGTTAAACTCCGCGGAGATAGTAACAACTGCCCAACGTTTTATGACACGTAAAGAAAATAATTTCATAGAGAATCGCGTTTTTTTTTAATTAATTTTATTACTATCGAATTGAATGAAATCATTTAAGAATTTTTGAATTCTCTTAAACTCATTTGCATTATTTAAGTCTTTTGCAATCTTTGTATTCCCTTGCCTAATGTGTTCTTCTTCTTTTTCATTCCTTGCATTCTCTGAATTAAATTAAAATTATTTAATACCATGTAAGTAAAAACTGCTCGTATGATTCTTGGTTCATCCAGATTAAATTCCTTTTTATTACTGAAGATTTAAGGAGATCACATATCAGTATGTTTAACGTGTCTTTCAGCGAATACGAGTGTTTTTTTTTTTTTTTTGAAGCGCTTTCCTCATTTCAAACTCTCAGATGCTTTTGCCCATTTTATGATGAGTCTAGAAACGCGGCAACGTGCAATGTTTATATTTTCAATCTCGGCTTGAAAAAATTCAGCCAGTTAACTCATAGATAAAACCCATTCACTATACAACCACTTTACAAGTCATCCCTAATTTCACTCGGAATCAGCAAAAACCGGCTTTTAAAATCTATTTTTAGAAAAGATATTTCATCGCGATTTCTTATTCAAAAATTTTAAAAATTTTTTGATCTCAATCCTGTCGATGGAACTTTTGAATAACTTTCACAATTTTGAATCTATTGATGACATCAGTACAATTTTGATTTTGTATCAAAAAGTGTCACTTTCCATTCCAAGTCATCGCTCAGTTGTATTCAATCAGCGTCGAAAATATTTAAGCTGTTCTCATAAAAAAGTTTGACATGTCAACAAACCAAGAGATCATAAAAGAGCATCAAAGTCAACATTTGAATCGAAATGGCAGCCATATCGTCCGAGTAATATAGATACCCCCAGAACATTTGGATAGTACGTCAGCTTATGGACCGCAGGAGGAAGCTCAGGCAGAGAACTTCAACCTTTGAAATGGAAGTTAAGGTAATCACCAATCAATAAGAATTCCCCCTTAAAAAGTCAAGGTCCTCGAAAATTTTTACGAACAATTTTTCTACATGATTGCGGGCATTCTTTTATTAGTTAGACAGACACATAACAAAAATTTGATATAAGCAACGATATAACTACTGTACGAGTAGGAAGGCTCATTCACACACTTTTATAAGTTCATGTGCGGGCCAGAGAACTGCTTAATCTTCCTTGGCATCACTATACTTTTTGGCCTGCATTATAAGGCTGTTGATTTGATCTACAACAGAAAACAAAAAACTTTCTAAGTTTTTCAAAATCAGATGTGGCATCCCTGATAATTCCCAAATTAATGAAGTTAACGCTAAATTACTCGTTAATCTTCATTCCAGATTTGTAAATCCGGTATCTGTATGTATGTTCTTATTTATGTTTATTCTTGTATTCATACTATTTACTTTATTTATCTTATTTACTAAATTTATTATTATTTCTTTTTAATTAATGTAATAAATTTAATGTATTGAATGTATTTTTAAAAAGATTTATTTTAAATAATTTTATTTTTTATTCCATAATGTTATATTTTTTTTATATATTTGTATTTTTTATCTTTTTTATATATTTATTTATTTTAATTATTTTTTATTTATTTAACATAAAACTAAATATATGTTAAAATTTAATATACATCAAATATGTTAAAAAGTGTTTCTCAGTAAAAAGATTATATACTCAATCATATCTGTGTAAAAAAAATGTAAATTGTGTAAGAATCCTTATCATTGTAATAATGGCTTTCACTTTTATTTGGAGCTTGTATTACAACTTCCAAGACAATGTGGGACATTCCAGCGGCTTTCATATTCTTCGGCAATCATCAACCAATCTTTTTCAGTTCAGGAATTAGGAAACTAAAGCGAAAAAACTTTCAAACCATTTGTTTTTTAAAAAAATTGCAGATTTATAAATTTAAAGGTTAAAAAACCAATTTCCAAGAAGATGTTGATGTGGATAAGGCTTTTACTTGCTATTACTGCGCCGATTACAGATTTGAAGGAGAAGCAAAAGAAAATATAAAATTAATGAGGACTTCCTCCGAGCTGCTTTGCAAATTTTAGCCAAGGAACCGGATGAGCATGGCAACTGCCTACCGATCACCGAGAGCATAGTGCTCTCAAATGGACACGCACCTTTATGGTGATGAAATTCTCGGGGATTGGTGTTAGCCCAGTTGCTTCACAGAACATACATTCGAAAAGTAGTCGTCTACGACAAGTACTCGCTCCTCACTGTTCTAACGCATGATGGCGACTATTGTTCAAATAAAAAAACAAAAGTGAAGAGCCCCGGATGTTGAATAAGACCACACCCGGCATACGAGGCCCCCAGTAACCTTAAAAGTACGTATTAAAAAAACTACCGAAATTCTTTTCGAGTATACTCCCTTCGTCCTTGGAATTGCTGCACTGATACTTCAGGAAAACACTAACACTAGAAACGGTTTCTTTTTTGATCCAATAACAGAGTTCGAACTTCATTATATAAAAAAATTCTCTTAAAGATTCGGGTTCAAGTGGCCAAGATGGTATCACTTACTTTATCCTTAAAAAAACTGCGCTTAACATTGTCGATATTTTATTCCAGCTATTTAATTCCATTATTTTGGATAAATTGGAAAAAGTCGGTTTTCGTGGTAAAAGTGACCAATTAGGGTGTGCCCCAAGGTTCTGCGCTTGGCCCAATCTTGTTTTTTTTTTTTATAAATACTTTATTCGAGCAATCATTCAGAGGGTAAATAAGCGCATTTGCTGCTGATGTTGGTATTGCCTATAGCTCACTAAACCCCTCGAATTTGATTGGCGATATTAATAGTGATGTGCATACCTTAAGATATTGGTTTGCGAAACATAAATAAACGGATTTAAACATTATATTTCATGCATTGGATTGAATTTAGCACAACCTGTCTGACTGCAAGTATGAAAAAGTCAACGACGATAATAAAATGATAGTGAAGTTGGCTGTGGAGGTTTTCAAATACCTTGGTGTAATCATCAACCAAAATATGAGTTGGTCCAAACACAACTGTTCAAAGCAATATCTGCTAGCATCCATTCGAAGTATTATTCTCTACGCGCCTTTTAAAACGTATTAGCTGTTGCGATGGTGCTCATTGTTATAAACTCCAACAGCCAACTGTTCTTCAAAAATGTTCCATAAGGATAGTTTGGAAAACTAATCGCACAGTATGGTTCGATATAAGGCCTAGAATATTTTGCCCGTTAGACATTTATACTATTATTAAGTAGTGAAAGTTTTTTTGCTAGAGCTAGTGACATACAAAGCGCAATCTTCGATAGGCAGAACTAGCGTAGTATTACTAACTACGTTTTATTTGTCCCCGCATTTCAAACAACTAGCTTCAGAAACTTCTACTCAATCATTTCATGCAGCTTGCTTAGGAGGCTTCCTGTAGAAATGAATAAATAATTAGGAACTTGCCCGCATTTTTAAACAAATTAAAGCTGTGGCTTCTCAATTTTGACCATGTTGAAATCGAAATTCTGTTGAGCTTCAATATTTTAATATCTGAATTACATTTTGAAAATCTTTTTTTTTTAGTTTCGCAAACTTGAAAACTTTTTTTTTTAAATGAAATGCAGTCAAAGCTGGATAAGTGAGGAAACTCTAGAAGTGAGAGTAATAGCCAGGACCCGTCATTTTAAGTTCCCAAAACCTCTATTAGCGAGGAACAGAAACTTCTGTAAGAGAGAGTCGTTTTTCCCTCATAGACCTCCGTTAGTGAGACTGCTACTTATCTATACCTCTATAAGCGACAGTCGAGCTTTATTTACAAATTTAACGTGTGCTATTTTATGACTCATTCTTGACTTTCGTGGAACTTCCTACCATTGTTTTTGTATTCTCATCAATATTGTATTTATTCTATTTCGTGGAACTAAATAATGTTGTTATTTTATCGCATTCTTTTCAAATGGACACGTGTGCCTGTGTACCGTCCTGTTTGTCGGACTTACTCAGTTTATAGTTATCAATTGCGAAGGAAAGTTCTGTTCTGCATCATGTCAAAACGGAAAATGAAAGTACTGTCATTAAGTGATAAACTTAAAATAGTGAATGCGTTTGAATCCGGAAAATTGCGAAATGAAATTCAGAGGGAGTTTAATTTACCAGAATCCACCTATTATAAAATTATAAAATCAAAAGACTCTATAAAGTCTGAGTGCTCTGATGGACATGGAAATATAAAGAGGGCTAGAGTTTCTGAATTTCCCAATATCGAAAATTGCCTTTTGGAATGGACAAAACAAACTCTCGATAAGATTATTTCCATAGATGGACCTTTGTTGAAAGACAAATCAAAAGAGTTTGCTACAAAACTGGGAATCCAGAACTTTTCTGCTAGCAACGCCTGGTAAGAGGGTTTAAAAAGGCGTCATGACATAGCTTTCAAAAAAGCAGCTGGAGAAAGTAAATCTGTGGACCAAGGTGTGTGCAACCACTGGACTAAAGATCTGCCAAATCATTGAGAAGGGTATGAACCAGACGATATTTACAACGCGGATGAAACTGCTTTGTTTTTTAAGTGCCTTCCGGATAAAACATTTACGTTTAAAGCCGAAAAATGCCATGGAGGAAAACAAAGCAAGGACCGCCTTACACTTCTCCAACTCCCACTTCTCATCATCGGGAAATCAAAGCGACCTAGATGTTTTAAAGGTGTCAAGACTCTACCCGTTGATTATGCCAATAATACAAAGGCTTGGATGACCAAGATATTATTTAAAGATTGGTTGAAAAAAGTTGACAAACAAATGAAGATAAACCGAAAAAAAAATTCTGCTATTCATTGACAACTGTGCTGCCCATACGGACTTACCAACACTTGCAAACGTAAAAGTAATGTTTTTACCTGCTAACACCACTTGTAAACTTCAACCATTAGATCAAGGCGTCATTCACACGTTTAAACGCTTTTATCGCAGAGAAGTCGTTAAACATATTCTTACGAGTCTGGAAGAAAACAGTAGCCCTGACATTAACGTACTTCTAGCTATGAAATTTGCTAGAAAAGCATGGTACTTAGTCAGTGACGTTACTGTCAAAAACTGCTTCAAGATAGCTGGGTTTTGGAAAAGTACAGATGAGCAAGACCTGCCAGAGGAAAATGATGTTGAAGTTGGACCTAGCAACGAGGAATGGACTAAGCTTGTGTCCCACGAATCCAATATGTTAATGCCGAGCTTCGAAGATTTCGTTCAAATTGACGACGACATAACTACCGCTGGACAACAAACCGACGACAATATCGTTAAAAATTGTGTGAACACCTGTATTGCTGACAGTGAAGACGAGGCACAGATCCCGGAAACAGTAATAAAGATCATTCCAATGAAGCTAGCTTTAAATGCGTTGGAGACGGTGCATCAGTACATTGAATACGCGGCAGTTGTTGATCAAGCAATATTCGACAGAATTTATGAGTTAGAGAAAAACATTCAAAATTCATGAACCAAATGTGGATTTGCACCCGAACAATAATTTTGCTTCATGACGAACCCGTTGAGCCAAAAATGAGCTTCGTCAGTGAAGATGATTTTGTCATGAAATTCATCATCATTGACTTCAAATGGTCCATCGGCTTCAATTCTTGAGTAAGCTTGATCTTGTATGGGTGTAAGCCAAGATCCTTACGCAAAATACGCCAAAATGTGGTCTGAGCGATGCCCAATTCTTGAGAACGCCGCCGTGGAATTGACTGATTTGGATCGTTTGCTACGGACGCCTGAATGGCAACGATATTTTCGACACTTTAAACAACCCATTGTCTCACTGACGCGGCATCATCACACAACGAATATGGAGACTCAAATTTTTACACTAAACTTTTTATTTGCTGATCTAATAGGGCAAGAATTAAGACCGAAAATTGGAGTTAACGCTCTTAAAGTTGCGGTCACCGACTCCGAATTTCGGAAGAAATTTTTTATAATTTGCAGACGTTGCTCGTTCGTGTACTTAACCACGATGAGAATGTTAAGTTTACTGAATAAATTGACAATGACAGTTAGATGATTAGTTAAAGGGTGCGTTACAAAACAAATTCAAAATTGTCAAGTCCCCATTTAAAAAACTTACATGTCAGTTGGCTAGCTTAAGTCTTTGATTGTCTTGCATTTTGTTCGAAATTTAAGCTTGAATGATTGACCGTAAATGCCAATGCGTCGACTTTGCCACTCGGGTGCCCCAAGCCAAGCGTAACCTTTAGCCTTTCGTATGTAATTACGATTCGTATCGGTTTTCATAAAAAAGTTCATAATCCGAATCGTATGACCTGAAATTTCGAAAACTATTGTTGAAATTTCATAAATTGAGGCGCATTAAAATCAGGACCCAACTCGACTTGACTCGCTAACTGGAATCACCTTTGACCGTAACAAGGCTGTACAGAAATCCCACAACACCTGCCCGATAAATTTCAACTGCATGATTATCGTTATGCCCCCTTGCACGTTTCAGTTTCGCCGCTCCGTATAAATGTACTTGCAAGTTTGTGAAGAAATTACCCCCGATGGTCATGCCACTGCCACGGTCGAGCAGTAATGGAAGGCGAAAATGTTGGCCAATCCATCGTCGGTCGGTGCTTAGTCGTTTTAGTCGTCATCGTAAGTCTCGCGGTCGTCTTCGTCCTTTTTTCGCTCAACAATTCTCTCGAAAACAAATGGCATAAATTTAAATTTTAATTTACTACAGTCAAGCATCGAGCTCATTTCGCCACCGACATTTCTTCACCGCGACGCTGCCACGTCCACCTTCCATAGTGATGGTGATGGTGGTGGTGGTTTAGATGGATGGATCGATGGTGGATTGTTGCCTGGATGGATGGATGGATGGATGGCCAGTCGGACGGTGTATATATATATTTTTATTTACCTACTACTTGCGAAATAATTGAATAAATACATATTTTAAAGGTAAGCTCATTGCGTTCACGTTTGCGTCCGAGATAGGAGCAGAGAGAGCAACAACAGCAGTCCATTCATGCAGCGGTCATGTACACATGTACAGGCTCGGTGCGGCTACCCTCCTCTGGGAGTACACGGTAAGGGTTCACGTAATGATGGAGGTGAAGGTGGAGGCCGGTAGCAGGCCGATCCAAATCGCAAACAGGGAATATGTTAACATATTAAAAATACAACGTTGCTCTTGGACTTGACGAAAAGGTGATGTCTGTGTTCCCTTAATTTGTTGAATTTTGATTACAATCTGTCTTTTCGTTGCGTGGAGCACTTTTAGCCTATTATTTTGACATTTCATCTCATGTTGCTGCTTGACTTTATCGCAGCAGAGTGTTTCCTTGTCGGACTGGATTTCCGTGCCAGAGGTAATTCCTTTGAGATCGTGTATCAATAGCAGCTCGGAAGAGTCTCGACGGCGCACATTAATTAAGGTAGGAACAGATATAATTATTTAATGACAATGAAAATGTATCTCACAGCTGACCTCTGGACCATATAACTTTTGCAAATGGTGAACAATTTTAGTTTGAGCCATTTAACGCAATGCTGATCAAGATCCACAACTATTCGTTAAGCAGATTTCGCGGGCTTCAAAAGCTAACTTGGCATTAAGCTGCTTGCCTTGAAGAGACTTGAACAACACCTCGTGCCTGAAGATGTTGCGGATGAGCTTTTAACGTCGAACAGATCACGTGCCACGCAATTGAACGTTCACATCTGCAAATGATCTGGGATCATTCACCAGATGTCTAAGTTGTCTTGCAACAACTACCGAGGCATATCTTAACTCAATGCCGTCTACAAGGTCCAATTCAGCATACTGGATGTAAGTTTTAAGCCCGGCCCGGTAAATCAGCGTTAGACCAAATTTACACGATATTTGTCATCCATTCATCGGCTCCAACGCGATCGCTGAATTCGGGATCATGGGAAAACTAATCTGCTTGCGTCGTACAACACTCGAAATTGGTGAAGTTTGGGCAACAAAACCTATCTGCGAGGAGGGTGAATGGAGGAAAAGGCACCACCGCGACCATTACGTAGTGTAGAAAGAAGTAGATATAGCCCGGAAGGTAAAACTGTGGCTTGGCCAAGAACCTTGAAGGTGTTTTTGACAATACTAGTTACAACTCTATGATGAAGTCTTTTGACGACTTGACTAGCAGATTGAAACGATCCATGCTAGAAATTCGAATTATTTCTTCCTCGCTTAGAAGTGTGTCGCTGTCAGTCAACGGAACGAGAGATAGTTATGACAACATCCAAAGGCAATGCTGATGATCTTGCGATTAGTAGCGTTATGCATTCAGCATTATTGCATTAGAATGGTGTAATTGTGAAGGACTCTGTGAATCCTGGCAACATCGTTCTGGTCCCGTGTACAATAAGGAGACAACTGTGAAGTCAGGTTTCTCGGTGTTATCTTGGAAAAGAAACTGAACTGGACTTCACATTTCAAGTCCATCACAGAACGCCCCACGCCAAGGCCATGTGGGCCGTCAAGCGGTTCTACGGTAGGACTTAAAGTCTCAAACCTAAGATGCTTTACTTGATATAAACGTTAGAAGTAATAACTCCCAAAAGGCTGGAAAAAGTCCAAAGTATAGCTTGTTTGGGCATCACTGGTGCTATACTACTTGTCCAAAAAATAAGGTGACATTGTATTTATTTTGAAAATTCTTTATTTATTCTTCCAAATCAATTTCATCCCCTTCAAAGTAATCCCCTCCCGATGCAATGCACTTGCAATGCAATGCCAACGGATTTTCCAATCTTTGAAACACTGGTTGTAGTCAGTTTCCGGGATGGCCTTCAGTTCCGTCTTCGCTGCGGCTTGAATCTCCTCTATCGTATCAAAACGGTGTCCCCGGAGCGGTCTTTTGAGCTTGTTGAACAGCCAGAAGTCGCACGGCGCCAGATCAGGTGAATACGGTGGTTGCGGAACGATATGGGTTGAGTTTTTGGCGAAATGATCACGAATTACGAGTGCGGTATGGGATGGTGCATTATCGTGGTGTAAAAACCAAGAATTGTCTTTCCACAATTCCGGCCTTTTTAGGCGGATAGCGTTACGCAAACGACGCATAACGTTCAAATAATATTGCTTGTTGACTGTTTGGCCGGTTGGAAGGAATTCATAAAGCACAACACCACGATAATCGAAGAAAAAAGTCAACATGACCTTGATTTTTTAGCGACTTTGGCGCGGTTTTTTTGGTCTCGGCTCTCCTTTGGCACGATATTTGCTCGATTGATCGGTTTTTTCGGGGTCGTAAGCATAGATCCAAGTCTCATCGCCAGTTATAATGCGTTTCATGACATCCCGGTAGTCGGAAAGCATTGTTTCACACACTTCAACGCGACGCCTTTTTTCCAAAAAATTCAATGTTTTCGGTACCAGTCGAGATTTGACGCGCTTGAGGCCCAAAGCATCCTTCAAAATGGTATTGACTGAGCCTTTCGATAAGCCAACTTCATCAGCAAGGTCTCTAATCGTTAATCGATGGTTTTTCAACACCAAATCTTTGATTTGTTGGACGTGAGCTTCATCGGTTGAGGTTGATGGTCGCCCAGAACGCTCTTCGTCTTCGACACGTTCACGGCCGGCTTGGAAATCACTATAACACTTGTAAACATTTTTTTTAGACATAGCCTCATCATCAAAGGCTTTCTGCACCATCCTCAACGTATCCGCAGCAGAAAATTGATTCCGCAAACAAAATTTAATGCAAATTCTTTGCTCAATAAATTTCGACATCGCAAAAAACGAAAAACTCACTTTTAGCAGCTCACAAAACGACGCGTATCTCAAACACTATGAATATATTTTGACATGAAATTTCACATAGATGTCACTGACGGTACTACCAACCTAAAAGGAAAGAAAAATTTCCAAATCCTTCGACGCGCGCAGTTTAAATTCATATGTCACCTTATTTTTTGGACACAGTAGTATAGCACGTGAAGCTGTCATTGAGCTGTCTCTTCTTGACATTTTAATTAGGAGAATAGCTGCCAAAAATGCCCTGAGGATCCAACTGTCAATGACTGAATGAAACAAACCACGGACACTTGAAAATAATCAATTTCATCACGGATAAAGACATGTTCTACTCGATCCAAGATAGTATGAGTTTTGAAAAAAATTAGTTTTGTTTTTTTTTCTTACTACAAAAACCTTTGATTTTATTAAACTTTAACAAAATAACTCAAAATTTCTCGGAGATAAACTTTTATTTGCGATTTGTTTGATGTCAACAGCTAAACAGGTTGGAAAAATATTCAAGTGGGAACTCAACCGAAGCTGGTGTTCAAGTTTGCTAGCTGTCAAACTTGTGCACTTACACGTACTACTACCACAGCGACAGCAACACAATTGTGTTTCGGCTGAATACCCTTTTCGCGTCTGTCCAGCAGACACTCACAAACCAACGTACCGTCATTGAAGCTTTCGTGGTAATTGAAGAAGCGAACAGAAGAGCAGATGACAAGAAATCACCTTCGATGTCCATAAAATTGAGGAAGTGTCAGAGTGACAACGTGCTGGCGTTGTAGTGTCAAAATGTATAAAAAAAAAACGGTCGAAATTGGTATTTTTGCCGCCAAATATCACGCTCCTAGTGCAGGACCAATTATTTACTACCGACAAAATGAGTCTCAATTAAGGATTTAGAAAGTGGACTACTGATGCATTCCACACAATAATGACCCGTTCCCCAAAGGAGCCAATCTCTAAATTTGCAAAACATTTGCATAACTATATGTCTCGACGGAAAAAAAAAACAAATCAGCCAGTAGCATTTCAAGACGACGCCAATCCTTAAGCTTCATAGCTTTATTTTTTCCTTCTAAAAACAAAGACCGTTCAAAACCGTTATACGTTTATTATAATTAACGCTTTGTTTTAGAAATTTCAACTTAATTTGCATGAGCTGGTCGAAAATTCATCATTTAACTGTCTGCCGGACAAACCAGTAGCGCTTGTCTACCAATCTGACACACGAAGAGGTTGCGTGACGTCTAATTTCCGAATTGGAAGCAACCGAATTTACGAGAGTGGAGGTAAAAAAGCCGCGCATGCTTATTTGCTGGCGATCTTGGGTCGTGGCTGTGAGTGTTGGTTATTAGGGACTGCGCGCATGCGTGCCTCATCAGTGTGAGCTGCAGATACTTTATGATCCTTATGAATTTTAATTCGAGATAGTTTTCGGGAAGCAAATTGGTTGCATGTTGTTGATGAATTATTTTTCTGTTAATATGCTGTCTCGGATTTGTTTGAGAGGTGGCGCGTTATATTTATATGTAGATGAAATAAATATTTTGCAACACTGTCGTGGAGCAAATCAAATTGAGTGTGGCGATTGTAAAATTTATTTGAAAATTGTCATCGAATTGGCATCATTAAGCTTGGGATTTATTAATAAGGCCATCGATATTTGGAACATCTCAGCCGAAGCTAAAGGTGCTGTCCATCCATCTAAGACCCGGGCAAGTTTTTTTAAGTTGGGAAAACCAAGCTTCCTGGCATCCGTGGAATTTTTGTTCGTTCGACTAATGTGACCGAGGCATAAAATATCATTCTAGGTAGGTCCCTGTTTTTGAGCATGACTTTGACGTTAGAAGTTTAGCATCGAATGGATATAATAAAGGGTTTTTCAACAGGGACGCTACAAAAGTAGAGCGACAGGGACACCAAACGACACCATATTTATTTTGCGAAAAGGTGTTGGCCTACATCCTAACAAGATTAAATTGACGCAAGAACTGAAGCCGCTTGACCACCAGAAGCGTCGTATGTTCGTGAATTGGGCTGAGCAACAACTTGAAAATGATTCGGATTTTCATCGAAAAATCATCTTCAGCGATGAGGCTCATTTCTGGCTGAATGGCTGCCTCAATAAACAAAATATGCGGTATTGCTCAGGCAGCAATCCACACTTACTCCATGAGTCATCATTGCATCCCGAAAAAATTACGGTTTGGTATGGTTTATGGGCCGGCGGCGTGATTGGGCCGTGATGATCAAGACCAGCACGTTACTGTGAACGAGGATCGCTACCGTTCAATGGTAACCGAATATTTTTTGCCCCAATAAGATGATATGGACTTGGAGGACATGTGGTTCCAACAGGATGGTGCCACAAGCCACACAGCGAATGTCACAATCAATTTATTGGAAACCAATATTGGAGAACGTGTTATGTCACGAAATGGTCCAGTCGCTTGGCCGCCTCGGTCGTGCGATTTGACGCCGTTACACTATTTCCTGTGGGCCTACGTTTAGTCTATGGTCTATGTCAACAAGCCAAAAACGATTGATGAACTTCGTTCGAATATCGAACGTGAAATTGCAGCAGTATCGGCCGATTTATGCTTGAAAACCCTCGAAACTTGGGTTCAGCGTCTGGACATCTGCAAGCGTGCCCGTGGTGCAAAAGAAATCGAGTTTCATACATAATTCCATTGAACGTACTTTCACAGGAATAAAGAATTTCATTGATGTCCAAAACCGTTTTTGTTTTATTTAAAAAAAAAACTTTTGTAGCGCTCTTATTGAAAAACCCGATAGTTCTGGATGCACTTTTCTATGGAAAACGTGCTTGGTGGCTTCTTCGAATTGATGCGATTCAAAACTGTTTTCGAAAGGTAAACACTTGTTTTTTCATAAAAGCATTTAGGAAGTTATCCTTATGACTTTAACATTTTTTTAAAGGCTTGTTTTTTTCCTGATGCCGATCAAGGCGAAAACTATTTTGAGGAAGTGTTGCAGGTAACAACATTCCCTGTTATGGTGTTCTTTCATACGAGGATAACGTTAAATTTTTTTTCTGATTAACCCTACTTTATTATTTATTTTGTATTTGTTATAAAAATCCATCAAGATTGTAATTAAGTACCTCTGAGCAACTATGCGGGTTTTCCTAAGTACACATCCCGGATAAGTTCCTCACGACATTCGACAATTCTGCTAATACGTAGGCTGCTGACATTTCCACTGGAAAGTTTGACATTTTTTAGTATAACATCACTCAGAACGTGTTGTCATTTAATCGTGAATTGTTTTATTTACAGAGATTTGAAAAATTCATCTCGGCCAAAAAAAATGGAATGAACACTTTCGTGCGATAATTTTTCACAACTTTCGACGTGGATGAGCTTTAATCTTTGTTTGGCGATGAAGCGCCATTCTATAGCACTGTGAAAAACTGGTTTAATGAATTCAGTCATGGCCGACGCTCGCTCAAAGACGAATTCCGTGAAGGTCGTCCAAAAACGGCCGTAGTGCCAGAGAACATTGATGCCGTGTGTGAACTGATAATGCAAGATCGTCATGTGACATACCGTGAGATAGAGGCATCCCTGGACATTTCTCCAACCAGTATACATTCGATATCGCATGAACACCTGGCCGTGAAAAAGGTTTTTTTCTCGTTGGATCCCTCACAATTTGACAATCGCTCAAAAAAAGGCTCCTGTCGATTGGTGCAAAGAAATGTTAAATAAATACGATCGCGGTGCTTCAAAAGACGTTAATAAGATTGTCACAGATACCGAATCATCGATATATGCGTATGAGCCCAAAACAAAACAACAACCGACCGTGTGGGTCGTCGAAGATGAGGCAAATCCAACAAAAGTTGTTCATGGAAGAAGCACTTCGAAGCAAATGGTCGCCTGTTTCTTCGGCAAAACTGGTCCTGTGGCGACTGTTCCTCTTGAGCAACGAAGGACGGTCAATTCTGAGTGGTACACCACAATTTGTTTGCCTGTAGTCTTCGGAGAAATTCGAAAAACGAACAAGAGAAGATGAATCATTGTTCACCATGACAATGCGAGCTCTCACACATCGGCTCAAACCAGCGCCTTTTTACCGGCTAAAATGTCGATTTGATCAGTCATCCGCCGTATAGCCCTGATTTGGCACCCAATGAATTCTTTTTATTCCCGCACATCAAGAAAAAAATGCGTGGTCAACGATTTTCGTCGCCAGAACATGCTCTTGAAGCGTTCAAAAATCATGTTTTTGAGGTGTCTCAATCGGAGTGGAAAAAGAGTTTCGACAGTTGGTTTGAGCGCATGAAAAAGTGTATAAATCATGCTGGAGAATACTTTGAAAAACAAGAAAACCACAAATATTCGCATTTTCACTATTAGGCCAGAAATATATCTAGCAGCCGGGTTTTTTCAGTATACCCAACAAAACCTAACCTAGTTTCGAAATAAAACGACATGAGTTTATTTCCAAATGCATTTTGTAGTAACCCTCTTCAAAAAAGGTTAAACCAAAACTCAAGAACTGCTCCTAATTATATTCCTTAGTTCCTTAAAAAGCTTCCACAACGAGCCCGATCTCAAATTGTTCACTCTAATGGCCACTTCGGCATTGCGTTTGGTGTTAAATTGTGAATTGCGCATTTTATTATTAGTATCTTGTGCTGTTTAAAATTCCCATTAAATTTACGAAATGTATCTTTGAGCGGAAATTTCATACACACACTCTGAATACAGACAAAAGTGTGCAGTTTCCTTGCAGCGCAGCGATTGGATGCAACATTGCTAACATGCATTCCACACAATGATGATCACGATCATGAAACCGCGATCGTTATCATTATTTGTTTCTTCGTTGCGCCAACATGAATGGAGCATTCTGAGCCTACGTACGCTAAAAGTTATGACCACCTCAGCCGGGAATCAAATTTGATGCCGAAAATGCACAACTCGGTTCTGTTAACGATCGCGATCGTCCAGAATTGATCGTCCATTTACGCTAACTACCCTTCAATTGGGGACATTTATACCTCTCTCTCTCTCTATGTGTGGCAGGATGGATGCATCTACAATCGAAATCGAACAATCACGTTCCTCTGCGGCATTTGGTCGGATCGCAGCGAACATCATTCGAATTGCGTCGATCGGCGATCGACGATCTGGGCAATTTACGTTACTCGTACTTTGGGGAGCTTCATTTGCATTTGCATTCTTGCAGAAAACTCCGAATGGTTGTCGAAACTGTGTGTTACTACGGCTGCAGTTGCGAAATCATTCAAGCGCAACCGATCCTCTCGGGATGGGTACGAGTAAGTCAAACTTTTTGGGCGGATGCTGCGATTTGTAGATCGCTGATGATCGGTTGCAGATTGCCGGCGATCTGCATTCGATTAACGTCTCCATCTCGTTAGTTGCATCGATGGATGCCTGAAGTGGTGGTGCGTAAAGTCATCGTGGTGTGGTGAGGTGCGAGGATAATTTCCCTTCTGTTTACATTCGGTTAAATAAATGAGCTTACAAATGTAAACTGTCTCTGCGGGTGAATTCGTTCAGCCACAAAATTTGCACAATCGAAGAGGAAATTGCTTTTAGCGGTTAACGTGTTCAGCCTTGTGGCATAAGCAATTCTAAAGTAGTGACAGGTGTAAGTCCATCCACACTGTTGGGTGGCAATCTGGAATACAAGGTTTCTTTTTTTTTGTAGTTTTTTTTTTTTGGACTAAGTGGTGATGTCGTTGGTGGTGTGCTTTTATTCGGAGAACCCTCTTGAATGTGGACACTGTTCTATGGTCGAATGTGTTCGCACATGGTGCTGTTGGCAATTAAAATCACATTTCTTTGACATTTAATGCGGCAAAGTGTGGCGCTCATCCCTCAGATACTGGGCCACTTGATGACACTTTAATTGGTGTCGATGATGACGATGTTGATTTGATGAAATATTTTCGCAGGAACGTCATCATTTTGCCTAAATTGCTTCGTTCGCTGTTTGCTGTTTGTTGTAGTTTAGATGATGAAGCAGATGCCGCCTACCATGTTGGCACGCTGAATTAATTATTTTGCACACGATTTGCATTTGCTACTTTAGAAGTGACAACCGATGGTAGCAGTTTCGTGGTATTCAAGACATCCCACATGACTAAAGTTTTTTTGTAATTAAATTGACAACTGCATCAAGTAGACTTACTGATTTGGGCATTTCCTTGCAATGTTAACAACTGCGAAGACTTTCGCTTCAAAATGACATCTTAAAAGTTGTCCGCAAATAAATGCTGCAACGTGATAGTGCAGTATGAAAAAATGAGGAGAAGACAATCGTATTTAATCCTCGAAAGCAAACGTTCATCCAAATAACGACCATGCAATAAATATTTTTTTAAAAACAAGCCGAATCACGTCGAAAACGACGACGAATAGATAACGATACCAGAAACGTATGCAATTAAAGAGACAAATTATACCGTCGATACAAAAACAACCGCAGAAATGAGGACTATGAAAGGTAACACAAACAATTTCAAAAAGAGTTGAAGTCAAGATTTTACAGACAACTATTTCAAAAGGCCAACAAAAACCCTAGAGAAACATGGAAGATTGTAAACATCATTATAGGGAAAAATATTAAAAACATAGATTTCGTATGCAAGAATTTCGCAAACGAGTTTAGAGCAAGGCACAAGGTACCGAACAAACTAAAAACTTCAATCGTACGGCCGATTTATAATGATGGAAAAACAGCGATAGATCTAACTACAGATCAATCTCGATACTATCTACTGTTGAGAAACTATATCTTATACATTGATTTTAAGAAAACTTTTGACACATCAAATAATGGTGATATAAAGGGTCCGCCATCTAACGTTTTTTTTTGCTTTTTTCGTGAATTGTAACACTTAGCTCATGTCTGATTTGACAGATAATTAGTGTTATCCTTCCGTTGAACGAATAAGGTTGTGTATACGCTTGAACAACGTTGGAAATATTGCGACATTACTTTGAAAATCATGGTAATGTTGCAGAATGTGCGCGAAAATTGCGTACGGATTTTGGAAGAAGAGAAGCACCGTCAGCTCCGTATGTTCGTTATCTTGTGAAAAAAGTAAAAGAAACTGGCATCCTCATCGATAAACCAAAGCGTGAAAAGCCAAAAACAGTGCGTATACCCGAGAAAATTGCTTCTGTGGCAGAAAGTGTGCGTGAAGCGCCATCAACATCAACTCACCGTCGTTCTCAACAATTGAACATTTCGGAGACATCATTGAGACGAATTTTGCATAAAGACCTTGGTATGACGCCATACATAGTCCAATTGGTTCAGGAGTTGAAGCCAACTGACCATCCAATGCGTTTTCGCTTCGCTAAGTGGGCCTGCGATCGACTTACAGAAGATGCCGAATTTGCCAAAAAAAAATCATCTTTTCAGATGAAGCTCATTTTGATCTTGGCGGGTATGTAAACAAGCAAAATTGTCGCATTTGAGGCACAGAAAATCCGCACGCATACATTGAAAAGCCGATGCACCCAAAACGAGTCACTGTTTGGTGCGAATTTTGGTCCAGAAGCATAATTGGGCCATTTTTCTTCGAAAATGAGCAAGGAGTGGCCGTTACAGTCAATCGGCTCATGTTGAACTAATTTTTGTTCACAAAAATTGAAGAGGAGGATATTGGCCATATTTGGTTTCAACAGGACGGCGTTACGTGCCACACAGCCGAAGCTACACTCGGTGTTTTGCGCCCCGTTTTTGAAGATCGCATTATCAGCCGCAGAGCTGACGTCGTTTGGCCACCTCGAAGCTGCGATTTGACACCGTTGGACTATTATTTGTGGGGTGCCCTCAAAGATAAGTGTTACGCCGACAAGCCAGAGACAATTGACGCTTTACAGGACAATATTCGTGAAGCCATTGGTGAAATACAGCTGCACACAATCGATAATGTGCTTAAAAATTGGACCGATCGTTTAGGCTACTGCATGGCCAGCCGAGGCAGCCATTTTTTTAACGTATTTTTATTACTCAATTCATTTACTTACATGCTAGACAAAAATGCTTAAAGCTAGCTTAATTAAACTTAACTAAGTATAATTTAACCTGCTGGCCCTCTACTGGCGCTCTAAGTTAAACCAAACAAATTAAAAAAAATGTCTTTCGACTTTATTAAAATTATTATTATTATTATATTAAAATTATACTAACGTGTTATAAAACTAACAGCAATTGTATCGTTCAAAAACGAAAAAACTTTGCATATGTACTTTTTATGTTCTGCTTAAACTTAACCTAAAACTAAACTAAAAACTACTCAAAAACCTAAAAAAACTTAATCTGTCTTAAAATAACATTCAAACTAATTAAAAATTAACTAAAAATAATAAAAAGGTGACTTACGCTAACTTAAACGTATGTAAGCCGGCCAAAACTGACCGGAGATGCTATCAAATTGCTTCAAGGGCACTCAAAATTACTAAAAGACGACAGAGTTCTAGTCTTCGTCCAACCACCCAAAATGTAGCCTTTCGACATCCGCTCTGTCGCGGTCTCCGTCGAACTACTTGCGTCGTCTTGGTCGTAGTTAACTCACCCGTTCTCAGCTTTTCGACCAACGTGGAAGATTAACAGTACCGCTAATCTATCCCGGACCAACCCTTTTCTATCGAGATAGAGGAACGTTCAGGGGGAATAAGGCCGTTAAGGTGCATTGTCTCATGGTACATAGCATTGGGAGTAAAAGGCCCCGGAGTTCAAATTGTTGTTCTAAATCATTGTTCCTGCAATGTGACTTCGAACAAGTTTTATCAGAAAGTTATCCACTCTGATCAGGTTGGTCCTGTTGTACAGAAATCAAAACTAAAGAATTTTTTGTACTCAGACTCGGGAGTTCTATATAAGGGGAGAAAGGCCTTCAAATATCGTCTCTCGAAAACCCGAATCATTTCCATTAAGTTTGTTTCGACGTTGAACCAAACGAGACAACCAAAGGCAAGGACAGGGCCTTTACCTTGAGTTCACCGCTGTGAAACAGTCTCTTTGTAAAGGCAAGGGCCAAAGCAGTATCTCTATGTTTGTTAAAATATAGATACTGATCTAGCCAGATTCCAATTCGCCAGCGGCTTCCTGTTTTGTCGAACGATAGAGAACATTCGCCACTTTCTAGAAGCCCCGGACAGAGGAGTACTGAACAGAATGTACTCCCACTTTTGGAAATTGATCTTCAACTTTCAATCATCGCAATATCCTTGAACCTTTTCGAAGTAACAATGCAAAAGACTTACGATGACCTCGATCTACGGACTTGACCTGTACGCGAACAAGTCTTCTGCGTACGCTATGGAGTGGCGGAGAGATCCTACAAGTGAAGATCGTAAAAAAAATCGGCGAAATAGTTACACCCTGTTGAAGACCGTTATTAATTTTAGAAGTCCCAGCAGACGTGACACTGCCATTTTTTACAATAAACTGCCTGCTGGTGAGCATATCTAAGATTATGTACAGCAGCGGTTTGCTCATACCGAGCTGGTCTAACTAGAAAAAGAACCCCTGCAACCATACGGTGTCAAAGGCCTTCTATAAGGCACCCGTGCATTGTTTCTTACCTTTGTTCCATGGAATATACGATACCAGTTTAGATGCGGCATGTAGGCCATCATGTCCCGCTCTGAAACCGAATTGATTCTCCGGAATAATATTTTTGTCCTCAACCCACTTGGTCAGGGCTCTATTGATCACTTCTTCAAATACCCTACTGATGTTTGGAAGAAGACTTATCGACCGAAGGTTTACCAGATTGGATGCGTCTTTATTCCCTTGCACTCCTGCTGTTTTCCAATGAGCTGGATGAGCAAATTGTTAAACGGAAAATATTTGTAATGCTTCTAGAAGAAGGTGTTTAAGAGCGATGTTTGGTATTTCGTCGATTCCTACAGATTTCTTGCTTCTCAGTGAGCCGAAAATAACCAGTAGGTCTTGTTTTGAAGATAGCGATGTTATCATTTGCCAAATTATCGTCATTGAACATGGTAAAACCAGTGTTCTCCGATCGCCAGAAGAAGGAGAAGTGTGTCCACCGCGTCCTACTGTAATTGTAAGAGTGCGTTTGAACACACTCCTCCAACTCCGCAATCTAGTTGGGCATCATTACTGCGGCACTAAATCCGCAATGTGTGAAGACAGTTAATTGTCTGTCGGTCCATGTTAGTCAGCTGTACCCGTGCGTCAAACAGCGTAAGATCTATGTAAGAGCCTGATCTGGGATAAGACGATACTCGACACTATTCTGATCACACCAATTGAATAGTAGGTTCCCTCCAGTGTTTGGTGAATGATTTCTCCAATTGCTATGTTTGGCGATTAGATTTCCGGCCATGAGGTAATAATTCTATAATAAATAATATTTATATAATTATAAAGTTTTTCGAGCTCTGAGATAAAGCAGATTTGTTGAATAGCTTCAGTTGCATAGGCTGCGATCATAAACAGCCTCTTCCCACTAAGGAAGGGAATACATATGATGCAGCCACTAGCACCTGGAATCTACGCACTTAACCACTGTACAGATTTTTTCTAACACCACCAGCTCCGTTGGAGTTTGGTCTTCTTAAAATAATATACTGACTGTGCCTCAACTTTGTCCTCTGAGAAAGCTTGGTTTCGCTAGCCAAAAGAACATCGGGGCTTTGGTATTCTAACAACTTGAAGAGCACAGCTCTTCGATAAAACAAAGTGTGTGCGAGATATCATCGACATTTCTAATTCGTTTGTAAGGCCCAATATAATATCGTTTAAATGTCCGCCGCGACTTCTATGGGCGACTCAGATCCGATATGTCCAAATTTTCATCTCTCTGGTATGTAAAACAGGTTGAATTTGACCGATGGCATAGGTAATGTTGGCTTTGATGGCCGCTCTGAATTTTGGCTTATGCGCATAGACCTGAGACTTCAGAAAACCACACAAGAAAAAGTCTCAACCGGGTCAAATCGACCGATCTCGGCGGCCTCTTCGCGGTATGACTATGCCCTCGAAACAGAATTTTGTGGAGAATTTCCATTGTGACGTGAGGTGTGTGGGACGCAGCGCCATACTGTTGAATCCACATGTCGTTAGTTTACATAGGATCCAATTCTGGCCAAAGTATATTGGTAATCATCGACATATAGCGCTCGCCGTTGACGGTGATGGCGTGGCAAACGAAGTTCTCAAAGAAATATGGACCGATGACGCCGACTGCCGAAAATCCACACCAAACAGTGTCTTTCTCGGGACGCTCTTGGATCTCATGTGGATTGATATTGTCCCAAGTAAAATAATTTAACATATATACTGGGAGGTATTTACAGATCCCCAAGCTACTCAGAAATATGCTTTATAGATCAGTTAACAAGTTGGGTTAATCTGTTAAACTGTAATTTCAAAACTGTTATATTAATGGGTGATATTTTAAAAAGACAGTTCTTCTTAAAATCAAATGAGTGCAATATTAAGTGATAACTCATACACACAATTAACTAAGGATCCGACGCTGGTGACAAAAAATCTAGTAGATTATGACAAATAATCCAGAGAGAGTTAAAGCCAAGTCTGAATTTAAAATTAATGATCATGAATCTGTGATAATTAGTATAAGGGCTCTAGATAATTTCAAGACAAACAAAAGTCAGTACGTGTCTTTAAATACAATACTAAGAGTTTTGTCGCCAAATTGGCAAGTAAATTTTCTAATAACATTGTTCGCACGGTTAATAGTTTCTTAACATATAGCCATAAAAATAAAAATCAGAATCCTTGGTTTAATCTAAGAGTGCTAAAAACGAGAAAGTGTCGGGGAACGAAAGTGCTAAAGTTCCCACCTTGAGGTTGACCGGAAAAATTATAAAATTTAAAACCCCCTACTTGACGTAACCAAAAATCGGTTCATAAGTTAAATAAAATTGAAGTCTGTAGTGAGAGCAAAAATCGATGCGGATGTGAACCTTAAAACAATTTGTTCGAAAAGAAGGCTAAAAAAAAAATATCAATGAAGTTGTATGCAATAATAAAAAAAATTATCAATTGACTTAAAATGTCAAATGTCTTAAATTCTTAAATTCATATTTTGTGGATAGTATTGCGGAAATTAGATCCAGTATCCCAAAAAACAGTTCCTAAATTCAGAAGTTGACCGCCATTTAAACTTTAAATTTTAGGAAATTTATATAATGGAATTAGTGTTAAAACGAATAATTAATAGGACCACCGGTTGAAAATGTCGTTTTTTTTCAAAAATCAATGCTTTATTCAGGAAAAATATATATAAATTCAAAGTATTGCCCATCGCTAGCCACACATTTTTTTCATTTTTCTGGCAATTCATGGAAAATGCCGTTCTGAAAAATTCGACCAGTTTGGCCACAATCCACGAATCGATTCATTTTTTGACATCATCGAAATGACGGAAGTGCTGGTCAGCCAGGCCATGTTGCATCGATCGGAAGAGATAGTAATCGGATGGCGCAAGGTCTGGACTATACGGCGAGTGGGGTAGGATATCCCATTTGAGCGTTTCAAAGTAAGTTTTGACGACATTTGTTACATGTGGCCGAGCATTGTCATGTTGCAAAATAACTTTATCGTGTCTTGCGACCGTTTCCGGCCCGTTTTGTTTCAGTGCTCGGCTCAAACGCATCAATTGTCGTCGGTAGACCTCGCCTGTGATTGTTTCATTCGGTTTATGCAGCTCATAATACACAACACCCTTCTGATACCACCAAATGCACAGCATAATCCTCAGGCCATGAATATTCTGAACGGCCGTCGATGTTGAAGCATGTCCATACGTTGCCCGACGTTTTGGATTATCGTAATGTACCCATTTTTCATCACCGGTGACGATTCGATGCAAAAAATACTTCTTTTTGTGGCGTTCAAGCAGCATTTCGGACATGCAAAATCGGCCTTCGACGTCTCGTGGCTTCAATTCATACGGCACCCAATGTCCTACCTTTCGGATCATTCCCATAGCTTTCAAACGATCGGAAATGGGTATCTGAGCGACGCCAAGTGATTTTGCAAGTTCTTCTTGCATTTGTGACGGATCTTGATCGAGCAATGCCTCCAATTCATGGTCTTCAAACTTTTTCACCTGGCCAGGGCGTTCTCTGTATAGCCCGGGTAAGCTTTGGTAAGCATTTGATGCGCCTCGGTTGCTTTTTCCTTTAAATGAAAGAAGCATATTAAAACTTCCTGCAAATGTTGTTTTGATGGCACGAATGTAGACATTTTACGGCTTAACAAAAACTTGTGTGTTTTCACTAATGACCAATAACCTAGACTGAAATAATTAGACAGTGACATGAAGTTTCTGATGTGACAGCTGTCATGGTCAAAATTCACCTCAGAGTAATAGATATGAAGTTGCATGCAATAACGACATTTTCAACCGGTAGTCCTATTAGATGAAAAATAAAATATACTTGGACGCCTTTGAGCTATGTGGTGATTTGTTGCTTAACTCTATAAACTTATCTTTAACTAGTGGTAAATTCCCAAGTTGCTACAATGAATCCCTTATTGTCCCAATTCAAAAGAAAAAAAACGCTAAAAAAGTGGAACGCTTTACAACTGTCAAAATGATATCATTGGAAGGTAACATCCAATTATAAAATTATTTAGAAACTCATAAAGTGATTTCATGTTATCAATCTGGCTTCCGAAAAAATCAATTTAGACCTAAAAAGAGCTTTCGAAACAGTGGACAGGTCCATACTTATTATATAAATATATAAAAGATAAGGAAATCAAATGGTTCTGTATCATATCTTGAAAATCGAACCCGAAAAGCCAAAGTTAATGATGTTGTCTCAAACTTCGTCATGGAGTCCCTCAAGGATCTTGGCTTGGTGCGTTGATGTTTCTAGTGTATATTAATGATATGGAAAGTGCTCGTACTCGTTTTTGAAAACTGGTTTTGTTCCCTGATCATGCGCTATTATTATTATTAATTTAGATCTAAATAAATTACAAGAATGATTTGATAGAATCTTGTTAAAATTGTATATTAATAAAACGAAAGCCATGGCATTGAATGGTAATACTTACAGATCCATTCAAATGAACAGTCAGAATATAGAGACAGTTAATGAAATTAAATACTAAGGTGTTTTAATAGATAAACATTTGAATCTAGATAAGCAAGAAAACATCAAAAAAAAATATTTCTTCTACGCCAGAATTAGAAAAAATACAATATAATGATAAAACCTCACTTTGAGTATTGTTCGAGTATTTTCTTTACGTGCAAAAATCAGTTGATAAAAACTTCCAAATAGGGCAATTAGGATTGTTCCAATGTGCAATGGATTTACTCCAATAAGAGAAAGTTCTTGGTTGAGTATCAATCAACGAATTAATAATGTAATCTTGTTTGTTTTTAAATTTATGTTTAATTTATTACTTATTATTATTTAAACGAATATTTAACCTGCGTAAGTGATGCCCAACAAATTTCGTTACATAATGCGGTTGATTTTAGATTGCCAAGATTTGGAAATTTGAAAACCAGGTATATGGTTCTTCATAGAAAATTAGAAATATAAAATAGCCTACCACATTTTTTTTTAAATTGAATATAATTTATTAACATTCAAAAGATTTCTAATTAAATATGATAATTTATTTGGCTTCAGCACAAAGTTCTTAATTTGGCTTGAATCGTATTTATCAAGTAGATCTTTCTCTGTTTTTTTTTAATGGTTGTTCCTCGAGCTATTTCACTGTCAACTCTGGGGTACCACAAGGCAGCCACTTAGGTCCGTTGTTGTTTGTTTTGTTTATAAATGATTTAGTTTCTATTTTAAAGAGTTCACAATGTCTTATTTATGCTGATGATGTTACTATCTTTAAGAAGATACATAACATTGGAGACTGTCATGATCTGCAGAGTGATCTTGATGCGTTTTATGTGTGGTATTCCAATAACTGTTTATTTTTAAATGTCAAGAACTGTAATGTTATTAATTTTATTCGAAAAAGCTCGCCAATTTCTTTCGCATACAATTTAAATGGCTCGACAATGTGCAATGTTAATAATATTTGTGTCTTAGGGGTTGTGTTAGATCAAAAACTCGAGTTTAAGCAACATATCAACATAATTTCCAATAAAGCGAACTCAATGCTTGATTGGATTAAAAGAGAATCTAAGCAATTTAATGATCCTTATGTTGTTAAACAGTTGTAAATGACTTTCGTCCGTCCGATCCTTGAATACGCTTGTCAAGTGTGGTCTCCTCACTATAAATGTCATATCGACAGGATTGAGAAGGTTCAAAAGAAGTTTTTGAGATTTGCCTTGAGGGGACTGGCATGGCAAGACCCTTATAACCTCCCATCTTATACAAGCAGACGATGAGAGCAAACGATCGTATCTATGTTTCTCATTAATTACCAAACATTGATTCTATGTACCTCTTGTCTCGTCTCAATTTCAATGTACCGCAAAGATTTTTTAGATACATACCTAATGCAATCTCAGTATCTCACCATCGTACGAACTATGAACGGGTTTTTCCAGTTAATAATATGTTAATTATCTTTAATAAATATTCACACCTTTTAAATTGCAAAAATGTTAACATTAATACTAAATCTTTTAAAAATATGTTCCTTTTACATGTAAATAATAATGTACAATTGTAAACGCTAGATATTTAACATTCTAAATAAATAAATTAAAAATAGATTTTCTTAATATTTATTGGGTTTTTTAAATGGCAATTGTTGCTAAATATAATTAAATAAAAAAAAAAGTCAGTGCGCGTCTGATGACCACCCACGTCTCTTTTCTTTTTGCAGATATTCTTATGACCTTAAGTTAACTTTCCTCTCGTAGAGTGGACTCGACGAAAGTATATCGGCTTTGTCCAGAAATTATGTCCTATAATAACAAAACTCGATGCCAACATCGACCTGCTTTCCCATAAACATTGATTATCATCACGTTACCACGCTTCACTGTAAATCAGTTTCACCCAGAAGTTTCACTTTTTCCATTCGTCACACGCATAAGTGGTGCCAAGTCATTAAAATCACATTCACTCTCATGCAAGAGTGGACCCATAATTATTATCAGTCATCTATTAAAAGATCAGGTGATTCCCGACCTTACCCGAACACTATAAATATATGGAGCGGAAATAATCTCGAGCGCGGCAACAAATTATCGAGCTCCACCACGATAGTAAAAGAAAAAAAAAACAATTTTTAATAATTTAAATGTGTCAACTGTTGTTATGGTTGTTAAATCAATTAAATCCCCTTTGGCTTCAGTTGCTATCCTCTGGACAGAGGAAGTGATGCAACATCAATTGTACGAAGCTTGTCAACCGGCACACCGCGTCTAGTTTTCCACTGTCGCGTTGCGTCCGTCACCAGCACCACCATCATTGGCTGCAATTATATGCGAGTCAGTCTGTAGGTACCAGTTATATGGCCACTTGACAGCAGCGTTTCACTTTCGCGATAGCGACAAAGATTCAATGATCCAGTGGATCCAGTGCACACAATCTAGGCTTGTTGTTTGTTGTCCTTCTGTGAGGGACGCACGGCAAATGCGTCTGAAATGTTATTTCGGCCAAAATATATCACTGGCACCCATCATCATCATCTGAAATCGTTGTCAGCATGATCACGATTGTCGTTGACATCATCACGCGAAAAATTGCTAAATAAGAATTAGAAGGGAAACAGCGACAAGGCCCCCGCCCCATCATATTTCGAACGAACTGCGCATCATCAAAAGTACACGAAAAGCACCGGACGGAAGGATGTGAAGTTTCACTTGGAGTCGAGGGAGAAGAAAATACAAACACAAAAAAAAAAAAAAAAACTCATCAGACGTCTTGGATTCCTCGTCGAGTTTTTGGGTGCCGTCCGTCGGCTCCGCTTTGATATAATTCATCACTTTCGCAACGAAATTGATTTGATTGATTTAATAGAAATCAAACGCGTTACGTGGTGATGGCCGGCTGGCTGGCTACTGTGCGTACAGGTAGCATTGTTGCGACCAAGAAGCCACATTGCTCGCCGCCGTGACCCAAAAATTTGCTCCAGACCGGGCCGGAGGAGCCAGTCAAAAAGAATACCAATGGTTGTTTTTTTTGCTGCTTTATTTGTCATTTAATTTTTATTTTTCAGTCGGTTTTTCGGCTCATTGAGGAATGTTTGCCTCGAAAAGGTGGCGAACAAGTGTAGAATTAGCAATTAGATTGCGAGATGTCAACGCAAGCAACCAGGAGGAAGAGGTCAATTAAACAGTTATATGGAGGAGATCTGACCTCGGGAGAAGCACATTCCAAGCACACACAATAATTCCAAATGGCATAAGTAATTATGATCATACGCGCGGTGGATCAAAGGCATTGCAAGCCGCGCCACAACGATGTCCTCGTGTGTCGGTTATTCCGTCTGCTACTCAAGGCATAGGACGAGAACTACATCCCCAAGGTGTGTGGAAAGTTTCATTTGGCGGTGCCCATTGGGTAGCTGAGAGTGCGGCCCTTTGATTTTTCCCTTGATAGATATTTGTGCGAGCGGACAAATTCCCAAAGGGAACTTTGTGTGCAGTCTGGCCCATCCTAATTATTCTAGAATTTGATAAACGTAATTAAGGAGCAAAGTCATCGTATGCCATTGGTGCTGAACAGATTTGAAAAAGACCAGTTTGGCTAGAGAGTTGTGTGGGCTAGTTGCAACTACCGCAAAACGAGGCAAGCAAATGCAATCCAAATTGGGTAAGATAAAATATACAATTTTCAAAAGCCAATACTGAATTATGATTCCTTTGTTTGGTTAAAATTTTTTTCCTTCAAGAAGCTTACTATCAATTTTTGACCACTCTTAACTTTGGGTTTTCCCAGTTTATTCCACTTTAAAAATAAATAACACTTTGAAGCATGACCCAAGATTAATAAATTAAGAGAATATTTAAAAAAAAATGCTTTAGTGAGAGTTTGACGCTCACACGAAGGGTTCCGCGCTATCCCAGAGTATTCAATACTTTATACATCTTTAACTTTATATTTCTCATATTGGTACAAAGTTTTTCAAAAATATGTGACCCATTATTTCCGAATATTGTGAAAAAATAATTCAACAGTTACGGGAAAAATATAAAAGAGGGACGGCTACAACAGAGGCTGATAAAAGAGCAATTTTGCGATGTGTAGCCATAACCTCGGACTCAGCTGGAAAATTTAGCATGAAGTAGATGTTGATCCTTGTTTTCTGACACTCCGAAAAGTGATTGACTGTGAGAAACACCTTTAATGTTAAAAACCATCAGAGGAAATCTATGCGATAAGAATTTTCGAGACACCACAAGACACCCTAAAAATAAACGTGATGCTGCCTACTTGAGATGGAAATGATTTGCACTTCCAGAATATTATGATACTTTTCGTCAGCTTAGAAATTTAGTAAATTCCAAGATAAAACAAGTTAAAAAAGAATTTTACAAAATCCATTTTGACAACAAGCTTCCCCCTAAAACATTATGGAGGAACTTGCGTGACTTAGGCGTGGGTCGCACGACAAGTGATGAATTGGAAGACACTGGACTTAAACAAACTTAACCGGAAGCTAATTGCCGTTCATATCACATCGACAAATTTAACGCCTTCAAGCTGTCATGAAAATCAGGTCAAAGGCGGTTGGCTTGGACGAAGTACATTCGTTTTTTTTTAAAAATGATACTCCCGTATATTCTCACCGCTGTTACTCATATTTTCAATTCCTTAATTACAACTTCGACATTTCCGCGCTCTTGGAAACAGGCGAAAATTATTCCAGTTTTAAACAACAAAGCAACGGCCAATTCTACAGCGGAATACAGGCCGATTGCTATGTTACCTTTCCTGTCCAAGGTGTTTGAGAAGTTGATACACCAACAAATATCTGCTTTCCTGCAACGGAGCAAGTTATTATGTGGTAATCAATCGGGATTCCGTCAACGTCACAGCTGCACAACTGCGCTTCTCAAAGTTGCGAATGACATTCGAGTTGCCATGGACAGAAATGAAATCACTTTTTTTTAGCACTTTTAGACTTCTCGAAGTCCTTTGATATGGTGAACCATAGAAAACTTGTAAACAAACTTAAATCTCTTCGTCTGCTTCGAATTTTATTCACTCGTACCTCTATAGTAGAAAACAAGCAGTTTTTACTAAAAATGATATGTCTGAGTTTGTAGATACAACAACAGGTGTACCTCAAGGATCAATTTTGGGCCCATTAGTCTTCACCTTATATATTTACATTCTTCCTAGTTCTATATAAAAAACTCAATGATACATATTTTCGCAGACGATGTGCAACTTTACATCAATTGTGAAGAAAGTTACATTAGTACTGCTGTTACTAAACTTAACGAGGATTTTCTGAATAATCTTGTTTGGTCTAGCGAAAATTTTCTGAGAATCAACCCTAGCAAATCGTGCCATTCGACTTTGGAATGCAATCCCTCTTGGTATAAGAAGGCTATGTTATACTGGTCGCTGCTTTGGTGAAGCTCTCTTTCGACATTTTGTGGGGAATACGTCAAATGAACATTAGAGTTAAAGGATAAACATGTGTAAAAGATAAACTTATTTATTTTACTTTATAACCTGAAAGTTTCAATATAAATTTAATTGAATAACGAATTATATCATATATGAACTGTTTTGAATCTGTTTGTCTTCATTTTTCTTCAAATTCTTTATATGCATATTTTTATATTCTTCATGTGTTTAACTTTTTTTTTAATTTATTTTGTTCATTATCTTTCATTTATACTTAAAGATTGTGAAGTCTATTATAAATGATTTGAATAAATAAATAAATATGATATATGAAAATATAAAATATGAATATGACAAGAAGAATGGCGTTATGTAGTGTTTTTTGATGCAACATTTTTTGGCCCTAATGTGTTTAATTATTAATTTTACGATATAAAACAAGGCGAGCGCTCTTAAGCCCGTCATCGTAGTTGAGAAAGTGGTTGAATTTGAGTTCCAAACAATAAGAAATACTTAATATGAATATAGTGATATTGTTGGTCGCGTCAATTGGGCTTTCCAGCCAATATACTCACCTGACTTGAAACTTATGCGAAAAAGTATACGAATCTGGCCAGCAATATGAAGACAGGGGAGCTCTAATTGCAGCCATTAGATTAACATCGAGAGAAATATCGAAATTTGAAGAACTTAGGAAAAAAAGAGGCAAAACCAACTGCTACAATAGAATCAACAAATAATTTTTTTTTAATATAAAAAACTTGATTATTACATTCCATTGTCATAATCATGTCGAAGTCATAGTTTTTATGACTTTTTCCAAAAACCTTTGATATTCTGGGTACCATTGAGATTGGTCTATAATTACTTCTATTTTTTGGTACATTTTTTAAACAACAGCACATTTCAATTAATCAAGAAAAATTTCTGAAAAATACTGAAAAGCTGTCTTTTTCAACACTTTGTTCGAAATACCATAATTTGCGCAGGAGTAAGAATTTTTGAGGGAATTTTTTGTTTTCAAGATTCAAAATAAAAACTGTTTGTAGTGTTAGAATCGATAGCACTGGTTCAGTAGATGCAAGGTTAAGGGAAATTAATAGGCAATGAGTTTGGGCCAACTGTAACAAAGTTGTCATTGAATAAATTAGCTCCATCTCTGTTATGTTTTTGAATTGTAAATGAATTAGATTGATTTTTAACTTTTCGGATTATGGTAATAAATGTCCCGACTTGATCTTATTTCTATCCTCTGATACCACTGTGTTTAGCGGTGCTATAGGTTGATGTTGAAATGATTTACGCCAATAAACTTAAGTGCGCACCCCACGACTTGAGAAAAAACAAAACACGTCCGCTCACATATTTTATGTAAAAAAATTGGAATGTTTGAAGAGCTTTAGTAAAACTTCTCCCTTTTTTCGGTCTAGTGTCTTCTCTTTGATTAATATGAAAAGGTAAGGTTTTAAAGGCAATTTGATTGATTTTTTGCAGCGACATGAGTAATATAATTTTACTAAATTTAATTAAATATTATTGTACAACTTTTGAAGTATGTCAGAAAAATTTTCACATTCTAACTCACTATCGGATCATCTGAAACAAAAAAATGAATATGCATTTTAAACGTGATGTATTTCTCGAGGTATTCCGGAAGAGTTTTTTTTCTATTTTTTACAGAGCTTGGAAGTGAAAAACGAGATTTTATCTGAAAAAATCCAGGTTAATTTGTTTTTAAAAAATGTTCAAATTTTCAAAAGGATCGGTTTCAAGAGTTCTTACCGCTCGTGCTATTATGGTGCTGTGGTTTCTCGTCTGTTGAGCAGTAGTGTCTATCATTTTTAAAGTGAGTTTACCTTTTCCAGAGAGACTTTTCCTCTCAATTTTTCGTTGCCTCTTTTAGTTTCACTATCGACCACAGTTGTTTTTACAAGTTCGTGTTTCCATTCTTTTCTGCACATGTCCTATGGACTGTTTCTTATTTATTATGAAATCTTCACCATACTGTTTTGAATCTGCCGGGATTCAGGAAAACAAAGGAAATTGCAGCTGCTACAAGGAGTATCGAGCGGCTTCCGGGCAGGTATAAAAATCAGGTATCACGGCCGGTCGTTTGAAACACTGTAACTCCGTTAGTTTTACTCGGATTAAATTAAAAATTGTACTGTAATTTTGCTGCGCCAAATCATGGCAATTGGCTCGGAGAAGGCGATTCTCCCAAACTATCAATATGGTTTCCTGATGAAACATTCAACCATCCATACACTGCTGAAGCTGCATCATGATGTCACCCAAAGTCGCAATAAGAAGGAAATCTAAGTGGCATGCCCTCTGGACATAGAAAAGGCCCTTGACAGCGTCTGGACTAATGGCCTCATCTGCAAAATGATGACAATGGGATTTCCGCAGAATCTGGTAAAAATCATCTTTAATTCATTACAGGAATTAATACAGATACAGAATCAATTTTAAACAGAAGACTACTTTGAGAAGCTCAACAAGGCGGAAATCTCACCCATCTTTTTCAACATCTGACAGCGAACCAGCCAGCTAACGACGCACGAACAAAGACACTCCTCGACGCAGATGACTCCATCATATACGATACGTCATTAGCCCCAGAAACAGCAGCCGCAAGGGTAGAACATCACAGCGAAGCTATGAGACTACTTCATGAAATGCGGACTGAGCGTCAACAGCAACAAGACAGAGCTCATTTGCTTCCGACCACCGACCACGGCAGCAAGGAGTAGGAAAGCTTTCGCGACGAAATGCCACGACACAAGAATAACACTGCCAGACGGAAAAGAAATTGCTCCACAACTCAACACGAAAGAACTGGGGATCACCTTCAGCGAGTGGTTCCAGTTTAGGCAATACGCTGAAAAGGCTTATCAAAAAGCCAATTTCGCCCTTCATCTAATGTGCCCACTTCTAAAAAAGAGGAGTGGATTGCATAAGAGCAAAAAAATTACTGGTCTATAAACAGCTTATAAGACAAGTAATTGCGTGCGCATCTTTATATGGTTTACGGTGCCGCCAATATCAATGAAGAAAATTCAGATACTGGAAAGGAAAATCCGTGCACTAGACTCTGGAGGAATTTCAACACGCTGGAATACTTCAGCATCACAACGTGGTGCGAAAACGCAGGGATCATGCTGCAGCTGTCAAGGAAAATCATCGAAGGGTTAGCAAGCCACCCTAACGAAGAGTTCAGGATCATCAGCAGACAAGAAATAGAGCCAACCCACAGGTACCTCAGCACACGGACAATCATCGATGACACTTTCAAGACATCATCGATTGAACCTCGTTCTACACGAAACCAAACAGGAACTACTACAGACGCTGATACCCCGTATAATTTTTTAATAATTTCTCCTTTCTAAAGCAACTCCCTCAAAGTCAATTCTCAAAATGTTTGGAAAATTGGAATTTAACATGTTCCCAATTTTTGTACAAAAAAAATGTAATGAAAATGAAAATGAAATGAAAAGGGTTTTTCAACAGGGACGTTACAAAAGTAGAGCGACAGGGACAGCAAACGACGCCATATTTCTTGCCGCTCGTTTGACATTTTTCTTCAGTGAGGTTTGCCATTTCATGATGGAAAGCCAACAACGAGTCGAAATTATTAAAATTTACTACCGAAATTCGGAGTCATTGGCCTCAACGTTAAGAGCGCTACGTCCAATTTATGTACGTCATAATCGTCCTAGCAGATCAACAATTGAGGGTCTTGTGGAAAAATTTGAATCCACAGGCACAGTACAAAATGTTGCCAGTGAGACAAAGAAGTGCCCGTAGTGTCGAGAATTTTGCTGCCGCTGAGGCCTAAGTTGCAGAAAGCCCAAATGTGTCTCTCACACGTCGTTCTCAAGCGTTGCGCATCTCTGTGACGTCGTTGTGACGAATTTTGCGAAGAGATCTTGGCCTACATCCTTGCTAGATAAAATTGACGCAAGAACTGAAGCCGCTTGAACACCAGAAGCGTCGTATGTTCGTGAATTGGGCTGAGCAACAATTTGTAAATGATTCGGATTTTCATCGAAAAATCATCTTCAGCAATGAGGCTCATTTCTGGCTGAATGGCTCCATCAATAAACAAAATGTGAAGTATTGGTCAGGCAGCAATCCACACGTACTCCATGAGTCATCATTGCATCCCGAAAAAATTACGGTTTGGTGTGGTTTATGGGCCGGCGGCGTCATTGGGCCGTACTTCTTCCGTGATGATCAAGACCAGCACGTTACTGTGAATGGGGATCGCTACCGTTCAACCGAATATTTTTGGCCCCAATTGGATGACATGGACTTGGAGGACATGTGGTTCTAACAGGACGGCGCCACAAGCCACACAGCGAATATCACAATCAATTTATTGGAAACCAAGTTTGGAGAACGTGTTATCTCACGAAATGGTTCAGTCGCTTGGCCGCCTCGGTCGTGCGATTTGACGCCGTTAGACTATTTCCTGTAGGGCTACGTCAAGTCTATGGTCTATGTCAACCAGCCAGAAACGATTGATGAACTTCGTACGAATATCGAACGTGAAATTGTAGCAGTATCGGCCGATTTATGCTTGAAAACCGTCGAAAATTGGGCTCAGCGTCTGGACTTCTGCAAGCGCGCCCGTGATGGCCATGCAAAAGAAATCGAGTTTCATACATAATTCCATCGAACGTACTTTCACAGGAATAAAGAATTTCATTGATGTCCAAAACCGTTTTTGTTTTATTTAAAAAAAAAACTTTTGTAGCGCTCTTATTGAAAAACCCTCTATAAACTCACAGCTAAACTAGGTTAGGCTCTTATTGTTGGACCATTAATAAATAAATTGGAGTTATAAAAATAAGTCTTAATCGTAAAAAAAAATCGTCGCATGTTTCCATGCCACGGTGACACTCGCATGTATTTATGCATGTGTCATGCGCACATGTTGCGCCAGCACACGACATGCAAGACGGTTCGCGAAAAAACAGCATAAACATTGGTCTACTAGTACACGACATGTATCCATGCGAATATATTTTTTTGCTGTCATGAGCACACTTGAAGTTTGTTTAAGTTTGATATTTTGTAAAAATTTTATAATTTCGAAAAATTTTCTGAAAAAGATTGTTTCTTTAGCAATAAATCAAATTAAAACTGCCAAAAAAGCTGAGTACAGTGAGCATTTTAAAGCCCAAATTTAAAAAGGAGTTTTTGGTGAAAGGGTTGAACGGACCAATCGTGACAATCGCATATAGTGTCGCATATACATGTGAGTCCATGCTACGCCTTTATCGCATGCAAATATGTGACTTTTTTCACATGCAAGCTGCATGTGACTTGGGCAACATTATTATGGGTTGATCTGTTGAAAGGTTTTCATTATATTATTTTTTGCTAATTTCTTTTTTTGAATTTGCCTCATTAAATTGTAGGAGTCTGGGGATACCTACATTGGGCGCCAGCTCCCCATCGGTGGGGTTTGGCTTGGAGGCATCATCTACGGCTTACGACGCAGGCGATACGGGTTCGATTCCTGGGGAGGGATTGTGTGTCAGACTTTTTTTGTTTGTGTCGAGTCAGCTGAGTTAACTAGGGAGTAGGATGAGTGGAACGGTCCGGATGTATATAGTGAGAGCATTGAGTTACATAAGGCGATCACGCCATATGGAAGCAAGAGATCTCAAGGCTCTGCATGAGGTTCTGCTGGCTTACAAGTCGGTCCAGTGGATCACTATTGGGAAAATTAGTGAACCGTAAGGAAGTGTCTCCTCATCAAGCTTTTTTTGCGCATCAAGTTTTTTTTTGTAAAGAGTGAACAAAATTGTCGTTCCGTTGGAAGGAATTGTGGATAGGTGTTTTATTAAAAATAAGAGTAAGGATTATTAAATCGAGATGAGGACTTTTATTTCAACCATTTAATCCTTTAGAAACGATTTGTCGTGGTTGGAGGTTTTTTTTTCCTTCCTTTCACCTTATGGGATATTGGTGGATTCCCGGACGCACCTGGTCTGATCTGCTGAGTGGGGAACTCCAATAAGCTAAGTTGATAAAATTAAATTAAATTTAATATCTGAGCCAGAGCAGAAGTGTGACAGGACGAAATTATTACTCGTGGCTGTTTTTTTTTTAAATCTTACCTGCATAACTGGACGGTGCTGAAATTATCGTTTAAGACACTTCGATAAAACGAGTAATTGGCGGAGTGATCTAAGTCGTTGATACGATTGGATTGTTCGAGTTCAATCCTCGGTGCGCGGTTTTGAAGTTATTTTTGTTTTATTGATCGATCGCGATCCGAAGGCATCCGGTGTAATACGGGTTCGGGTTGGGGAAAATTTATTGCGGATCGGCAGTTGGGATAGTAAGAAAAAAAGAAAGGCGTAGCGTAACATAAGTTAAAATTGTGATTAGAATTAAGTTAGTTTTAAGCTTTATATTAAAATTTTATAAACTCTGAAACGTCCTGTTTATCTTGATCGTAGTTAAAACGCATAAAGCATACGTTTTCGCGAATCTCACCGATAATTTGCGATTATTTTGGTGGGTAGTTATACGGCAGGGCAATCGCGTGGCGCCCATTTTACCATCTTTACCCACGGCTTTTCTTTGCTGTTGGCCGGCAACCTTCCGTAGGACGTCGCGGGGCGAGGGTGGAGAGAACGACGGTAACAACATGCGTCGCCTCATCGCTCAATGCCATGGAAACATCAGATGCCACTGCACGAATTCGTACCGTCGCACGTATTTCACATGAGTTATAGCATTTATTTTTCAATTCTACTTACTTGTGCATTTACATAAATATTTTTTAACATTTGTTTTTGTCGTAGTATAAATGACTATCTATTGTTTACAAATTGTAAATGCTGCTTATGTTTAATGTTAAAAAAAAAACTAAAACTTTTGCTAAATAGTTCCAATTAAGAAAAGTCATTCATCCTTTTGTAGCTTTTCGGAAAAATTTAAAAATAAATTGTCAAGCACATAACAGTTCCGCATTGACCAAAGATTTTAACTATCTTCCAAGGCATTCCCACTTGCTATCGTGGAGTAATAAAAACTCCAAGTCACAACACTTCGAATGGGAATGAGAGTTTTATTTTCACAGCTTATGACAAACGCTACAAATTGCCTCGTCCTGCCACACAAAACGCCATATGCGCTTATAAATCACACATCACGAGAGGTCGCTCGTCCACAGCCATAGCCGGACCGAATAATATTTCCTTTTTTGTGTCTCTGTTGCGATTGCGGAAAATCAGTTGTTGTGTCGTTTTACGTTCTTAATGTGTAATCGCTCTTAATTACTCGGCCCTTGCACAATTACCGCAAAATGCCGTCGGCCCTTAAAGTAGCACTTTGCAGTAGCACTTTGGCTGACATCCGACGAAGATGAATGAAGAATGCATATTTGCCACATCACATTAGTCAATGTTGGCCGGCGCAGCTCGGATTGGTCGTACTGGTGATGCGGCTGGCTTGGTAAGTCTTCGATGCAAAGATGTTAAGATATTGCCGGCTGCTGATGCTGATGATGATGATGATAGTATGGTATGTGCTCTGTCTCTTATTGAGCCGCACCGATGACTGAGCTCGAAGAAAACAAATGATTATGAGCCGCGCTGAGACGTGGTGATAATTCTATAGAAGCGTCTAATAAACACATCACAAGAGGTTCGTCGATGTGCCGGGTGGTGGTGGTGGTGCGACGTGCGACGTGGTGGCAACTCAAATTGACTTCTTCTAGGACTTGTGTCCTTACTGACCAGCGGTAGTTTGTCGGCATGGGGGATCTTTGAGTGGCAGCGAATTTAAATTTATAACAAATGTGTGCTAGAGAAGTTTACAAATTGGGTTTAGCTTGGAGTGCTGTTTTACCATATACACCGAGTTCTCATATAGAGAAACTCTCTAAAAAAAAAACAACAATTACAATTGTTCCATTCTGTATTCCTAGGCACTTATTTCTTATGAGGCAGTGCTAGCTGGGTGGCGTAGTTGGTTAAGCGCCTGACATTAATTGGATCAGGTTCCATTGAGGCTCGAATACTGCAAAAAATAAGTATTTGAATCTATTTCAGTCACCATTTACCATTAGCATCAAATTAATGGCGCTATCACTGCAATAGTCTATCTTAGTGGGTGTCCTTGCTGTAGTGGTGCATGTATCAGCTGCTGAAACTCTAAGGTAAGCAGGGCGATGAACCAAAAACCAAAGCCACAGCTTTCTCGTGCCACAACTATATTTATATTTATACATAAATTACAAAAATAGAATTCTTCAGAACGTATGTTTGTTACTGAACTCCTTCTAAGCAGCTGGATCGATTTTAATGAAATTTTTGGTGTGTGTTTGAGAGAGTTCAACCAATGTCTTTAATGATCAATTGGCCGATAAACCTTCTGAAAAAACAATAGTTAACGAAAATTATTTACAATAATGCTTGATCTTTTTGATTTTATTAAAGTGCGAAATTAAAATTTGAAATAAACTAAGATTATTTAATACAATTCGATAAGTCGTTTAGATTACAGTTCCGGCAAAACTTTGATGACTGCATGTTTCTTAAATCTGCTCAGCAAATTATTATTTTTTATTAATATTACATGAGTGCTGCATATTTAAAAGTTAATGCGAATAAGAGGCAGAAGAAGAAAATTGTTTGCTGATAGTTTTTCCCTAAAACAATTTTTATAACCCTTATCGAACTCTTAGACGATTTTCAAAAAAAATACAATACAATACATTCATATGTATTTATACTCATTTTGAAATGAATGGGAATATTGAGCTGAGTTTAATAAAAATTGTAGAACTTGAGGGACTCAGCTGAACCAATTTGCCACTTTGCGAGTAAGGTTCATTTATTTACAAAAAGTGACATTTTTTTTCGGAAATCGGATATATTTTTATGGTGTGTTCTTGGATTAAAGTTTAAGCAGAGACGTGAAAAGAGAGACAGTAAAACTGGTCGATATTTTAAGTGTAGTCCTTCTAATAAAATGTTAAATATAGTAAGCATAGTAATTAGGGACCCAACTTTTAAGCTAAGTGCAAGGACAGATCGGAGCAAATTGTAAGAATAGGAAATAAAGGCTAATGTCGTTCGGCAAATGTTTCATAAAAATTATTAAAAATCAGCGAATTTATTTCGAATTCGCGAAGAAACATATAAACAAGCTACCATTCTGTAAAAAGATTAGACTGTGTGTTTGCACGATGATACTTATCTAAGGAAATAATTTTAAAGATAAATCAACCCGCAATTCAGTCTAGTCGACATGTTGCACTAGTTGAAGGGTAACTCTTTTTTCGAAATAAAAACACGACTATGCACCAATTCATACGAGTTGGAATATATGATTAAAAAAATATTCTTCGGAAATAGCGCTAGATGCGTTGAAAAGACCACCTCAGAGCTCGCATATTGTTCTCAACGTTATTGAGAACAAGAACGATTCAGAAGATCAGCGGATGAGACTTGAAGCAATTGTATCGCGGCTTAAAATAACATTAAAAGGATGTTTTGCAAGAACTTATCGATTCAACTCTTAGACGGCTTCAGGAGGTAATTATTGCGTAAGGAAATATTATAACAATCGAGACATTTATAGAAAAAGTTAAAGTTTACCTAAACGCATCGCACCAGGGGTGTTAACTGTCATAACATTTGTCTTTCTTAACCCATTAAAGCCGACGTGATCAAAATGTTTACTTACTTTTAAACGTGTTTATTTATCATGTTACCGGACCGAAAAAATAATATAATATTCCTACGCTAAATTTCAAGCTCTTTCAGTATCTGAGCCCAACATTTCGATTAGACACCGAGAAAAAAAATATGGCCGATTAAAACGTGAAAAACGTGAATTTTTCAACATTTAACAATGTCAGAGGTGATCATGGCACTCGATCCTCGATTAAGAGGAATTTTTTTCAGAAAATTTCATCGACGCGTTTTTTCAAAATGGCGCCGAGAATCTTAATCTTAGTCTGTCATTTTCTCAAAAACTATAAACTTGAGAAAAAAAATGTAAGAAAAAAATATTTTGACATGAGTCAAAGAACACTCTCATTTATTTGTCAGAATTTTTGGGTACAAGTTTTAATTTTTGAAAATTTCAAATAATCCAATTTTTCAAAAATACCCGAAAATTTTTTTTTAAAAAAAATTGAGAGTATTCTTTGACTCATTTTAAGATATTTTTGTTCTTAGAATTTTTTTCGTAAGTTAATTTGTGGCGTGCAGATCTCGAGAGATCTGTAGCCGTACTTCACAGACTACTCCCACGAGCTACAGGTTGTGATGTATTTCTTGACCGGGGGTGGATTCAGGGTGAATTGGTCAGATACGCTTCGCCAGTCTATAGGTTAAGAGAAAAATAAATGTTCTTGAATTTTACATAAAATTTTGTTTCTATCTACAACTACAAAATTCACGAACAAACTCGTACACCCTTTCACTTGTGCATGTACACATATGTTGTATACAATTTGTACATGAATTATATGTAAAGAATATAATAAAAATATTGGATTTCACTTTTTCAATACTTCACTTTTTATGTCAAGAAAACGCTCAAAATCTTCTGCTTCATCGCATGCGGAGAATGAATCAGATCATTCGGATAGTGATTCCGAATACAGACAATTCAGGCTCCGATGATTCTGATTCTGATTGTGATTCGATATCTGATTCAGATTCTGAACATGAATTCACAAGACCAAATATTACTTATAAAAAAGCTTTTACTAATTATTCTGAAAACTTAGACAAACTTGAAAAAAATCACGAATTCATTTCGATCAATGGCGAGGAGTCATATCCAAATACTTGTGAAGAAACAATATTTTTATTTGAAGCTGCAAACAAGAATACACCAATTTTTCCGCCGAAATGAAACAAAAACATAATATTGACAGGCATAGTTATTTTCAGTTCATTCAATAAAAGAAAGTCTCCGAGGGATTATTGGTCATCTGATCCATTCTTATCTAGTAAAATTGTTTCTTCTAGAATGACTTGTGATAAGTTTGAAGAAATCAAGTCTAAAATAAAATATTCAAAAGCTTAAGCCAAGGATCCAAACGATAAAGGGTGGCGGGTTCGTTCGATGTTGAAATTTCTCAAAAACAACCTCCTAAGGTTCGGAATATGGAAAACTTCTATATCTCTTGATGAAATGATGGCCGAGTCTTATTCAAAAATTATATTGAAACAATTTTTTCGAGGGAAACCAATAAGGTTTGGTTACTGAATTAAGATCTTAATTGCGGTAAAAATTCCCAAACCGAAAACAAGTAAGCAAAATGTGCCTTAGGTACTTGTATAGAGAACTTTTTTCAGCTAATAAATTATAATAAAATCCCTGCATTTCATTTGTACTTTGATGATTTTTTTACAAATATGGATTCTATTTAACACTTGCAAAAATTACATTTGAAATTCACTAGTCTTATAAGAGACAATCGAGTCAAAGAAAATAATATACTTGAAAAGAAAGCTCCACGAGGTACTCATATTGTAAAACATTATCAAAATAGTGGCATAAATGTCATCACTATTATGGATTCGAAGCCCGTTTCAATAGCTTCAACCTCTGCAAGTGTAAGCCCACCATCAACTTCGAGAAGAGGTAGTTCAGAGGCTCGATCCAAAACTGATTTACCTTTTCCGCAAGCTTTTCATTTGTACAACAAATTTATGGGCGGTTTTGATGTGCATCTATTTCCAAGTATACTCTCCAAAAATGGACATGGGTCATTTTTATAAGATTTATACAGGCATCCATTACAAATGCTCCCGTAATTTTGGGCAAAAAAACGACTGATAAAAGAAATTTTAAAGTCAGAGGCAAGAGGTCTCACGAAAAAAAAAACACCCCAAAGGAGGCTTAGTTCTATCACGTCCACGCCATTGTCTCAAGGTAATGCTAAGAGTAGAAAAAACAAAGAATATACACAGAATTAGCTAAGACGTAATCAAAGATTACTCTCAAATTTTTTTAAAAAAATTTTCAGGTATTTCGAAAAATTTGATTTTTTGAAATTTTCAAAAATTATAAATTGTATCCAAAAATTCTGAATTTGACTAATTTTAAGAAGTTTTATTATTAAAGTTTTTTTTCTAAAGTTTATAGTTTTTAAGAAAACGATAGATTAAGATTTTTATAAAAAATTTTCATTCTCGCCACCATTTTGGAAAAAACGCTTCGATGAATTTTTCTGAAAAAAATTCCTCTTAATATTCGAGTGCCATGATCACCTCTGATCATAGTAAAAAGTTGAAACCTTTGCTGTATCATTGTGAATAAAATGCGAAACAATTTTTTTTCGAAATTTTTTTACGTTTTAATCGGTCATATTCTTTTCGTCGGTGTCTAATCGAAATTTTGAGCTCAGATTCTGAAAGAGCATCAAATTTCGTGCAGAGAAAGGAATATTGCAAGGGACTAAGCTTCTCTCTTATGTCAGTTGATTATCTATTTATTCGTATTGCATGCTTAAATATAAACGGGAGATTAAGTGTACAAAAAATCAAAAATGATTTCAAAAACAGAAGAATGAACGGACTAACGTTGTCCGAATAATATTGTCAATGTCTGTATAGTTTATCGAATATTTGAAAGTCTCAAAAGCGTTTTGCTGAACCCAACCCAATACAACGATTTTGGGTCCATTAGTAAACGTACATAGTTCTTCGATTCGTGTGTATGTCACTGAACCTCTCCTTAACGGTTGGACCGATATTGATAAAGTTTTTTGTGTGCATTTGAGCGAATCCCTGGATGGTTTAGATTTACTCACCAATATTCTTCTATGAATGCATGACCGATTCTCTATTCCTCCAACTACTCCAACCATGGAGCAATTTTAACCTGAAAAGAATCGGAGTTTCAAATCACAACACGATCCTTCCATTCTTCTTATCCTTTTGATCGCTCTGTTCAACAAGCATTTAAAGATTAGTCTTAAACTCTTGAGATCGAGCATATTGCGAAAAAAAGACACTAGGAAAGAAATTAAACGCCAAATCATGCTTGCCTTGTTATGGCTTGAGTGAAGCGCAGAAAAATGGAGTCTTTTATGTTGGCGTTAGATGTTAATGGACCATTTTAGAGAATATGAAACTAGCCAAAAGTCAATAGTCCGGGCACATCTAGACCTTGTGGGCTTAAACGCTACAGCCCAAGGAATCTTTGCTTAACCTTACATATGGTGGCATACACAAATCAAAGGGACCTCAACATACGCATTTGGATGCTGCTGGCTAAGGATCGAGTCGGCTAGAATGACTTCTTGGTTGAGTCCACGCTAAACTTAAGCGCTATCAATCAGAAAATAAACTACTCAAACAGGTTTGCAAGGATAAATAAGCGTTTTAACCTTCCATGCAAGATCTGAAGAGATCTCTAAAGTGATATAGTGTAAAATCGAAAGAATTCGGCGGCCAATGGAAGTAACAAAAAAAAAACCTCATGCAAACGAGCCATTGTTTCATCAGGCGTGTGGCACGTGGCGCCGTCTTGTTAAAATAAACATCGTTCATGTCCATAACATTCAGTAAAAAAAACTTTAAGTAAACATCGTTTACTAACGCAATCCATTCACCGAAACAATCGCACGAGCATTGTCTTCGCAAAATTATGACCACACCACACAAAACTGTCACTCATTGTGGATAGAGCGGTTGTTTCACTAATTACCTTGTGTATTCAGTTTTGTTAATTTACGCACTAAACAAATGGAAATGAGCCTCATCACTTAAAATTTTTTTGTGTGAAAAATCAACAATCAGCGAAAGTACGACGCACAGTTGCTCTTTTTGACAGTTTTGTTTGTTTTAGAAAAAGAAATGTAAATAAACTTCAGAACAGTGTTGTTAAAGAATTCATTCTTATGGGAATGCATTCATTCAATTTCAATCAAAGAATTCAAACTTACGATTAATTCAGTTGAATTAAAAACCTACTGAGAATTCAAAAGACTTAAGGGTGAAAATCACAGTAAAATTTTAAATTTTTCGAAAAATAAATTTTATCGCTTAAAAGATGCTTAAGAGTCTTAAAAATAATATACCAAATGATGGAATACGGCAAAAGTGTCCGAGTCACCAAATTTTTCACTCTGCGGTAACGCCTCTCCGGTATGCTCATATTTTCATATGGTTCCTCAGTACTTAAAACTTTAAACCCGTTTTTCTCGAAACCAGTAGAGTGAGTGAGTAGCTTCAAAATATCTTTCTCCAAGGAGCTACGTAGGATTTTTTTATTTTATATGGCTTAATTTTTTTTATCGCGTTTTTTTTTTTGTTAAAAATTTAACTTTATTTTTAAATATGCACCATTTTGTAAAAAATCAATATTTCGAAAAAATCCTACGTAGCTCAGTAGCTGTTGTTATATGAAAACCAAAAAAAATTGGTGTTTGCTTCCAGGTCAAAAATTAAGGAGTTTACGTCTTCGGCCATCGACACGCTTTCAAAAATAGGCGCTTTGGGGCATATGATGCGCAGCCGCCATTTTTGAATATTTCCTATTGAAAAAATTACATTTTGTACTTTTTTAGTATTGCTATAAAACCTACTTTACAGATTTTTGATACTTTTATTCAGCTAAAATTAATTCCCGAAAATATGCCTATTTTTTTGTATGCTACCGTGATTTTCCCCCTTAAGTCAATATTAATTTTAAGAGATAAACTGGTGCATTCAATTTCTAGCAATCATAGTATTGAAATCATTTTCGGAAATCAATTGAATTCACTCAATATATTTTGAAGTCAAAAATAGATTAATAAATCCAAACCCAAATCACGACGCCAAATTCGCCATGTTGTAAAAGGCCGAGTTCTTGTGAGCGACTGCATCAGATTCTCCTACACATGACAGATTCGACAGATCTTGCGTTTCATCGACGCACGTGCATGGGTTTGACCGTTTACTGAACCAGTGGAATAGTCATCACAAAAGGACGATTATGGAAACCGTAAAATGGCCGAAATGCGCGAAACGTTGCCCTTACAGAACACCCATTATGATAAAACAAATTCAGTTTTTGCACGTGTTGTTGAAAACTTTATCCTTCCGTGGTGATTTGCCAAAGCAGACTGAATAAATGGCAGCCAATTTGACAGATGTGGCTCCAACAATATGGGCGCTATAAGCTGTCAACTATCAAAAGCTCGAAAGACCCTATGGGATAACCCTTGGGTTTCGGTCGTAATTCTCCCCCTAGTAGACAGGTAAATAAGAAGTTTAGTGCAAAAATTTGAGTGTACATATTCGTTGTGTGATGTTGCCGTGTCAGTAAGACAACGTGTTGGTCAAAGTGTCGAAAATATCGCTGCCGTTCAGGCGTCCGCAGCAAACGATCCAAATCAGTCAATTCCAAGGCGGCGTTCTCAAGAATTGGGCATCGCTCAGACCACATTTTGGCGTATTTTGCGTAAGGATCTTGGTTCACACCCATAAAGGAGCACGCTGACTCAATAATTGAAGCCGGTGGACCTCTTGAAGCGACGTAAGTTCTCCGATTGGGCTCTGGAGATGATGCGCCAAGATGATGAATTTCTTCGCAAAATCATCTTCAGTGACGAAGCTCATTTTTGCCTCAAGTGGTTCGTCAATAAGCAAAATATGCGTAATTGGTCGGGTGAAAATCCACAATTCCTACACCACTTCATCCACAAAGTATAACTGTTTTGTGCGTTTTGCATGACAGCGGCGTTATAGGAAGAAATTTTTTTCGTTGACGATAGCCATCGTCACGTTACTGTGAATGTCCAGCGTTATCGCGTCATGATAACTGATTATTTTTAGCCTGAATCAGAAGATATGGACTAGAATGACATGTGGTTTCAACAGGATGGTGCCACAAGCCGATCGCTGAAACCGTGCCATCGGTAGCCATATGAACGAAGTTGAGTTCCATTCATAAATGTTTTGATTGAACTTCAAGGCGATAGGAAAGTTTTTGAAATAACTTAAATGGTCCTTATTGGAAAGCCCTATACATACACTGCCGTTCATAAGTTTCCGGACAAATTCATATAATTTTTTTTTGTTCAATTTTTATACCAAAAGATTCATCAATAAGCCAATTGACTAAATTAAGAAAATTATCAACTATAAAGACTAACTAAATGACTAAGACTGTATTAAGTTGAGGTCATTTCATATTTTGATGTGCCCCTCTCTCTATTTCTTGACCCAAGTTTGCACGGCAGTGCTTCGAAATTTATTCCAGAAATGTGAATCCTATAAATCTTTTTCATTTTTCTTGATTCCGAATGACGTCTACAACATTGGTACTACATTGATTTCGTAGAAACTACATTACTCGTTTATTAAAAAACGTTGCAAGGAAGAGCATAATATCTGAAGATTTATTTCGTTTACCACTGTTGCGGTTTCGTATAATGAACGAAAGTCTGGAGGTCTTTCTCAAAAAATTATACGGAGATAAACAATCTCTCGAGTTCGGCCCGAAAAGAAATATCAAAATCTCCAAAGAAAACTGGACTGAATGTGATCCTCTTGAAGCCATCTTCTTGCCAGAAAGAAAAAGATCCCTTGCTGAACACTTCCTAACTCTTCATTTGCATAGTTCAACAGAATCATTAAAAATTATAATTTCAAAAAACAATCGTTGGCGACCGAGCTTTTGTGTCACCGTGTCCTCAAACTTTTAAAATATGAATCTCTATAAACAGAGTAAGTTCTTTCACGAAAAAATACTCTTGAGACTAAGCTATATAATATTTGATATATCTGGCTGTCTGAGTTATAACAATTTATTCATGCAGTTGAAAAACCACTGTCAATAGCGGAAACAAATTCAACTCCCAATGTTGACTTTATTGTAATGGAATAGATTTTTAGAACCCCGACTTTGACATATCTTACAAAAGACTGGCTAAGGTTTTGGGTTGTTGGTCCTTTATTTTTGTTTTGAACAGTAGGAGATGCTTACTTTGAGTCGTGTCATGCACGCCTTGGATATTTTGGCCATAATTAAAACAATTTCGATTACAATCTGAAAACACAGCTTAATTTTTTTTTTTTTTTTGACAAACAAAACTCCCGACCGATAAGCATAAAATAGCTTCAACGTAAAGCTTGACAAGTTAGAGCTCATGCTTTCTCCAAAATGCTTTTGCAAACCAAAGCGAGTTCTTACAGCCAAGACGCAACTTCATAAAACGAGGTCATAAACGTTTTAATCTCGTGCACAATATTTTCGATCTGTGCCAATGGTCGCATAAGCAGCGCGCGATCGAAACAGGAATGATGTTCGAAAATACTTCCAACAGATTAAACAATTATCTCAGGGTTAAAGACGTCAAACCGAAGCCTGCAAAGATCGAAATGGAAACTTTAAAAAGAAAGAAAAACAGAATTTTAAATTGTATTAAGTTATCCACTAAATGTATTGAAAAATTTACGAAAAACGAATTTTTTCTACAGTAAAACTAAAAATCTAACTTTTTTTTAGTTAAAATGTTATTAAATCAAAAACGATTATTTTCACAATGTTGTTATGTAATGTTTAACAAACTATTAATTTTGAATACGAAAATCGTATTTTAATTGATTCAAAAATGCGAAAACAAATATATTCCTACCGGCAAAGTTTGTTAAGCTTGATTGTGTATCTAGTATTTTTTGTTTTTACAATGCAGTTGTTCTGGGAATGAATGATGTTCTTATAGCCCAAAGTGAAGTTGATGTTGGGGGTAAATAGAAAGCCACCCACTTTTTTTTTGTTATGTCTTGAGACGGGAAATTGATGGTATGGGCCAGTCTACTGGCACCCAAACCATTTTTTGAAAATTATTTTTACGAAATTAACGTAACCATAAATATTTCAAAAATGTATGTTCTCTCCGAAGAGTTAAAAAAATAAAATAATGTATTTACAAAAAACACATTAATTTTTAAACAAATAAAAGGGAATTGCTATCAAAATAAAAAAATAGTGTTTCACATATTTCATTCAGATTCTGTAAAAACAAAAAAAACTTATAAATTTACAGGCACTTTTCGAACACATTTGGAGTTCTGAAAATGGTTAAACGCGTAAAACTTAAAAGAGGCTTTTAACAATTTATTAACACGCAAATTTATAAAAAAAATGCTATAAAATATTGCATGAAAATGCACACCTAAAAACTTTATTTAGTAAAACTATGAAAATGTTCATAAATTTTAATGAATATTTAAAAAAATTCAATCAAAAAGTGCATATTTTTTTAAGAACAAATACATGTAGGATTTTGCAGGGGCTTTTTTTTGCAAGTAAAAAAAGGCGTTGGTTTTAATTGAACAACAAAATCAATTGAACAAAAAAAGGCATTTTTTCATTTACATCATGTAACTTTTTGGTTCAGTGTAATTACTCTCACGTTCGCTCCTAAAACTCAGCGATGCGTCACATCTAGTGCACTGTGAATTAACATATCGTAGACGAGGAGCTAGACAATGACATCCACTCGATGACACGGGACTCATATTTTCGAGGTACTCCACCTTGACAAACACAATTGCTGGGATTGTTGGGCGATGCAGTAGTAGGATCAACACGTTTTTGATGTCACAAATTTTTGAATTGAGACGGGAGGATATGTATTTTCCTATTCACACCTCGCGGCAGGGAATATGCTTGGCAAAGATCGCCTGATTCGACCACAGAAGTCTGTTGTTTTATTTTCGTTTGCCACAAAGTCTGCGAATTTTTTAATCGAAAATCCAACAAAAGTTCTAGAAGTTCTCACCAAAACAATTGAAAATGCCTTAAAAAGATCGCACCGTAAACAGTGCTGCGGGACTGGTTGTATTTATAATTTATTAAGCATATTTAAAGCTACCTGGACATTACATCAATGATACCTTATTCAAATCAATAAGAGTCTAAATGTCACGTCGCGTATAAAACAAACACGTCCACTTGTGTAAATAATCTTGTCGTCCTTTACATACAACCCCCTCCACATTTAACAAAAACCTAACTAAATAAAAAACAAAAAGTCTGCCACAAAATTCGAGTGTATCTTCAATTTGGAAAAATGTTTTATGGAAACATCCCCCTGGTGGACAATCTAATTTGTCCATCTTCATCATCATCACGATGGTCGATGGACGACCGACCAGGACGGCGATGATGATGATGGCACACAAGAGGCTTTACTCGTAATCCCGGTAACATATGGGTCATTTAACATTTAGAATTGTGGCCTGGATTTTCGGGTGCGTTAACACGCAGGTAACCGAAGCCCATGTGTGGCATAAACGAATATGTAAAAAGTTTGACAGTAAAGTTACCCTCGGTTGTCACTTGGAGGTTATCCTCTTTTAAATATGATACACTTCAAGGAGGGACATTGGGTAAATGAGTTGTTTGTGTGCTTTAAATGTTTACGTTTATCCGGATTACCGGTCAAAGGGGGAAAATTAACTTAGCTATTTAATCCCGATTGATGTGGGAGCGAAATGATAAAGTTACGCACGTCACTCGGTCATTTTACTCATGCTCATGGGTTATTGTCTTTTTATTTGCCTTCAAGCAATATTTTGAGGGAGTGAGGAGTTTATTTTGACTCCAAGTGGATCTGAACGCTTTTTGATTTTTTAAAAATAATTTTTCATCCTTTGGATAATTTGAAATACTATTCTGGCTTTATAATCAGCCCTACAATTTTGACACAAAATCTGTCACAAATGGAATGGATTAAGAATCGAAAAAGATCGTCGCTGGTACTGCAGGCGTCGTAACAACGTCGTCAGTGGTCCTTAAAAACCAACTTGCTATATCAGCTTGAAAAGCATTGGTATAGGGAATCAAAAGCGTGAGTATCACTCGGGAATTGATTGCGTCGTGCTCTACCGTAAATTTCAGAGGTTGCACTTTCGGAAAAATTGGCACCTACCAATGTAGGTCCTCTGATGTCCACTGATCTAGTCGAAGCCTTCATAAAAGTGAAATCGTGATGGTGTTCATCCGGTGTTCCTGAAAGCACTTCTTCTGAAGCTTTTGCCGTTTATAACGCCCATTTTTAACTTGGTCCTTACAGCATCAGTTTTTTTCATCGCTTAGGAAAGTTGCAAAAGTCATCCCTATACCGATACCTAATACAGACCCATATCCGTTCTACCCTTCCTCTCTAAGGTCTTCGAGAAACTTATGCAAAAACAAATCAGCTTTTATTTAAGCGATAATCAATTGTTTTTTGCTGCTCAATCAAGTTTGCGTCCAAAACACAGCTGCGCCATGGCTCTCCTTGAGGAAGTAGACGTTATTAGGAAAGGAAAATTGATAAAGACTATGCTTCGTTCCTGCTTCTTCTCGATTTCTCTAAGGCTTTTGATACCATTCAATACTTTTTTAAAAAACCATGCTAGATTTTACGGCTTCTCACCCCATTCAGTTAAACTTATTTCGCCCTATCTATCTGGCAGAAAACAACAAGCTATCGAAATGTCGCATTTCCTCCCCTAACAACGAGAAGTTCCTCAGGGTTCCATTTTAGGTCCATTGCTCTTCTGTCTTTACATTTACGAAATTGCAGGTGTTTCCAAGAATTGCTCTATTAACCTTTATGCAGATGATGCACAACTTTTCTGTAGGTGCCCTCAAGTGCAAATCGATGAATGTATCGTAAATATTAATGACGATTTACAAAAAATCTATGTTTGGGGAAAATCCAATGGTCTTCTTAATCATGAAGAATCAAAATTTATCTCTAGATCTATCCCACTTTCCTCAAATTCTTCTCTGTAGTGCTCCGATTGAATATGTTTATACTATGAACAATCAAGGTATCGTATTCAATGAAAACTTAACTTGGGATGACCACATTAATAAGATTGTTGGAAAAGTTTATGGCGCTCTTCAAAAATGTTGGATTAAGACCCAAAGATTGTAATTTAGTCAGCCGAAAGAAGCTCAATGTCACATTTCATTTTATCGCATATTACATTTGCGGCCTGACGACAGTCAAATACGTGTCAAGTTTTGCAAAAAAAAATATGCACAACATGAGCTTTGAAAACTCCATCAATCAAATCACTCCAACCTTCGTATTCTTATCATCATCGGGACTCATTTATCTCCTTGTGTCAGTAAGTTCGTACTTCGGAATCGATCTATATTAGTTTTTTTTTATGGTGTCGTCCATCCGTTTGAAGCAGACGTATAGGTCACAGGTAGCCACCAGGGGGATACGACTTTCAAAGTTGGAGGTTTTTGAGACTATATCATAGTCTATAAATATTGGGTAGGGATCCTCTGGTGTATGGTGAGATTGCATTGAGTCTTACCACAAACAGCGGCGTGATTGTGCTGAATTTGTGTTTTTTCTCGCGCATAAATTTCTGGTTTGCGCAATGTTCGGACGAGATAACTTTCTGTGTGTTTCAAAATACACTCAATTTATACAATACCAATTATAAAACAATGTCTTTATAAGTTTCGGTTTCCATTTCGGCTAAAAATCGTATTTCCGTCGGACACTACTGAATTATAGTCGCAAAGCCTCATCAAATTCATATCAATTGAAAAACCGCATACGTCAGGGACAAGTATCAACGTACAGTTAGTCCCAAAAGTAAGTATACACGTCTTTTACTCTACAAAAAATGCAAAACAACGCCAAGTTATTACAATAATGTCTACACAACTACATTCATAAAAGCACGAAGATAACGGTCAATACTGAATGTTATGCGAAAGCAAAATACAAAATTGAAGAGAACAGACAAAAAAATCGTCCCAAAAATAAGTATGCGGCTGCGACATTAACAAATGTCTTCTCCAGGGAAATAGTCGCGTGCTGTTATTTTTCTTCTTAAATTGGTTACATTATTTTGTAGAAGTGTGAGTTTCATTCTAATTCTAGTTTTAATTAAGAATTCACAACGAGGAAAGGAATTGTCAACCGATTTGAAGAATTTAATTACTAAGCATTTTTTTTTTTGGATAATAAGTCAATAAGGCAAATAGCGAAAATTGTTGAAAAAAGCCCCGCAACAGTCGAAAAAATAATAGAAAAATATAAAAGCCAGGGTTATGTGGGAAACAAACATCGATTAGGTCGCCCCGCAAATCTCCACAGCAGGAAAATCGTCTTAGAGTTCGTAAGATAAAAAAAAAAATCCAAAGACAAGTGCTCCTCAAATAATGGCAGAAGTTATTAATGAAACAGGCAAGTTGTACCAATCTAATACCATTCGCCGAGTACTTTATGATGCTGGATATCATGATAGAAATATCAGAAAGAAACCCTTTATCAGCAAAGTCAACCGACAAAAACGACTAAATTTTGCCAAAGCATTCAAAAACCACGATCAAACTTTCTGGAACAAAGAAATTTTCACTGATCGTGGAAAATGTTTGGAGAAGAAAAAATACCGAGCTCGATCCAAAGAATACGATAGGCACAGTGAAACATGACGGAGGAAACGTGATGGTATGGGGTTGCATGGCAGCATCTGGTGTTGGCAACTTGGTTTTCATTGAGTCTATAATGAATCGGTATGATTTCCTTAATATATTAAAAGGTAATTTGCATGACAGCGCCAAAAAATTGGATTTGGAGCATTCATTTGTCTTCCAACAAGAAAATGACCCAAAACACACGTCGCTTATAGTTAAAGAATTGCTTTTATATAACGTACAAAATCAGCTGAAAACGCCACCGGACCTTAACGTTATAAAACACCTTTGGGATCATTTGGACCGCCAGATTAGGAAACAAGAAATCGAAACCAAGGAAGATCATAAAAAAAGATTTCTTAAAGAAGAATGGCTCAAAATCGATAGAAACGTAACTCAAAATTATGTAAACTCCATGTCATCAAGACTTAAAGATATCATTAAGGTTAAAGGATATGCTACGAAGTATTAATTGAAAAGTTTTATGCCGCAATACGTTGGATTTATAAATAATTTGTGCAATGTATACTTACTTTTGAGACGTAGTTTTCTTACCTCTGTTTATTTTAATATTGTTTTTTATTATTTTTTTTAGTTTTTTTTTTAACTTCCCATCAGGAATTTCTTGTAATCGGTCCGATTTTCGAAATTCAAAATTTTTACATTTTTCCACGTTTGGCGGTCCCAGTAGTCGGATTCCATGATTTTTAGAAAGATGTCTGTGTGTGTGTGTGTACGTACGTACGTACGTACGTTTGTGCGGATTCTTTTGTACAGCCTAACTCGAGAACAAATCAAGCTATCGAAAAAATTTCACAGGGTGGTTTGAATTTTATGACGAAAAAACTTTCAAAAAAAGGGACAATTTCTTTTCTCCAATTAAAATCAATTTAGTTTTCCAATAAAAAATGTTCAAAATTAATTAAATTTATAGTTTACAGCTACCTTATCAGACAAAAAAAGATGCATAAATATATACACTGCCGTTCATAAGTTTCCGGACAAATTCATATAAACATTTTTTTTTTGTTCAATTTTAATGCCAAAAGTTTCATCTATATTATGTTTATTTATAACTAAAGAGACTACCAAAAAGATTTAAATCGTATTTAGTTGAGGCCATTTCATACATTGATGGGGCCCTTTCTCTATTTCCTGATCCAAATTTGCACGGTAGTTCTTTGAAATTTGTTTCAGAAATGTGAATCCTGTTGGTCTTTCGCATTTTTCAAGACTCAGAGTGACGTCTGCAACAATGAAAACATCCTTAGACAACTATGGAACCACCAGTTTTTTTGTTTAAAACCTCCTCGGTTGTAGCTTGACGCTTTTTTATCGTTATAATATATTAGCAAAAAGAAGCTCATGGCGCAACTTACATGAGGCAATCGATTTCAAAGAAAAAACATCAAGAGAAAGCTTATTGACAAAGTGAAAACGCATGGCTTAAACTGCATTACTCGTATATTGCAAGGAGCATCATAACATCCGATTTAGTTTGTTTACCACTGCTTTGGTTTCTTATCATGAACGCAATCCTAGAGGTCTTTCCAGAAAATGACACATGGATAAAAAAAATCTCTCGAAACCGGCCTGGAAACAACCATAAAAATCTGCAAAGAAAACTGGACTGAATGTGATCCTCATAAAGCCATATATTAACTAGAAGAAAAAGATCCTATGCTGATGGACTGAAATTATGTACTTTTGAACCCTTTCAAAAAGGACACGCCTTTATATTCCAAGCAAGACGAGCAATCTAACGAATTTGAATGATTACAAATAATTTCGAAAATACATGAAGTTCGGATAAGCGGCGTTTCACTATGTTTATTTCGAAACAATTTAAATTCTGCAATAACAAAAAAAAAAAAAAAAAGCCTGGTTACAAATTTCCCTTTACTCATTTCAAAAACAACTTTTTAAAATTCTTTTTCCAATAATAGCATAAGTAACAGTAAAAATTTGTAAGTGATGTTTCAGCGATAACTAAGCACAAGTTTTAATAAAAGGATTTCTGATAAAGGGAAAGTTTGCAAAGAAATTGCAGAGTTCAACTGAATCCCACAAATTCTAATTCCCAAAAAAAAAATAGTTCAGATATGATCTATTGACGACCGAGTTTTTGATCATGCTCGAAATTTATTTTCTCCTCAAACTTTTAAAATATGAATGCCTATAAACAGAGTTCTTACAAAATGTAATACTCTTGAAAATATTTGGTAATTCTGGCTTTCTGATTTATAACACTCTATTGAAAAAAAACAATGGCCAAAAGCGAATACAAATTCAAATTTCAATGTTCAACTCTAAATTTGAAAAATGTTATCTTCACGTAGAGTTGGTTACTCATATAGGGATGGCCGTGTGCTACTATGTGCCTACAGAAGAATGGCTATGATTTTGCATTGGTCCTATATTTTTGTTTTAAACAATAGAAGATGCTTTCTTTGAGTCGTGTAATGCAAGCCATGGACATCCAGCCAGCTTCAACATGAAGCTCGACAAGAGAGAACTCGTACTTTCTCCAAAATGTTTTTGCAAGCCAAGAGAGTAGAGTTGGTAGAGCATGAGAAGTGCCCGACTGAGGATGATTACATCGTAGTAGAATTACAATCAATGCTGAGGACATGGAAGAACCAACAATGCTTTCTACCCGACCTAGACGGAGTAAAGGCAGCAATATTTAAGCTTAAGTCTAAGAAAGCCACTTCAGCGGACGGCTTAGCTGCAAAAGTCCCGTGTCAACACCAGAGGCACTATCTTTTAAAGGTCTGTTCAGTAACTCGCATACGGCGAAGATATTAATATAAAAAAGGGAACGCATCTTGACGTCAACAGTGCGTTTATGAGGATTCAGACAGAAATGACAAAGATGGGTTTGGCGGTATACGACGGCACAAAAAAAAAAACACCCAAATCGTTACCATAGACAGCTATAAATTTGAGACAGTTAGGGACTTTATCTACCTATGCTCTCCTCTAAACATAGATAATAACACTAGCGCTGAGATCAAACGAAGAAAATACCTCTTGTTAATCGCTGTTTCTCTGGGCTAAGAAAACAATTCTGTAAAGTCCTCTCTCGTAGAACTAAAGTGTCGCTCTATAAGACTCTCATTAGTCCCATCATGGTATATGGTGCAGAAGCATGGACAGTTTCAAAAGCGGAAGAAGGCGCCTTAGGTTGTTTCGATAGAAAAGTGTGATCTGCTTTAATTAAAAAGCTAATGATGAAAAAAGTGCAATTAATAATTTTAAATTTTATTAAGTCATTTTTTTAGTAATATTATTAAACTAAAAATGAAACTAATTGTTAGTAGAAATGTTACATAATTAAAAAAAAAGTATTTCCAAATTGTTGTCCTGATCACTCGAGATACGCAAATCGTACTTTAAATGATTTAAAAAATCTAAAAGAAAGATTTTCCTAAGGGGCAGTAAAGAACATAGTATATATGTTTTTTTTTTTATTGCAATGTTTTTGTCTATGGAATGAATGATGTTATCATAACGAAAATGGAACTTGATGGTGGTGGGAAATGAAATTTTTTATCGAGACTTACTCGCACCCAAACCAATTTTTTTTAATTGTTGTTCCTTTTCAATCAATTGTAATCGGAAAGTTAATAAAATTATTTTAAATTGTTTATATACAATGTTAAGTTTTGAGAAAATGATTTCATGAGTCCGGTGTATACTTATTTTTGGGACCAACTGTATCCTATTTTTGAATGCAACAATTGTTTCTATTGACAATAAGATGAGATATCTTTTTAAATCTACACTATAACAACAATAAACTCCACGAAAAGATGAAAAAAGACGATCTCAATTTCCACGGTGCCTCGACACCGTTGTATTTTGAAAATTTCTGCCTGAAGGAAGGTTCGAAAATTGTTGGTGAATTCTGTGGTCTCCCCCAAAAAAAGACGCTAATGCGACGACAATCTACTCGCAACAGCTCAACAAACTAAACACCAAAAAAGAAAAAAAACAAATACTCACGGTCGGTCCCATGATACGAGCCAAATGTGGGGGAATGTATTTCCGCCAGATAAACTTATTTCATATGCGACACTAAATTATCCGCAAGAATGTTGTTTATGCAAAATTAGACCCGCTCCTACTGCCGCGTCGCGTCGAGCCGCCACGCCACTGTCAAGTGGTAAGTATGTTGTAGAGTGCCACCAGAAAAGGTTGATATACGACTCCATGCATCCTAGGCAGCGAGTGTTTAAAGCATAAATCGCCGCTCTCGTGGATAATAACTCAGGAACGAGCTGTTGTTTGAACAGAATAGGAACATGACCTGAAGACATAGAACAACGATTAAACGCTGCAGAAGAATGAGAACAAAAGCATGTGCACACTCAGGTGGAACATTCTTTTCCATCCACCCTCGCCCATTGCCGGGACGGGTCATTGTTTTATTCACAAAGCTAACCGCCCGAAGGCCATTCTTACCGCCCATTTGCAAGCGGTTTGGGGTGTGAACTTAAAGTGGTTTCAATTTCTTCTTCTTCTTCTTAAATTCCCAGAAATTAATATGTACCCCTTCACGAGATATGGGGAAATATTTGTCCTGTGCAAGAACGGGTGCCACTGGCAGTGGGTGGCGTTTAGTCGAAAACTTTCGTTTTCGATCTCTTGTTTGGGATAATTTTAATAAAACCCCAACAATTTTTGCACACGTCGGAAGCGGGCCGGCGACTTGATGTCGAGTCCCTGCGACAGTGACAAATTTTCGATTTATTTCATTACAAAGCACGGCACAGCAGATATGAAACGAAACGATTCCAATGCCGGCGTGGCGCGGCGCGGCGCGTCCTCTTTGTGTAGTCTTCTGACTTCTGACACATTTGAGAGCAAAAGATACTTGCTGGGTTTGTTTCGTGCTCACGTTCGTCTTGTTGGCTTTGGTCCTTTTTCTCCGAGATGAATGGAGCAATAGCAGACGCGAGTAGAAAGGAAATCCAAATCAATGTGCAATGTGATTTATTTGGATTAGCCAAGGCGGCCACATCTTGGATGTGCTTGCGTTCCGGCTTTGTATCAATTGTACGATGAGCGTCAATCCGTTTTGGTTGGTAACTATGACATGCCATTAGGTTGGCTTTTATTTTTGTATTATTTAATCCAATGGTTGACGGCGATTTGAAATAAAGATGCAGATTAAAGAAAAGGGTAATCAATAAATGACATTTGGAATGGTATATCCTGTGTGTGAGTGGCACACAACAAGGAAGTGATGTTCTTCCTTGATTGTGATTCAATGCTTGATTGAGGGTGGGAAAAATTAAAATTGATAAAAAAAAATGGTAGTGGTTTACTTGGAATTCAATGTGGTAAGAGAAGCGCTTCATTCCACCCCTTGGAACAGAGGTAGAGAATGAGTTTTTTTCGAATTGATGGTGTGAGTTTTATAGGGTTTAACTCATACTCACATTCGTGAAGATTCGGCAGAACTGAATGTAAGTTATGCCAAATTGAGCTGCGTCAGTGCAGTGTCCTGTCCCACTCCTGTTTCTTTTCTATTCTTTATTTTATTCTTCTTTATTCTTGAGAATGAACTTCCTTAAGTTTTAACCTCCACTTGGACTAGCAGAAACATCAACATGCCAAAGCCAAAGTGAGGAGGAAGAGGAAGATCTGGAGCACTTCCTCTGCCACTGCCACTGCCACAGCGAGACTGCGACATAAAACACTGAGGTCAGCACTGATACTAGATTTTGCGAACTTGGGATCAGTGAGATCATGGATTTCGCAAGACGAACAAAAAGATTTCCCGACCATTCAAATCAAGACACTCTATAGTAATTACTCCGACATTACTCTTCTTCCACTACAGCTCTCCCACTTTAACCAAAATCTTCTCCAAACAGGAAATAGTGGAACAGAACGGGCCAACTAGAGGTCTATAAGTGAGGAGCTTAAAAAGCTCACCCTAACCAACCAACCATCTTCTTTAAGTTGGAAGTTACCATGGGGTCCTAAAAGGTCCATTATGATTCCCCATCACTAACGATGTCCTTTTTAGAACTTTGTTATGAGTGGAACTTTGGCGAGAGCTCCCAGTTCCATGTGCGTTCTATCCCCCGTGAACCGAAATCATCTCGCCTATAATTAAGGTGCATTCACAAATGCGGTACTTTATGAACTCCATTTCCTCTTCATCCTGGCAGCTCCTATAAAGGTCGTTTAAGATAACGCCCATTCTGACTATTGTGCAATGCCTTGCTAGGATGCGTAAATATTTTTTTTTTTTTGCTTCTCTTAGTGTTAAATTCTAGGCACAGACTACGAGATATGAGACAACCGCCGCTAGGGTTCCATACTTTCTGTAGCTTGCACAATTGCGTGTGTGGTAATCTTTACATCCTTTCCAGCTGCAGCAACGATCCTTTCCCATCTCATGATTAAAAAATATATAAAGGTGCTCCCAACATCAACTTTAAGATACTCACTTTTTAAGCTTCGCCGTAAGTTTATATTTGTTTTTGCATCTATGAATCATATAAAAAACGATTTGCGTACAAAGTATAGATACTTATTGGGTTGGCAACAAAGGAATTGCGGATTGCTCATAGATGGCTTTAGTTGAATTTTTAGGCTTGCTGACGTAATCGAAATGTCAAACAATTTTGTTATTTGAGAGTTGGTACTTCAACTGTCAGTCAGTAAAAAAATTGTTTGATCGGTTGTGTAGTTTTTGTTTGGCGTCTATTGAAAAATGGAAAATTAAAACGAACATATACGTCATCTTTTGCTTTTTTATTTCCGGAAAAGAAAAAACGCATCGAAAGCTCACAAAAAGTTATGTGCTGTTGTGCTATGGTGACGAAGCTTCGAAAGAACGGCAGTCGCCACGTCGTCCAGTTGAATCGATGAATCAGAGCAATCATCGATTCGGATCACAGTACACAGTACAACACTTGACATTGCAGAGAAGCTTCATGTATTACATACATGGATTAAAACACTTAAAGCAACTTAGCTTTATAGCATCATTGGATTAAGCAAAGCATCAATTTCAGAATAGTTAAATGAAAAAAGCTGCCTTTACGAATACTGTTTTCACTCTCTCACACCAAAGATTGTCTGGTAATCTATAAAACAATCGCGGAGCAGTAACATAATAACAGTGAGAAAAATGGGTTTTTTTGATTGTAGGTATAGTTCTGAAATTTCTAGTGTTGATTCGCAAACTATAATTGTCTTGGACTCTAGCTTGAATAGTAGCCGGAGTCACAAAAAAATCTTTTTAACTTCCCATCAGGAAGTTCCTGTAATCGGTCCGATTTGCGAAATTCAAAATTTTTACATTTCTCCACGTTTGGCGGTCCCAGTAGTCGGATTCCATCATTTTTAGAAAGATGTCTGTGTGTGTGTGTGTACGTACGTTTGTGCGGATTCTTTCGTACAGCCTAACTCGAGAACAAATCAAGCTATCGAAGTTCGAATTGGTTTCATTCGAAGCGTGTGTGCATAAAGATCACCTGAAAAGCTTTTGGCTAAGTTCCACAGGGTGGTTTGAATTTTATGACGAAAAAACTGTCAAAAAAAGGGACAATTTCCCTTCTGCAATTAAAACCAATTTAGTTTTCCAATAAAAAAAGTTCAAAATTAATTAAATTTATAGTTCACAGCTATCTTATCAGATAAAAAAATTTGCATAAAAATATACACTGCCGTTCATAAGTTTCCGGACAAATTCATATAATTTTTTTTTTTTGTTCAATTTTAATGCCAAAAGTTTCATCAATATTTGGTTTATTTAGCCAATTGACTAAACTTACTAAGTTACTAACTATAGAGACTACCAAAAATACTAAAATAGTATTAAGTTGAGGCCATTTCATACATTGATGTGACCCTTTCTCTATTTTCTGATCCAAATTTCCACGGAAGTTCTTGAAAAATTGTTTCAGAAATGTGAATCCTGTAAGTCTTTCCTATTTTACATGACTGAGAATGACGTCTTCAACACTAACACATGAAAACATCCTTAGAAAATTATGGAGCCACCAAAGCATGATGCTTTTATTGTTATAATATATTAGCAAAAACAAGCTCATGACGCAACTTACATGAGGCAATTGAATTAAAAGAAAAAGCAACGAGAGAAAGCTAAATGACAAGGTTAAAGCACATGGCTAAAACTGCATGACTCGTATATTGCAAGGAAGATCATAACAACCGAATTTGTTTGTTTTCCCCTGTTGTGGTTTCTTATCATGAACCCAATCCTAAATGTTTTTCCATAAATGACACATGGATAAAAAATCTCGCGACATTGGCCTGGAAACAACTATCAAAATCAGCAAAGAAAACTGAACTGAATGTGATTCTCTTAAAGCCATATATTAACCAGAAGAAAAAGATCGTATGCTGAGCAGTTCCCAGCTCGGAAGGAAGAGGCGGTCGAATTCTCGGGACTGAAACTATGCACTTTTGAACTTAATCGACATAAAGATAATCACGCTTTAATAGTCCGAGCACAACAAGTGCATCGTACAAGGTCGTAGAAATATTTTCAAAAATGCATTGAACCTGGAGTTGACATAAGCGATCTTTCACAATGTTAAAATCGAAACAACGATTTAAATTCCGCAATCAAAAGCCAAACCGTGGTCACGAATTTTATTTTTTCTCATCTTCTCATTTCTAAACTTTTTTTACTAGAATAGTAATAATTTGTAAGTGACGTTTGCTTGTTAGCTCAGATCAATTTTAACTTACTATTGGATGTCTGTCCCTAACAAGTTTAAACACTTATTTGGTGAAGTTGAAAAACAACTTCAATAACAAATTCAACTTTCAATGTAAAATTTGTCGTAATATAACTCCAAATTTGACACATCTTATCTTAACGTAGAGTTCTATGCTCTTAAAGCAATGCCTGTATGCCACTATGTGTCTACAGGAGACTTGCTAAGAATCTGTGTTATTGGTCCTATATTTTTTCTTACTTGATTCGTTATAAGTTGGTTATTTTGGTCACACACAATTTCAGTAACAATCTGATTTTATAATTTGCATTCTTTTGGCAAACAAAACTCCCGCACAAAGCAAAAGCATTTTGGTCACTAGGAAAATAAGCATTAAATGGAATTCAGAAACTACCCTCTCTTGATTTCTATTGACCAGAACAATAAATGCAATCGACCGTAAGTTGGAACAAACGGATTGTAAAACAGCTAAATGCGAGAAATATGCTGTAATTGCCATGCGTGACAAATTTTCAAGTGTTCTAATTGGCAGTTTTAATTTCGTGCACAACATTCTCAAGCATGAGAAACGCGCGATCAACGATTTGGCATCTAAAGAAACTGGAAAGAGGTTCGAAAAAACAATTATCTCAGGGTTACAGACCCCAAACCAAAGCCTGCCAAGTTCAAAGTGGAAAAATCAGTCGAATTGCAACAGCGTCTACCCGACCTAAACGAAATAGATTGCAATGACATATAAGCTAAAATCTAATAAAGCAACTTTAGCTGTCGAACTTTTCAATGCGACGGCAATGAAACAATAAAGCATCAAAGATGAAAATGGAACCTCAGTATTGTTTGCCCGCTCATAATGAAAGGAGACCATCTTAACTGTGCCAATTGTAGAGTCCACCATAGACTAAATATAAGTATATCGGCAGATGGTTTCTGTTTCGTCCACAGAGACGAGATGTATGAAGCCATGTCTAGGTTTGGCATCCCATCCAAGGTCGTCCTTTTGTATAATAGGGCAAAACAAAATATATGTTGTCATCAAGAAATGACACCCAAATGCGACGTCTGGTTCAGAACGTTAACATAGACACCTATAACTTTGTGGTAGTTAGGGACTTTGCTAAGGCTTCGCTGCAAACACAGATAATAACACCAGCGTTGAGGTCAAACCGAGAATACCTGTGGCCAAGAAAGCAATTATGTAAAATCGTAAGTTTTTTTTAAATGATTCAAAGCTGAATAAAATATGTATGTATTTAATTTTTTCTATTGCAATGCATTTTTGTAGGAAATTAATGATGTTTTCATAACCCAAATGGAATTTGATGGTGGCACATTTTTTTATCTTGAGATGGGAAGTTCATGGTATGGGCAGACCTACTCGCACCCAAACCAATTTTTAAAACTTTGAAACAATATAAGTGCCTAAGGGGAAGCCATTTGAATAGCTCAAAACTGGTTGTCCTGGTTAGTTTTTAAAATGACCCTCATAGCATGTTTCCGCTTTATCCATAAAGGTTGAATTTTATTGAAATAAGTACCTCCGCAGCAAGAGATTCCTTATTCCAGTTTCGATTTAAATAAACCATTGTAAACTAATTTTAAAACCTATAGATTGCAGTACATACTAAAGTGATACAATTGTCTTACAACCCCAGTTCAGATACTGTTTCAAATACATTGAATGATCTTTCCAACAAAGTTTTTGGTCCTCTTATCACATCTTGATCGTAATTGACATCAGCAAAACTATCTATTAAATTAGTGTTTGAATAGAAAAGAGATGTATCATCAGCAAAGGCAGTGATTTTATCTTTAAAAGGTTATAAAAGGAATGAGTTAACATAAATTTAAAAAAGGATTGGGCCCAACACTGATCCTTGAGGAACACCCATATTTATGAAGCCTTTAAAACTGCAAGCATTACTTATTTTTATAAGTTGATTACAGTCAGATAGGTAGGAAGAAAACCATTTATAAATGGAGCTTCCAAAACCGCTTTATAGAGTTTATCAAGTAGCAAAGTATGATTAAGCATATCAAAGGCCTTGTTTATATCAATAAATAGTGTTGATGGTATCAAAGATGTGCTTAAACTTTAACATAGTTCACCAGTTAATTTCAATAAAGCACTTTCAGTGGATTTGCTACTTCTAAACCGAAACTGACTATCGCTTAAAAAATCGGTGCTTTCTAAAAATGATAACAATCTAGATTTTATTCCTTTTTCAAAAACTTTTGAAAAAACAGATAAAATAGAAATAGGACGAAAATTATTTAACGTAACTGTATCACCTTTTTTATGCAGCGATAGAACAACTGCAATTTTCAGACTGTCAGGAAAAACTCCTTCATGCACAAAATAGTTAAAAATAGAAATGCAATTTGTTTCAATACAAGACTTGAAATAATTATTAGTAAATGATGAATTTGCTGTTTTGAGTGACATAATAATATTAGAAATCCCAAGCGCTGAAAATTCTTCAAAGTAAAAACTGTTCGATTGAATATTATCATGTACTAAATATGACTCACAGAGAAGTGACGGATAAACTACATTTGAAACTATATTTACAAAAAAAAAGTATTAAACAAATTAGCTACCAATAGCGGTTCGTTTACAATTTGATAATTATTTTGGATGAAAATATCCGAATGAGATTTATTTTTATTAAGTATTTCTTTCACAACTCTCAATTCCCTTTTAGAGTTGCCAATGTTTCTCACTAATTTATTGCCAAAATATGAATTTTTACAAAGTGAAATATCAGTCTTCATAATATTTCTTTAATCAATGGTTTCTCGGATGTTTACTGATAATAAAGGAAAGTTTATTTTTCTTTTTGATTTCTTTAAGTAACGATGAAGTCATCCATTGCCTAAGACATTAAAATTTGTTATTTTGTTTGCATATTTTTTAACAAATGAAATACAACTGAGAGATCGGTTGCAGAGAAGACCTCATCCCAAAAGTCTATATTTAAACTTGATCTTAGGATAGCAAAATCAATTTTTTGAAACACGAACTTTTCACATTTATTTGTTCTATATTGACAACAATTGAGTTGAATTCCAGTTAAACAATGATCAGTTATCTTTAAATCTTGGATAATCGTTTTATAATCAACTGAATTGTTCCTATGAAATTATAAAAATTGAACCTTGTTTACAACAATGTCAATCGGAAAAGATCGTGGAGCAAGCCAGGTGAACCAGCAAAACAACATCAGTTTGGTGGGATTACAAAGGAATTGTCTACTTCGAACTTTAACCACCCAACCGAACGATCAATTCAGATGTCTAGAAGAAAAGCGGCCCGAATTGACAAATCGAAAAGATTTTGTATTCCATCATGACAATGCAAGGCCATACAAATCTTTGGTCACTCGGAAATAATTATTTGAGTTTTATTGGGATGTTTTGCCACATCCACCATATTGTCCTGACATTGCACCATCTGATTACTTTTTATTTCGATCTTTGCAAAACTCCTTGAATGGTAAAAATTTCAATAATAATGATGATGTCAAATCGTACCTGGTTCAGTTTTTTGCTGATAAAAAACAGAAGTTTTATGAACGTGGAATTATGATGCTGCCCGAAAGATGGCAAAAGGTCATTGCTAAAAATGGGCAATACATAACAGAATAAAGTTATTTCGCTTCATGGAAAAATTGTATATTATTTTCTAAAAAAATCCGGAGCGCCCGCATAGGGCCAGAAAGTTAGTTTGTAAATAGTTAAGTAAATTAAGCTAGCTTCAAGCGTTTTTTTTCTAGATTATAGGAAAAATTTAATGAATAAATAAATATGCTTTTAAATAAATGATTGAATGGTCGGTGAGATTCAGGCGATATGTGAGAGCCGTTCGTATATTTAGAAAGTGGTCCGCTGTAATTTTTTGGTGAAAGAATTTTTTCAAATCGGATGGGCAGTTTCGAGAATTACAAACTTACAAACAAAGCCTTTTTCTGATATAAGTAAAGATTGAATAAACTTTCATTTGATACATAAATTACTATCCCAAGTTTTTCTGCCTTTTTTTTTAAAAAAAAAAAAAACCCTGCCCAAGTGGCAGACACTGCAGTCTGAAGGACTGTTGTAACTTGGGGAGTTAGTAATGACTTGCAGACATCCCATCCTTCTGATGAAGGTCATAATGTTTTAAGCATTGGATTGTCTAATGTCCAATAAGGGAGCATATCTCATTGAGGAAGATACTCCTTCTTAACTAAATTAGAGCTGGACATCACATCTTTGTCATCTTCTAAACAGAGTCAGCACTCGGTAGTTGTACTGAGTCCTAATTTGGTTAGATGCGAACTCAAGCAATGAGTTGAGTTCTTGTTGAGTTTAAGAATTTCTCTGCAAGAGAAGTGATTGATTAGTCCGAGTCCCGGTAGAATTCTCCAGTGGGCAATTCCGGACCAGTGAAACCGGTTTTTGAACCAGCCCTGGCTGGTGTTCATTACCTTCGATTCCATGATGACCTGGAACCCATCCTAACCTAACCTAACCAGCCTTGAGCGCTGCTTGGCTGTCTGAAGATATAAGAATTCTCGGCCCCTTTGGCCTATTGCAAGATTTTCGTTGGCGCAGGATTCGATGGCTTGTAGCTCAGCCTTGAAAACACTTGGATGCTTTCCCATTTGATTTTTGTGTTGGGTCCATAGATACCGGCACAATTTGTCATTTTTGAACCATCTGTATACCAGACTAAGTTTCTGGGGTCAGGGGCAGGTCTGTTAATTTAATTCTTTAATTATTTGCTCGCTCTTCAAGGGGATATTTATACTCATATAATGCGTGTAGCACAGAGCGAGCGGAAGAATTAGGAGAAGAATGAAAGATTTTGTAGTGGTTGAGAAACTAAGGTGTATTTGGTTTCAATTCAATTTCCGTGGGTGGAGCCCGAAACGGAACAGAGGATTTTAATATCGACCTATTAGCTTCCACCTAATTCGCAGGATTTTATTCGACATTAGTTGACATTGAAAGTTTGGAATATTTAGCTAAACACCGCGCTGCCAGTGTTATGCCTTCACAGCAGAGCCATCTACACACAATCTACACAAACCTCAATTTTGACAACACGAACTATGAATCAAGCCGATGCAACAACCACTACAACAACGCCACCCATTAGTCAGACTACTATCGCTGGTCGACCAATCCGGTGATAATGCCATTAACTTGATTCTAATGGCAAATTGTGACTGGACCAGATTCGAAAAACTAGACTACTACTCAATCGAATTTGGGACCTATCAATTGAATCAATTGAAAGGCAGGCGCTCTACCAACTTCGCCACCCAGCTGGTCTGTTGCTTGACCAATGATCACCGTTAGGAATGTCTACCTCAAAGAGACGCCCAAAACAGTAGGTTGCCTTCATACTATCTGCGATCGACTGGCTTCTACTTCATTGTTAGTTGCATCTTTAGGACATTTCTGGCGAATATTTTCCCAATGAAAAAGGTCAAGAGGAGACAGCCCAATGAAAGCTTCCAGTGATACCGTAGGGCAGGTGCTCATAGCACCAGTGTTGTCCAATTAAACTATACAATGGACTTTTATCCAGCGTTTTAAGTGTTTTTACTTCTATCGGTAGGTTATGATAGGTCTAACCATCATGATGTACCACCAGTAAAGCATCTTAGTTTTGAGATTAGAACCGCTTATAGACCCACGTGGCCTTGGCGGCGTTTACACCGAGATACTTGACTTCACTGGAGTATTCAAGCGAGGTTCCTTCAATTACAATTGAAGACCGAGTCAGTTGTCTCCTCATTGTGAAGGGGAGCAGAACGGTTTTGCAAGGATTCACAGAGAGTCCTTCACACTTTCACCATTCTGTCTTTCAAATTGTGTGTTTTCTTCAACTTAGTTAGATAGTTAGCTTGAACCCCATTTGACAATTGCATTTTTTTTTCAAGCTCTCCAAGTCTTTCACCATCCATTCAAGCAGATTCATCAACTTAAACCGGGTTAGGAATGTTTTCTAAATGAGTATAAATTCTAACTCTGCACCAAGCAGAGTTTCTTAGACGACTGTGCCACAACATGTCCAAAGAACCCTTTGGCTGAGTTTAGAAACGTCTTTCTGTCAAATTAGCTGCAACTTGCACCAATACATTTATCTGTCACTGTTCGAATGTCAACACATAAATCCTCGTCAAGATGCGAGAATATATTCATTTCGTAAATTGGCATCGGAATTAGAGATTCCTCCATAATTTCATCGTCAACCGCACGACGAGTTCGTCGGTCGAATGCGAATGCTGTCCCGATAGGGATCTGGCTGGCGTGCGTAAAAAGTCGACTGCAGCCGACAGACTCACTCACACAGGCAAATTGAATTTTCGAGACCTTTTCAGGTTCACTAATTTCGTCGCGATGGACTATTTAGCAGTGGTATGGATGGATATCCTTTCCAAGGCAGTAGACGCATCACCCCAAAATGGGCTAAAGTCACTGCATACGCGACGTTCAGCGAAGGAACGTTTGTCCGCCTGTCCAGGTGGAATATATATATAGGAACCCTTAGGGGTATCTGAGATTCAGTAGTTAATTTCCCCATGCGGTGTTTCTCTCTCTGGAAGAGTTACACGAAGACTACGATGGTATCACCTGATTACCAAAGAATTTATTTATTGTCCTTATATGGCGCAAGAGTATGTGTGCTGCTGCTATAGCCCCATCAAGGATTGCATGCATCTCCTATAAAGGATGTAAGTATGTGTTTTGTGTCATTCGCAATAAATCATGAGTGCTCCTTCTCGTTTCTATTTACTGGAAATGTGACTAAAGGCGTGGTCTGGTAAAATTTGCCAAAAATTGCATTCCCTTTGCGATGGTGTCGAGGCGCATTCCTCTTCTGCGCATTGTCACAAGCGTCATGGATGGTTGGTGTGTCGTGCAACGCCCACCGTAAACAAACGAAGGCACACTCCAACTCAACTCAAAGATGCCTGCATGCATGTATTCATGAGCACAAAACCAAATATGCATTCCATTTTTGAATGGAAGTCCTTACTTGGATTCCTATCTGCTTTGGCATTATATGCAGCCACATAAACACACATACACACACCTTGTGCATTGTTCCTGAATGACGTGTCGAATAATAAACGGGCTGAGGCTGAGTCAGTGAGGTGTGCCACAACAATGGAGCCCAGAGAATGTGGTAAATGGCGGTTGAGCCGTGCTGTCGCGGCGACATTTCACAAATATATCCAATATAGGTCGTGACATTAAAATGGCATGGACATACAGGCAGAAACTTTAAACTTCAGCTCATGCGACGCAGCTGAAAACTGAAGTGTGATGGACACTGTAATCGTTGCGAGAATAGCAATGAAATTGGACGACGTCGGATTATAATGGTTCTTTGCAAGAAGAAGATGGAGGGGGGGCCGCACTGTGAATGGACACAGTCTTATGTGGAATAAATTTGTGATTCCGAGTTGAGATACTTTTTTTTTAATAGGGAATCGGGTGCAAATCAATCCTAATTATTGTTTAAAATTTATTTATTATTTAAATTGAATTATTTACGCGAAGGAGTACCAGGAATGGTATTTCATTCAGATCCATTAATATTTGGCCTTAATTTCTCAGGCTTTCGATTGGAAAGATGCTTCAATACACCATTTCTGTTTATAAAGGGTGTTTTTCTTTTTTGAGGTTCGGTTGGTAAATTGGCAACACTGTTTCTACAGATTGTCAATTTGACAGTTGAAAGAAAAAAAAATAAATTTCTAAAACAATTTTAGGTCGTTTAGAAGAGATAAACGCATTCTTTCAATAGATTTATCATAAAGACGACTTGAAACTGAAATTCCATATGAATGGAAAAGTTGGGATCATGGTCTAAAGAATTGCAAATACAAACGTCTGGGTCGTAGTTGACTCGCCCGTTCATAGCTTTTCGAGCAACGTGGAAGATTAACGTTGCCGCTTAGACGGCTATTACACACAGCATAGTTGCGCTGTGCAATTTTCGGTGATTTTCTTTTGAAAACTCATCCCGAGATGCTCACGTTATTACACGAAGATTTTTTGATGCGCTAGAGCTGCGCGTTTTTTTGACAGTTCTCTTTTATTTTTTATTCGCTGTTCGCCAATGAAGAACTTCTTGATGAAATTTTATATATCAAGTTTGATGCTTTTGAGACAGGGAATGAAAAGAAAAAAAAGATATAGGATAAAATCATAGAGGAAACATCGACATGTCCAGGGATCATTCAATTTCATATAAATTCACTGAAATCTGTTGTGTATCCTAAGAGTGAGATGTGAAAATAAAGCAAACTCGAAAAATAAAGAAGAAGGAGATAAGGAAACGTCAAAAACATGCAAGGAAAATCCTACCCGTGCATGTCCGGGCTAGGTTATCGCTGTTTCACCTTCCCTCTCTTTTGCACTCATTTGAATCTTGCAAAACATGCAGTGTGTAACAGCGGTCTTATCTATCCTGAAACAGGCCTTTTCTATCGAGATAGAGAAGCGCTTCAGGGAGAAAAAGGCCGTTAAGGCGCATTGTCTCGTGGTGCATATCATTGGGGTAAAAAGCCCCGAAGATCAAATTGTTTTTCGAAGTCATTGCTCTTGCAATATGACTTTGAATAAGTTTTTTCAGAAAGTTGTCCGTTGTAAAGGACTTCATTACAATAGAATTTTTTGTACTCAGAGTCTGGAGTTGTATATAAGTGGAGACAAGCCCTAAGACATCGTCTCTCGAAAACACGAATCTTTTCCATTAAGCTTGTTTCGACGTTGAACCAAACGAGAGGCACCCATAGGCGAGAACAGGCCGAAGAGGTCAGTGTTGCAAATCACCTTACCCTGGCATCGAGTCTCTTTGTCTAAGCAAAGGCCGCTTTGGCTCTGGCCAGTGCAGTATCTTTATGTTTGCTAAAATATAGATACTGATCCAGCCAGATCCCAAGGTATCTAAAAACACGTCGATTTGCCCCGCACTTTTGGAAATTTATCTTCAACTTTCAATCATCGCAATATCCCTAAATCCTTTCGAAATCACGTTGCAAAAGACTTACGAAAACCTCGATCTTCGGACTTGACTTCTACGCGATTAAGTCATCTGTGTACGCTATGGAGCCGCGGAGAGATCCTACAAGATCTACACACTCTGGTAGCCCGTTGCTTATTTCAAAAGTCCCACCAAACTTCAAGTTGCCATTTTTCACAATAAACTGCAGCGGTTTACTTATGCCCGTTCCTATTTGTTTAACAGGAACAGATGAAACGAACATGTTCACATAAAATTTAACAACCATTTTTTTTTTGTTCAAAGTTTATCTTAAAAACTTATTCGTTAAGAAGATTAAAGTCAGTGGGGCAAATTCATAGTCAGCCATTTATAAGTGCTTGTAGTCGACTTAAGTTATAAGCCAGCTCTAAAAGCCGGCTCTAACTTTTCGTTACTCACAGACAAATTTTTGCCCTTGTATATCTAGTACCGACTTAAGGAGCCCATGCCCATGCGTTCTGCTGGTTACCAAAGGAGTGTCAACAAATTAATTCAGCATAAGGTGCGTATGAAAATGGTCGCAAAAAAGGTCCGCTGCCGCATAACGATTCGAGTTGTCAATTCTTCTGATGCTTTTGTCCAAGCTATGATAGTTGATGACTTGAAAGATGATACATCTGTCGACATCTTTCGATTCAATCGCTTTTCGTTCTCATGCTGACGTTTGCCTTTGAATCGCTTCCAAGTATTCCAAAGACTGCTCGCAGCTATTAGTCCCAAAAATGCTGGGAATTCAGAAGCTGCTGCTGAGTCAGGCACATCAAGATCCAAGCAAAGTGCTATTTTAAAATTAAGGCAATTTCGCCAAAGCAAAGGTTTCCAAACATGATGTAATGGCAGCGCGACAAGGCCAAATTGAGGAGGAACGTTTTCGAGCCTCTGAGTTCCAATCCCTAGAATTGGAGCTCTTCCACTTATTTCAACAGGATCGTTTATGTCCTCAGCGGAGTTTGATTGCTGTTGGCTAGGAGTGGGTACTTCTTCATATTCGAAAAAAGGAATGTTTCTCTCCTTGGCATCTACGCGTAATCTCTTTAAAATTGAAAGAAATTTTAGACTTCCATTGCCCGTTACAGCATTCAAAATTGCTCCTTGTTGCTGTATGGATATTGTTGTACATTTCTTCATTCCGATTCGAGGGATTTCTGATTGGCTTTAGCAAAATACTTGAAGAAGGGTTGCCTGCGTCCCCAAGCAAAATACTTTGACGAGCATTTACAGTTGCTTCCGGCTTAGATTTCAGTACGCAATTGTTCCATATGCTGGAGTCGTGCTTCGAACCACGTATCAATAATTTTGCATTGGGCATCAGACACGATTTGTACTTTAAGGGAGTATTAACCTTTCTCCAATAACCTAAGGCAAGCCGGCAATTCTATAAGCTTCTGCTTTGTTTCAGCGCACAGTTGTCTCGGCAACATCCTTGTTGATGTCGGGGTAAAGGTTCCACAAATTATTGGCATTTGTGGATGGTGAATGCACACCGTAGACTGCTCTGAAGGTGGCTCTAAAGGTGTGCGAAAGCTCTAAAAGGCGGTTCGCAGCTTCTTCTCGTACGATAGTCGAGCTTTGAATTTTGCTGCTTTAAAGATTATGGTCTGAGTCGACGTGATACGTTCAGAGTATTAGATTCGTGTTTTGCATCTTTCAATTTAATAGGCGGTTCGACAGTCTGAAGAACACCAGGTGGCTGTGTGAATTCGAAGTCTTGGTAACCTGGTCCTAATAATCACCGTGTCACGAGCTGCGAGTTTTCGTCTCGCCGAGGCTGTGCTTTCCGACTAACCCGCCAAAGATTTTTTCCTTTCCAATTTTGGCATTGAAGTCTCCGAGTATGATTTTAACATCATACTCTGGATAGGCTCCGTAGGTACCGTCCAGGAGGCCATAAGACTCCTCCTCGATAAGGTCTTGAGACTTGTCGGTAGGGGCTTGTGCGCATATTTTGCTGATGTTTTGGAATGTTACCTTGATGCGGATCACAGCCAGACGATCGCTGATCGGCGAAGAGTCATACCCTCATTAAATGTGAGGGTCCCCCGCGACGGCACAACCCCCAACCTGGAGAATCTTCGGACTCCACCGACTGCTAAGTTCAAATCACTTCTCAAACTTTACATTCTTCTCCTAATCCTTCTGCTCCTTCTGTACAGCACACACTATGAGGGGATTTATGACCTCTTGAAAGCGAGCTAAATTTGAAAATAATATAAGTTTGTAAATTTAAACGGTTTCAGGCAAATCCGACTTTTAGGGAAGATTAAGATGATTTTATTTATTGTCTTAATTATTTACAATCATGACTTATAATTAGGCTTAAAACTAAGTCAAAGTTTTATCAACCCAACAATAGGAGTCCGATGTGATTCTTATGTTTTTTTTTTTTACAAAGTAAAACAATGGCAACTTAATCTAATTGCTGACTCTAATCAATGTTTTTTTTAAAAAGTTAAAATTTTGAATCTACTTACAAGATCTGAACCTCTGTAATACCGGCTGTTTACTTTTTCGAAGAACGATGTCTCGTAGTAATTTACGGTATCCTTGAATCTCTGGTCTATGATTGCTCGTGGGCTGATGTACCTGAGCGCATCCTCTAAAATCTGCTGGCTTATATTCCTGATCTCTTGATTTGGATGGTCCTTTAATTTGTCGAGCATGTATATATGGATTGGCGTCATGAAAGCATCATCATACAGCTTCGCGTTGCTGAAGTATTTCTGCGTTTCCGGTTTTCGCCAGAGTCCTGTACAAGACCGAAGTAACCTTTTTTCCATGAGACCGATTTTCCTCATGGTTGTTGGTGACACGGTGAATTAAACGCTATCAGTGCTCAACCCGTTTCTCTTCCTCAGCATTGGGTTAACAATGTGAAGGGCAAAGTCGGCATTTTTCATGACGTTGTTGGCATAGGCATTAAATTTGAACCGACAGCTGAAATTAATTCCCCGATATCTGGTCGTGTCCGTGTTGTGTGTTGTTCGGGAGGATTACTTTGATTGACAGCGTGTTGCATATTATCCTCTTCCTCTAGTTGCCGTCGTTGGTGTCCTGAAAAAAAAACGTGAGTTCCGTTTTGCTAATTTTGAGTCCCCACTTTGAATAGTAATCAAAAAGCTTCCTTACGTGGTCCTGGATCGCTTCGCGCTGCTATGGCTGATGGAGTCGTCCGCATATAACAATGTTTTTATTTTCGGATCGTTCTCTGGATAATCAGCCGTAAAGATGTTGAATAGCGCTGGTACTGTTCTTCCTCCTTGCTGGACACCCCCTCTAAGGGGCTTCATGGATGAAGAAGCGTCGAAGACCTGAACAAAAAAGAACCTATTTGCAAATGAACTTAGGAGTATTCCCACCAAACGTCGGGGAAATTCAATTATTAGCAGGTTGTTTATGAGGCAGTTGATCCAGACAATGTCGAATCGGTGATATCACGATTGTTGAGTGTTTTTCACTGAATCCGTATTATTGGTCCGTAGTTATTTGCTGAAAGTGGCAGACTTAATTAATTTGCCTCAACAGTGCCGATCCAGTTGATCTTCTTTGGAACCTCGAACAACTTTACCTATTTTCCACGAGGTGGGCAAATATCCGTTGTTGTATTCTAGTCTAGAAATTAAAAAAAATCGATTTATTTTTTATATTTTCAAAGTTTAACTATTCAAGAATATATCTACAAGAGGATTTTTCAAAATTCAAATTATTTTCGGAGATATCGGTATTTTGCTGACCCGGCATCCAAACTGGTTCGGCCTGAACTAATCGAACAAAAGACATTAGGGATTCTCAGTCTACTTGAATCCATATTTCTCAGTAAAACCTTTTGTGCAATTTACGAGAGTTTATCATCAGAGGTATTATTGACTCGATGTTTAGGTTCAGAAACTCAAAATAATAAATGAGTCTCTAAACTCTTTGATTTGGACTTTCGATCCAAAACATATTCATTCCGGACCTAAGATGATTGAGAAAGCGACATTTATTGCTGTTTGTATTTTTAATGAAGGCATCATTCCAATTTTAAAAATGATGGAGCTTATTGGAATGAAAATTGGCCCGGAAGCTCATTCATTTGCTGTGAAACTCCGAGTTACGAGCATCCAACGCATCAAAGGAGGCCAGAACTGCTCGATATGAAGAGAGAAACGCGGAAGAAGTTTTTTTCGAAGTCGAGGAAGGTGCGATGTATGAAGCAGAAATGGCAGATTGAATAAATGCCAGTCTACAAAATCATTTCATGACTAAGACTGCGAAAAACTTTACGCGAAACTTTAAAAGCGTTTTTCTTTAAACTGTCTTTTTCAAAACAATACCCACGATTTCTCAGGTTCTACTGGACCGATAAGTTTTTATTCGAATTCGAAGCAGTCAAAAAAAGTGGTAAAAAAATTGTTTTTTTTCAGACAGACGCTATTTTGTGAAAAAAAAATCATTCCAACTTTTTCGCAGTTGCAGACATTACGACATTATTCTAGATTAATAATCTTTTTTTTTTGGTTTCAGATTGCTAGGGGGGGGGGTATGGTTACGCGCTAATTTTTTGAGACCCCCACTTCATCAACTGCTAATTTTTTGAATTTTCAACTTTTTTTATTTTTTTGATTTATTTCTGTATTCTTGTTACGTTAGTAAAAAACTAATAAAAAAATGGATACTAAAAATATTAATCGCCTTTTTTTTATGAAACTTCATATATTACATGAAATTCATGCCGCTAGACTAGAATACTCGCTTAAGAATTTTTGATTTCAATACTATTATTTTGATTTTCATATGTTTGTGAAATAAATGTTGTGTGGATCATGGCCCAAAACAGTTTGTTGTTCTCTGAGAAATAGGTGGATTTTCTTACGGAAGTTCAGAATTCGTAAGTCTTAACTCGTATATGAAAAAAAAATTTTAAAATTTTGCTTATCTGTTATTGAAAACATCCTTCTTCGCATTTTTACTCATTTTTGGCCTCAAGATTAATTTAAAAAAGTATTATTATTTCAAAGAAACCAATCAATTGTGACCACGTCTTAATTCTTGAAATATTCTATTCAATTGAAAAACATGCGACAGTACGGATACGTTCACTTGCATGTAATGTTTCCATGTTGCATGTTGTCCCAATTCACATGCTGCTTGCTTGTACACGGCATGCTAAAAAGTTACACACTTGCATGCACTCACTCGTTTGGCGGAAGCTGGACTTCACGGAAGACATGCCCGGATGAAACCGATGGTCAAATTGGCTCAAAGAAAACGACGTATCGACTTTGCCAAAATCCATGCTCCCTGGACGTTAAATGAATGGAAATTTTTGCTCTGGAGCGATGATACAAAGATTAATAGGATTGGTCCGGACGGTAGAAGGTACGTCCGAAGACCAAAAGGCAAAGAACTTGATCCTAGATACACCTCTCCAGTAGTAAAACATGGCGGTGGTTCCATTTTCATTTGGGGATGTTTTTCGTGTAACGGCGTTGGACCAATTCACCGTATTGTGGGGACTATGACCAGGGAGCAATACGTTGGAATACTAGAAAATGTAATGCTACCATGGGCGGAAGAAAATATGACGGTTATTTGGTCATTTCAACAGGATAATGATCCAAAACATATCGCAAAGCTTATAAAAGCCTTCTTTGAGCAAAACTCCGTGCTTGTACTTGACCGGCCATCACAAAGTTCGGACTTAAATCCGATAGAACACCTTTGGAGTGATGTGAAAAATGCCGTCAGTACACAAAATATTTCAAATTTGGATGTTTTGTTTGAAAAGGCGAAGGAAGCGTGGTATGTGATTCCAGTTGAGAGATGCCGAGGCTTAATCAGGTCGATGCAGAATCGTTTCGGAGCTGTGTTGAAGCAAAGGGGCTTTCCGACTACACACAATGCGGTAAGTTTCGACTTCATTTGTAAAGGTTATCTTCCATTTTTGTTATTATTTTTCTGGGTTTTTAATTAGTTTTCACAGCTGAATATCAAGTTTTGGAGAAAAAATATTTAATAAAACGTAAATTCCAAAAAAAAATATATGAATTGTGTCTTTTTTAGTTACATTAATTTTAAAGATTGTTTAAAAAAAAGGAAAACGTTTTGAAGACAGAGCATCTTTACCTGCTTCATCTTTTTGATTATTTTTGGCCTTCTTTATATCAGCTTCTTCCAAGGTTTTTTAAGCTTTTAAATACTGGTTATGTGTTTTTTAAGCTTCTTTCACTCGTCTTAACATTCTTATTTTGATGTGCAAGATGCACTCTTTTTTTTCTTCCTCCTTGCTGGACACTTCCCTCTTAGGGGCTTCATGGATGAAGAAGCAACGAAGACTTGAACAAAAAAGAACCTATTTGAAAGTGAACTTAGGAGTATTCTTACCAAATGTCGGGGAAATTCCGAACGTCGAATGCCTTCTCAATATCCAACAAACAGGCAATAATTGTCTCCATTTTGTTAAATCCCGCGGTGAGATCATGATTGTTGATTGTTTTTCAGTGAATCCGTATTGTTGGTCCGGTATTTTGTGCTTAAAATGGCAAACTTTATTAATTTGCCGCAGCAGTAGCGACTCTAGAACCTTTCCTACACAGCAGAGCAATGCTATTGGCCGACATCCTTCAATGCACGTTCTGTTGATCTTCTTTGGAACCTCGAACAACTTTACTCATTTTCCACGAGGTGGGAAAATATCCATTGCTTATGCAGTTTTTGAAGATTTGAAGATTTTCCGACTGCATTGACTCAAAATAAACCTAAATTCCTTCGAGTGGAAATGGTGATGCGACCTCATCCTTTTTAATTCTCTATTAATGAAGGTTAGTATTTTATTTCACGATTAAATGCTTGTCTCAGAAGAAATATGGTAAGTGGAGCATTGTCCTCTTCCGACAGCAAACAGAACAAGTTGCTGAAACCATATGGCCATCTGCATGTCCTCACAAACTTAACTAACGTACAATTCAATGAAGTTGGATTGGATGAACAAAGGAGCCTGACGGGCAAACCAGAAAGTTTCCACCGCATCCATGTGGATTCGTTGAACTGCCTTTGATTCTCGTAGACTCCATTGGACACTTGGTGACACTAAAATGTATCTCCCGGCTATTTAAAGCAAAAAAAAAAAACCAAAGTTTCCCCAATTATTCTCTCACCTTTTCCTTTTGTCCACATAGTTAACCATTTCCCATAAGTGCTATCTGCTCGTTGACTTTCGACACAAAAAAAAAGGACCCCAAACCAAAGTTCATGAGTGTCCTTTGTAATCGGATTCCATTGATGTCCAAATTGGAAAAAAGAAATCTTTCCAAAATCAAATTTAAGTTGTTCTTAAAGATACTTTACTGCTGATAATGTGTGCTCCCATTTGGCGGGCGTATCTCAAAAACGATGCCCAACAACATGTGGCACATAAATATATTTAATATTTCGATTTGCCAGAAATATTTCAGCAACGAATACTGTGTCACCAAACAAACAAGCAATAAATTACTTGGAACATATTTAATAAGCGTTAATATAGGAAAATTCCCCCACATCCCCGCTCAAGAGAAAAGGGCATTCATGTGTGCTTGGCTTTTGGATTCTTCGGGATCATCATCTACACGAGTGTGTGTGTGTTTCTTGGTGCTGCTGCGGCTCTTGTTGTTGTTTTTGACTTGCCACTTGGTATGTGTTCCGAATGAGACGCAATGTTGTTTTGGTTTTCATAAATCATTATCCTTCAGCGATTATTCTCGGTGTCTTGACATTGTACAACCCGAAATATTTTCCTTAAAGGTTGCGGGGGAATTCTAGACAAAAGGAATGCTGCGGAAGTTCTTTTGTTCGGAAGAAATCGTTTATTTGTTGACAAGCAAGGAAAAGAGTTAAAGGACTACAAAGTCACTCGTGTTCTAGGCATCGTCCTGGCAAGTGTATTGATGATAAAAGTTCAGCTATCCATGCATGACGAGCAATTGGATCTAAAGATTTTGCTGCAGCATTATAGCTAAATGGACGAATCATGTAGCGATAATATTCCAAGGAGCCAACGTTGACAAAACATCCTTTAAGTTTAAAAAAAATATACGGGATTAAAAAGAAGGTAGATTATTTGATCCAAGGATACACCTATTCTTATGTCATTGTGGTCAAATATAAATACCAACACACATCCTGTGGTTTCTAGTTTGTCAAGTGAAAAAAAATCATTTGAAATCCTTCAAAGCAACCACATGATGGTAAACAGATTTTCTTTAAGAAACAAACCACAACAAATGTTCCCTCACTCCAACATCAAATTGATAGAATTCCCCTAACGATATGTGTAAGTCAAAGGACTCATTTTTCGTTCCAGGATAAAGATTCAAAGATGACATAAACAGAACACTAGTTCATCAGTCCTTGCAGTACATCAGCACAGAGTAGGCAATTTTAGTGCCAATACCACAGCTGCCACGGAGTACCATCATAAATCATTTGTCTCAATGTCACAGATCTGTTTGTGAGGCTTGTGTCGCCGCCCGTTTCAGGATTCACCAGTTAACCACCCCAAAATGACCGTAGTCGCAGACTGATTTCTTTTAAAAAACCCCCCCACAGGAAGATAGTGGCGGTTGGGGTTTTCTTAACTTTCGACCGATTTACAAAATAAATGGTTGGAAATAGCACTACGAGCCAGGCAGGACTGTCGCAGGACGAACGCATTTGATAGGAACGCATTAGCAGTGCCAAAGATAAACATGACAGGGAGCATTTTTCCATTTATATGTACGAGTGGTGATGGTAGATGGACTTCACTCCCACGTGAATATTGTAGTATTACATGCCAGCTTCCAAGATAGAGGCAACAAAAGGACAAAGGAGTGGGAGTGTGTGATACCCATGGGCTATTTTTGAACAGTTCTTTTAGTGCTCGTGGCACAGTCATGGTCATGGACAGACAGACTTATTGTTGTCTGTCGTGTTGCCTGTTTTTTTTTTGTATCTATTTAGTTGGCTTGCAACCTGGAAATAGGATAAGTACCATGAAAAATGTTTTTGAAGGAGCGATAAAAAATTGAGACATCACCCGGTGTTTTGAAAAGATGACGGTTTTACAGGTGAATGATGTATGAACTTGAGCGTGCGATCAAAGAGAGGTTTCGTCACAGGATTGACGTACGTTAAATGTTCCCAAAGGTAAATCGAGCAGAAGCCTGCAGGGTTAGAAACGGAATCGTTGTAAGTCGATGCTGGGTGTAGGGACGACCCCTTTTGTAGACAGTTAGAAGGTGATGATGAATAGAGGACGAGTTATGATTGACAATCATACCATGGATACTTGTCTCTTCCGAGTTTTAAACTTCAAAAGCCAAAATACTACACAAAAAAATGGCTGGACCGTCGAATCTTGTGCCCAGCTTTTCGAAGCAGCTGAAAATTAAGTGGTAAGGAGCAAACATCAGATCGAGTATTTATTTATATTTTAGAGAGGTAAAGTTTGTGTGGCGGATATTATCCAAAGATCAGGAACTGCTTCACAAACTTGTTGGTAAATCTGAACGTTTTCAGGCAACTCCGACTGCAGGAACTCAATATAAGGCTTAATTTCTTCGAGGGGGGATGGTGATGGGACCTCATCCTTTTTGATCGTCTATAAATTTAGGGAATACAAGCGAATAACATTTAGCACACGAAAATATGCGTGCCATAACTATTTGGAACTGGTGAAAGTGTGACTATATCCTCTCGAAGGCCGCCAGTAATATACCTTCTCAAATGCTTGGCTAATACGGTCATGTTATTCCCACAGGTTGGCGGACGACGGGCTATATCCTGTCCCGTAAAAACAAACCTCGGAAACAGACTCATTACGCAACGAAGACGGCAAAATAATGTGAGAATTTTGTCATGGAACGCTTGATCGAGCTACAGAGTTCGGGCTGCGCAACAATAGAGTTGTTACTTGTAATTGTAATTGAAATTCCTTTTTATTCAATTACTTGTAATTGTTATTAAAAAACTTCAATTACCCATAGCTTGGAATTGAAAATCTCAATTACTCAATTAGATTCTAGTAATTGGTATAAAATGTAATGGTATAATGTAATGATTAATTATTTGTTGCTATCATTACACGAAATATAATTAAGTACTTTTTTTAAATATATTTCTTAGTATTGCGTAAACATTAAGTAATGAATTTCATTGCACTTGTTTCAAAAACTATTCAGTTTATCTTTATTAGAAAAAAAAGGAAATGCATACGCAATGAGTACGCAGTTCAATACCCTTCGGTATTCTCAAGTATATTAAATCTTCTAAATCCACTGCGTTTTTGTTTACCAATTTTAAGCACAATACGGCAACTTCAGTTTTGTTTTCGCGTTTAGTATCTACAAGTGGCAATAAAAGAGTTAGCTCGTGTTTATTTTGTGAAAATTGTGAAATAATAGAGATAACAGCAATGATTGATCTAGAAATTGGAGTTTTTGAAGCACATAGCGACCGTAGCAATTCCAATAAGAGGAAATGCACTGAGGATTTTTTCCTTGTATTTTCAGTCAAGTTAACAAAAAGTGCTGAACAGATTCTGTTTGATGAATTTTTTGAGAGGATTGTAAGTTTAAATTAAACATTTTTACGAGTTATGTCCGATTCCAGTGTCGAGATTGAGTAGCACTAGTAATTGTTACCCTTTTCTTATATTTTTTTTGGTTTTGAGAAGAATTTTGTATGTATTTATAAAACACAGAACTATTGAAGAATCGGGCTTCTGTTCTTTACTTAATTTGATCTTTTGACGAGACATTTTTGCATTAATTTCGCCACAATGCGAACTGAGAAGTACTAAGTTCTTTGAAGCACTTTAAGCCCCAATATTTTCGTTATATTTCTTTACTGGATTGTCTTAGTTAAGTGCCTGGGAGACAAAACCTTCATTACACTAATTTTGAAATGTTAGTGCCATTGAAGTCAAATGAAACATCTTTTGTTTTTTTTATAAACGTAAATTTAAGAAAAAAATTACACTAAAAGTAATGGAACCTGTGATTTTCTTCAATTGTTTGAAAACGAATTACTCTGTTCAATTATTTGTAATGATTTATTGAAATGATTTTAATAACAATTATTAATTATACAATTGATATAGTTTTAATCTTAATTACATGTAACTGTAATTGTAATTGTTGAATGTTCCATTTCTAATTACTTGCAATTGTAATCATCATCATAATGAATTATATAAAGTAATCATTATTTCCCAAGTCTGAACAACAACTAGCCGATGCCCTGTCCCAATAAAAGGCTGACATAACAGCAATACAAGAAATCAGAAGAGCAAGGAATTGTGTTTTGCAGAAGATAGAATAAGACATATATCGGGGACGTGACAACTTTGAATCTAATTTGTGAACGCACCCTTTTAACTAATCCCCGAACTGTCACTGTCATTTTTTTCAGTAAACTCAACATTTTCATCATGGTTAAGTACACAAACTAGCAACGTCTGAAAATTAAAAAAAATGTCTACCGAAATTCGGAGTCGATGACCAAAACTTTAAAATCGTTAACTCCAATTTTCGGTCGTAATTCTCGCACTAGAAGACTGGCAAATAACAAATAACAAACAAACCTATTATTTTGTACGCGTGTAACGTCACCTTTAAATTGCTCCACTGTCTAGACATATAGTATATCTCAAATATTTCACATTTACAAACAATCGCATCACATTGAATGTGCTTAAAGCTAATTCACCGACTGCCGCATAAAATTAGCCATCTGTCATGTACGTCAATTGTATTTTCGAAACCAAGTGTCAAAAGCAACAACTTTTTCGCCAGTAATGCAGCAATTATAAAATTAAAATTATTTCCGCTTATCATGGATTTCTTATCACTCAAGTCAACGGCCCTAAGATCGACTTATTTCCACAAAGACTATACAATATTCAAATGTCACAATGACAGGCAAATATTCCCCAAAAAATTTAACTCATTCAACAAAACCAAGTGAAGCAACGCAACGAACCCCTTTTATTTAATTACTTTGAGTTAAATTCGCAACGTACCTACGAGTGGTGGTTAAAATGCCGACAACATCGTTCGTTGACGTTTCAGTAAAGTCATCCCCCACGAGAGTCAGAGAAAGCTCTGACGTTGAGCACCTTCTTTTGGCTAAATTAAATTTGCTACGCCCAAAAATGGGTCAAAAGAAAAGGTTGTCCGCATTAATTGTGTTTATTTAAACCGGCCATTAAAGCGGTATTTTGATGTGGAGAAAATTAAAGACTATCCAGAAGATTTATGGAATGGAACGAGCAATTAATGTAGACATCCCCTAAGACTCAAATTACCCATGCACTATATATCTTAAACTTTGATTGAAGAAGAGCCTCGGGGCTTGAGGCACAAAAAAATTTTTATACACACAGCTCGGAGGTGACATAATTATCACCGCGCCCCCTGACCGATCACGACTACTTGACTTGACTGTCATAATCCTCACAGCTGCTGTCGTGGTGGCTTAACCGTTTAGGTACTGTTTTTTTTGTGTACATTTGTATTCCTCACATCAGTTAATAAAGATACTTCCTGTGAAGGAACTGTATTGAAGCAAATGCGCGACTTTAATGATACACTCCGAGGGAACGCGGCATGGACGCGACCGACGCTCGGTTGATGGTTGTTGGCTGATCTGCCTGTGTGAATGGAGTGTTTATGCAACTTTTGCAATTGTTGGAAACCGAATGACCAACAGTACTGAGCGCATATTGAGGAGAGGAACGCGGCAAAGACGACGATCATGTTGATGTTGATGATGATGATATTTGACTTCGATGTTCATTAGTCTGGCCTAATCACCTTGGCAATTAAATTCCCCCGGGCAAATATCCCTTAATAAATCTTTTTCCTTCTGGTTGTGGATATCACAAAGCTTGATTCTCTTGAATGGAATTCGCTGACCTGGGAACCACTGCACCAATGAATGTGGGTATGGTCAGTGATGGTGGTCGTTTGTTACTAAAGAAGTTCTCTTGTTAAATTATTATTATTCAGTAAAGTTGCATCCTTATCGTGGCACTTTCCAAACCTTTTAACCTCCGGATTTCCATAGTTGTAATTGTTTTCCTGGCCCAAAACCCCATGCCTCACATGATAAAGGACCTGTTTTGTGGCGATACAAATTCCAAAAACAAACGCCCAAAACTTATTGAAATCTGATTTGAGGTTACGAATTTAAACCCGATGTCATGCATACCCTGTGAAACACCCCTCTGTGTTTACATTTGTATAGTTTCGTCCTGTTGTATCCTTTGCCTTGATTTATGTGCTCATTTGACTGTTTGCGTTTTTTTTTGGTGTCCCCAACAACTCCGACGACCCACTATCCAGGACAGTTGCAAACATCTCAATGTAATTGGCGAACTATCCGTTTGCTCAGCAGAATCTTTCACGTCTCCGTATCCCCGCACTGCTGGATCCTGATAGTATGTATTTTTTAGAAGGCAGATTGAATTATTAGTATCGATGCGATTCGAATTACATATTCCGGCCACATGCTGTGATTAAATTGTCTATTTGGCCGTTTCACGTGCAGAATGGGACGCAAGAACCCAGCACACACCCATTACACTCGTTCACCGTCGTCCTTGTAGTTGAACAGTACGATTACGCGATAAGAAAGAGCTCTGCTTTCCTTATAGGGGGTACGAGTTTTGCTCTAACTTGACGCGGGGCGCGACTTAACAGAACGGAAGTTTTTCCTGATATTTATTTCTGCTTTTTTTTTGTTCGTGCTTCGAAAATAAATAAAAATATCCTTATTTCATTTTTGGCTGGCTTTTTGCATTTTTTTTTTTGCTTCACGACATCGACAGCCAGTCAGACAAAAGGAAAATCATTAAAAACAAATCAGCGGAAATTGCAGAACCGTTTCCTTAGGAGGAGCAGAGGCGGATTGTGTCTCTGGATGTGGGGTGGTATGAATTCGCGCTCAATTGTTCAATTGACAGTTGAGTCAGCCGACATCCTTTCACCCTCAAGCGGGTCGAAATGATGTCCTCAAAGCTTACTCAAGAGGAACTGAAGGGGTGACAAAGAAACAGGTGTGAAAATTATGCTCAATGACTTCTTAATCGTTTAAAGTGAGTTTAAAATTATAAGTGACTGAGGATTAATCTTAAAGGACTGTCATTCTTTCATACTGCGTTGGAAAAGTAACAAGTGAAAAGGCCATAGACATCACCAATTCAAAAGCTATGTGGCCTGCACTAGATCCAGCGAAAACTAAACCTCTCCTTGAACTTAAAAGGAAGCGTATTAGCAAGCTAGTAATTGTAGTAACAGGTTATGCCTAATTGGCAATCAAGCCAGAAGACTTTGAGGGCCCTAAAATGATTTCTTAAAAAAGGAGGCGGAGGAAAGATTACTACACTATCTCGAAATTTTGGGTAAGCCGAGCATGTGACAGCACAATGGACCTTAAAGGTCTAAGTGAGGCATAACTTCCCTAAGGAAGTTGCTCTTTCCTACGGCATCATTGGGAGCTGTCATTGGGCTGTCTCCTCTTGACATTTGAATGAGTTCCAGGTAATCAGGGAATCAGGAAGGTAATGAAATTGCGGACGAACTAGCCAGGGCTGGTTCGAAAACCGCGTTCACTGGGTCCGAACCTTGCAAGTGGGAATGCAAGCTACTCATTGTCCACTGGAGAAATCTACCGGGACTCAGACAATCTGAATTACTTATCAAATTCTTCTCTTACAGAGAAATCCTTAAACTCAACAAGGAGAACCTAAGAAAGCATGTGAGCTTCCTCTCAGGTTATTGCTAACCAACTTAGGGCTCAATACAACCACCGAATGCCGACTCTGTTTGGAAGACGACGAAATGGCTGTACACATTCTTTGTTCCGGGCTAGTTAAGCCGGAATTAAATTATTCGAGAAACCAAGGAAGTTGAACCTGAATCTCTTGTTCCTGTCTAGTCGAGCCAGAAATATTTTTCCTTTAACCCCAAGTGAGGTTTATTTGGGATGCCCTTAAGATGTGGGCCCTTTCTCGGAACAAAAATTAAACACTCAAGTTAAATACGTTATACATTTATTTCTCTGCTTTTTTCGACGGATGATTTTTTGAAGTGTCGGAATTCTTTTCGCCGACTTCCCACGAAACCTTACAGCTGTTTGTTATGTAATGCTAGGTTCAATGCACTCAACAGTTCTGTTTTATTACCATTACATTGAAATATATATTAACTAACACAGTCTTACATTGATTACATTGATTGGCTATCAATGCCCCCTATTTATGATGGGCTTAAGTTAGAGTGCGTTTCTTGACAATGTATTCTATCTCTGTTTCTGTATCGGCCATCATGAAAGCTCTTCATTTGTCCCGAGTGGGATGGATATCATTAGTTAGGGATAGACCACAGGAAGGAGAGAGAGAGAGAATACATTGCCATTACAAATTTGACATTTAGTCTTGACTTAGTCCACGCACGGTGACCATCTTCTTTAATTTCATTGGTTTTAATTGTTTAACTTCCTTACTACTAATTAAAAACTAATAATTTTACATTTATAGTTGAGTGCGTATAAATAAGTGAATGTATATACATTCTGAATAGATATAATATAGTTGTGTCCCAATTATCGGTCGATGAGAATAAGTGATGTGGGCATGGGTGTGTTGATCTGCGACTGCCGGTAATTCCTTTCGACAATCTTGTTGTTGGTGGCAACCAACATTCTTTGTGAATGTCCAGCTCTAATTTGGTTAAGAAAGCGTATCTTCCTCAAACAGATAAGCCTAAACTAACTCCCCAAGATACAATAGGTCTATTCCCTAAGCAAAGCGATATATTTTTTTCGATATTGACAATTTTGTAACATATGTTTTGTTTGCGAAATCTCGAAAGTTTCAACAGTTTCGAGAATATTTCTGATCTTTTAAAATTGATTGATGAACAAATTCGTTCGGCACTGGATCCACTATGTGGAAGACAAAATATGCTTAAAATACTTTTGATGTTTGGAAATATCAACTTTGAGTCGGCGTATTCCGCAGAAACTACCTTTAGCCAACAATTTTCTACACTTTTGAATTCCCTATGAAAAATTTGGTTTGGGTGCGAGTAGGCCTGCACATACCATGAGCTTCCTATCTCAAGACAAGTTGAAAAAATGTTGGTGCTAATTAATATACCCCCAACATCCACTTCACTTTGGGTTTTGAAAGCATCGTTCATTCCCTAAACAATTGCATTGCAAACAAAATAAAACAACACAGGTTACACATTAAGTAAGGTTGCCGGTACGAATATATTTGTTTTCGCCTTACTCACAATCTTTCTCGTTTTTGAATTTTAAGGCCATCGATTACGATAGTCTTGTTTGTATAATAGACACTGTGCTGTCCTTGGCTATAAGAAATGACAATTAATATGACTAATGCAAGAGATTTTGCATTGTTGGAAACGGTTTAAATTAGATACCTTCTATGAAGTTTTTAGAGCACTCCGAAATTCAGTTCCTAATTTAATCAAACGTGAAAAACGAAGATACTTTTCAAGAAAATTTAGTAGCAATCTTCCAAACAAACAACTCTGGAAGAATATTAGCGAGTCGGGCACTGGAAAGAGTATTGATCGCTCTTCACATATTGACGTCGATGAGCTAAATGCGTATTTCGCTCGTATGTCATCAGTTGCGATCCCATTGGTTCTTCCATGAATACAACCAACAAACCCTTTTTTGGTAGAAAATCTCCTCTTCTTTCAAAGATGCGGGGAACCGGATGCCCTTAAAGCTATACCCAGCATTATATCGAACGCTATGGGATACGACCAAGTGCATCCTAAATTTATTAGAAGATCAAAGATCTAAAATCTTACCCTTCCTTACGTATGTTTACAATTCTATTTTCTTAGCCTCCAAATTCCCTTACCAATGGCAGCATGCTTAAGTCATTCCCATAGTGAAAACAAAAACATCTGCGTTGGCTCCAATAGTCTGTTGCGATTCTCACTTTTTGGGCAAAAGTTTTTGATAGACTAGGTTTCTGGTAAATCTCAATTCATTTGAGTCAGAATAAACTTTTTAACATAGTTGTATACGTAGGCTGCTAGATATATTTCTGGCCTAATAATGAAAATGCGAATATCTATCATCAAAAGTGGTTTTATTGTTTTTCAAAGTATTCTCCAGCATGATTTATACACTTTTGCATGCGTTCAAACCAATTGTCGAAACATGTGATTGATGTGCGGGATTAAAAGGAAGTCATTGGGTGCGAAGTCAAGTCGCCACATGACCAGGGATGCCCATATCTCACGGTATGTCACATGACGATCTTGCATTATCAGTTCACGCACGGCATCAATGTTCTCTGGCACAACGGCCGTTTTTGGATGACCTGCACGGAAATCGTCTTTAAGCAAGCGTCGGCCATGACTGAATTCATTGAATCAACTTTTCACAGTGCTATAGGATGGTGCTTCATCGCCATACAAAGATTTAAGTTCATCAATGCACTCTTGTCGTGATAATCCACGTCGAAAGTTGTGAAAAATGATCGCACGAAAGTGTTCACGAGTGAATTCCATTTTTTTGCCGAGATGAATTTTTCAAGTCTCTGTAAATAAAACAATTCACGATTAAATGACTACACGTTCTGAGTGATGTTATGCTAAAAAATGTCAAACTTTCCAATAGCAATGTCAGATTGCACCTGGCAACACTTAGTCTTGCCTATGCCAGAAGTATATCTAGTAGCCTACGTAACAGCTTTGTAACAGAGATCAGTTTGTATACAATAATGGTAAAATATCATCTGCAGTATTACTGTCTAGAGGAGTTCCGCAAAGATCTATTCTTGGGTCGATATTGTTTTCAATGTACATAAACGACCTGCCAGCCGTTACTAAGCCCTATAGTGTCCGTTTATTCGCTGATGCGGCTCCAAATAATAAAGTCACCTTAGCTATCGTGTATGTCAACCCTGATTTTCGACAAATAAATAACTGAACAGTTCAAAACGGTTTTACTTTGAATCCAGATAAATCGCAGTGTATTGTTATTTGCAAAATCAAAGTCGACACTTCACTCCTTAATAACATTTATCTCGATTCCATTCCTCTGATGTACATAGACAAAGCTACAAATCTTGGAGTGGTGTTTGATCGCAACCCTCATTTCGCCGATCCTCTTCAACATATTCACCAGTGACCTTGTTAGATCCCTTCCCCATGCCATAGCGTACGCAGACGATTTGATTGCGTACAGATCAGGTTCGAAAATAGAAGTCATTAGAAATCTCTTGCAGCGTGACTTCGATGAGATTCAATGTTATTGCGAGGACTGGAAGTTGAAGATCAATTTCCAGAAATGCGAAAGTATTTTGTTTAGGACGCCGTTTTCTGGGGCCTCTAGGGATACTATAAAGAATTGGCGAAAGCTGTCAATTGTGAGACCGCACGAAGAGCCACTGGCGATTCGAAGTGTAGTACGATACCTCGGTATTTGGCTAGACCAGTTTCTATATTTCAACAAAAATGTAGATGCTACTCTAACCAGAGCCAAGGGTGCTTTTGCCCAAGCAAAAAAAACTGTTTTATAGCCAGCAACTCGATGCTAGGGTAAAAGTAATCTGCTACATGGCCCTCATCCGGCCTATGCTCGTCTATGGATGCCCCGTGTGGTTCAACGTGGGAGCTAGCGTAATGGAAAAGATTCGGTTGTTTGAGAGGCGATGTCTCAGGGCTTGCCTAGGTTTATACAGAACTCCAGAGTCTGAATACAAAAAATTCTATCCCAATGAGGTCCTATACAATAGAGCGAACGTAATTAGAGTAGACAATTTTCTTATAAAGCTGACACGAAATCACGTTGCAAGAGCAATGAACTCTGTCAACAATCTGATCCGCGGTGCCTACTATTTCAATGACAGGTATTACGAGCAGGGCGTCTTAACGGTTTTATCCCGCCCGAGGCTTTTCTCTATCAAGATACGGTAGGTCTCATTCAGGATAGATTAGCTATGAGCGAGACGTTGCAATTAGTTTCACGGAGCGTCTGAGGTTTAGTAGGGCGGTTTCTGATCGCGATATAAAAGAAGCCGAACGCCAGCACCGACATTTTTGGTGGCTTAAGAATTAAATGAAAGAAACTCCATGCTCAATTCCTTCGTAGCCCTGGAGTTAAAGTTGGCCGACTTCGACGCGAACGTTTTTCGCACGGGTGGCTGACTTATGGTAGTTAAGTCGATTAGGTTAAGTTTTTATGTATATATATATATACATATGTGCAAACAGGGGATGTTCACATACCCGTATATTTGGGTATATGTTGCCATATGTGCCTCTACGTGCTTTGCATGTATATAGGACGTAATATTTAGGTAAAAATAAGTTAGTTAAGTAAGAGTAAGTTATTTTTAGTTAGATAATAAGTTACTATTAGTCTCTGTAACTAAGTTCTTTTTTTGTAAAGCCCGATTTTCTTAGTTTTAAGTTACCTCTGATTAAAAATAAATCAACAGCTAATATAGTCGAAAGACAAACATATGTATATAGATTTAGCAATAGGTTTAACTTAGAGAGCCCGCATAGGGTCAGTTAGTTATATAAGAATATTTGTATACATTAAGCTAGTTTTAAGCAATTTTGTCTAGCACTTAAGTAATAACATAATATAGAGGTTAATAAAATTTGCAAAAAAAAAAGGTCAAACAATCAATGATGTATCTCGGATAATTGGGATCTTCTTGACGAAATTTTAATATTACGTCCTTTTAACTTGTACCTGTCATTCGTCAAGTTTTCTTGACTCTCTAATCTCATGTGGAGTATAGCAAATAAGCTGTATAAAAAACTGCATGGAAAGATTACTGGACCTTGTCTTTTTAACTAATGCAAGTTACTGCATTGTCGAACGCAGTACTTCGCCTATGACAAAAATTGACACATACTATCATCGTCCTCTTCAAATCATTTTATCTTTTGACGACGGGCTTTGATAATAACATGGAACACAAGGATCTAGAGTTTGACTTTAAAAATACAGTTTTAATGTTAAAGTCGACTCTTAATTTAAAATAAGCCAAACGTTATTTTAAAAATATAATGTCTTCTCTAAGCGCGTGTCAGGTTTGATTTCTAAAAGTTGTTATATTATATTATATACCTTTTGTCGAATTTACCCGATGTCGATTTTATTCTTTCAGCCTTGTCATCCTTCGGCTTTGAATTTTTGGTAAACCATCCCACGCGAGTAGCTCAAAACTCTAGTTCATGTTTAGACCATATTTTTATAAGGTTAAACAGCTTTATATGATTTAAAAATAACTGATCACTGCTTGACAAGCTGACAACTTAACAATCGAGTCTCCAGGCTAAGACAATTAAAGGCTCAAGAGGTCAGAAAAATTGATTTTGCTGCTTTACGTAGAGTATTAACGTTTGAGTTTTGGGAAGAAGCTTACAGTGCTGTTCTATTTAATGTTTAATCTGTTTCTCGAAAAGCTTCAATTTCATCAGTCAAACTGTAGCCAAAATTCAAACAATAAAAGCACAAATCTGAAGCGCCTTAAGCCTTGGATGACATTACCATTATTGAAAAAAATAAAAAAGAAAAATCAGATCTGTATCACTGCTACTAAACATCCATATAATATCAGACATAAACTTTATGAAAAACTATGTCTTGAGCTAAAAACAGAAATTCCTCTCTGCAGAGATACCTACTATAAAAATAGACTATTTCAAAATATTGGTAATCATAAAAAAGAGTGGGAAGTTTTTAATGAAATTTTAAACCGAAAAAAACCTAACACTGATATTGTCTTAAACAACAGCAACAATAAAAATATTTCTGAACCGTTAAAAGTAGCGAATTTATTTAATGACTATTTCGTTAATATTTTAAGTTCATTAAAAGATTCCACAAAACTAAGTAATTATTCGTGTGATTGTAATGATAACACCATCAAGCGAGATTGTTTTCAATCTAAAAGTTTTTATTTCGAAGAATATTGTCCTTAAAAAATACAGACTCAGCATCTTATGATGAGATTTCAAGTAGGATTCTTAAACATATATCTATGTTTATAGTGGATGTTTTATGTTTTATTTTTAACGAAAGAGTGCGAAATGGAATTTTTCCGGATGCGTTAAAAACTGCAATAGTAATTCCACTTCATAAAAAAAGGTGACACGACATTACTTAACAATTACCGTCCCATCGCTCTGCTATCAACTTTTTCAAAAATTTTTGAAAAAGGCATCAAATCTTGAATGTTATTATTCTTAGATAAAACGAACTTTTTAGTAATGCCCAGTTCGGCTTTAGAAGTGGAAAATCTACTGAAGATGCCTTATTGAAGCTATGTGGCGAAATTTATAATAGCTTTAACGATTGTGATATTCCGGCCACCTTGTTTATAGATATTACTAAAGCCTTCGACATGGTGGACTGTGATTTGTTGTTGGATAAACTGTATAAGGCGGGCTTTAGAGGATCAATCCATAACTGGTTTGCTTCTTATCTGAACGATCGAAAACAACGGGTCAGAATTAAAAATCCATTGAGTTCGCTGAAGAATATAAATATACTAGTAGGTGTTCCACAAAGCTCAGTTTTAGGTCCTATTTTGTTTCTAATCTTTGTTTATTCTCTTTTCATACAACCATTTAATGGTAAAATAAATATGTACCTGATAATAAAATTGAAAAATGCTATGTCAAAAAAGTGCAAGCCAAAAACAACAGCGATGCCGGCTCCTCTATTACTAAACCAATCATCTGTGTGAGATTTTCTGATGCACAAACGAAACTAGGAATAATGAACGCAAAAAAGACGTACAAAAACAATTTGAACTCTCAATTGAATGGGATCGACAATGAAAGGTGCAGCGGCAGCAGCAGTACGAAGAACAACACCAAGAGACCCGGTATTTATATCAATGATTCTCTCACTAAGTACACGCAAGCTCTGCTCATGAAGGCGAAAGAAACACTAAAGCAGAAAGGAGTGAAATATACTTGGTTTAAAGATAATAAAATTCTTGTCAGAAGGGTTGAGGGAGGAAAAGTCATCTCAATTAGATCTTTTGGTGATCTTGCACATATTTAGTGCTTTTTTATTCTTTTTGCAATTAAATGATTGATACAAATGATTTATTCGATGACTTTTCTTGCGCCGAACTCTATAATTCCAACTGTACTAATTTTTTTACAGATAGTTCCTTTTGTAATAACAAATTCTTTATTGTTCACCAGAACGTCAGAAGCCTGAGAGAAAATTTTGCAGCCCTTGTCACTCATGTTGATTCTTTTCTATGTATTCCAGATATTATTTTTGTTTCCGAAATCTGGATATACGAGTTTGAGAAAAACGATTATTTTATACCGGGCTTTAAGTTTTTTGCTAATACTAATGAAAATTACGCTGCAGGTGGTGTTGGTTGTTTTATTAAAGAGAAAGAGGAATACTTAATTCGTGAAGTCCTTTGTGTTGACTGTTTAAGTGCTGATGTATTAAGGGTTTCCATTGAAATTAACCGTGAGATTTATATATTTTTGTGTGTCTATAGATTGCATATGTTTAATGTTTCGACGTTTATAGATGAATTTTCCCGTCTGATAGAAAACGAAAAATCTAAAAATGTCATTGTGTTAGGTGATTTTAATATTAACATTTTGGAAAAAAGTGAAATAGTTCTGAGCTATTTGGAATTGTTGGCAACGCATGGCCTTGTAAGTTTCGTCAATGAACCTACTAGAGTTGTATCAGGTACATGTTTGGACCATATTTATGGGCGCTTAAAAATAGATTCGTGCAGTAACTGTGAGAAATGCGTTCTTGATCTAATGATCACTGATCATTCTATGACTGGTTTTTTGTTTAACATCTCAGGACATCTGAGAAATTTTAGCTCTGATTCAGTTAGCAGTGCATTGAAAGTAGATTATAGAAAGCTTAAATACAATCTTACATATGAGTTGTGGAATGATGTCTATTCTTGTTCTGATGCTTCTACTTCATATTCAATGTTTATTGACTCATTTGAGAAGCATATTGTCAGCTGTTCTTCTACATTGCGCTCTAAATGTTCTTCAAAAAGGCTTAAACCTTGGATTTCCACATACTTATTGAACAAAGTTAAAGCGAAAAACAAACTTAGAGCTAAATGCTATAAGTCTCCCGGTAATCTGAGTCTAAAAAGCAACTACAAGAAACTATGTACTGAACTCAAGAAGGAAATTCCGATTTGCCGAGATAATTATTACCGTTCTAAATTCAATTCTGCTAGAGGTAATTTAAAAAATGAATGGCAAATAGTAAACAATATCTTAAATAAAAACTCGGATATAAAAAAACCGTCTGCTATTCGTATCAATGACAGTGTTGTATCTGACAAATTTGTCATTGCAGATGCTTTTAATTTCTATTTTTCGAATATAGCTACCAGCCTGCGACCATGTCCTGTCCAATATTCGTGTCCGGTCTGTTTGTCAACTGGTTGCTTTGCTGAACCTAATTTTTGTAATAGTTTTATATTTGAACCGATAACTCCACTTGAAGTCTTCAAAGTTATCGGTACCCTAAAAAATACTAATTCACGTGGTCCTGACGGAATCTCTAATAAATTGCTCAAAAGTGTTGCTTGTTTTGTAATGGATGTACTGTCCCACATTTTTAATCGGTGCATTTTTGAAGGGGTTTTCCCTGAAGAGCTCAAGTGTGCTGATGTAGTTCCTTTATTTAAAAAGGGTTCTGCTGTTGATATGTGCAATTATAGGCCTATCTCACTTCTCCCAGTAATAAGTAAAGTGTTTGAAAAATTAGTTAAAAATAGGTTAGTGAAATACCTCACAAAAAATCAATTTTTTAATACAGCGCAGTTTGGCTTTCAAAAGGGTAAATCAACCGAAGATGCACTTTTACATTTCTGTGGCAAAATAATGTCTAACCTTGATGATAAAAAGTGTACTGCAGGTTTATTTATTGATATCACCAAAGCGTTTGATATGGTTGATCACCACATTTTACTGGAAAAACTTGAAAAGGCAGGTATTCGTGGCTTCATGTTAGACTGGTTTAGATCTTACCTTAAAAATAGGTCTCAAAGAGTGAAGATTGATGACATAAGGAGCGGTCGTACGGTCATCAACTTAGGGGTACCACAAGGTTCAGTCCTAGGACCGATTCTCTTTCTTATCTATATAAATTCGCTTCTAACGCTTAACTTTAAAGGTGTTCCAATTGCTTTTGCAGATGATGTAGGTTTCGCATATGGTTCGGCCAGTCGCCTTGATCTGGTTTCTGATTTAAACTGGGACCTCAGTCTATTGAGAAACTGGTTCTCTAAACACAACTTGGTTATAAGCCCCAAGACTAAAATTATGAATTTTAGTTTGTCGTCTCTTCCTGTCTTTGACGTTAACGTGTATTTTCATGCTTCTCAGTGCCAAAAATTCATACTAGAACATTGCAACTGTCGGTCTGATACTTCTTCTCCTAATTTCTATGGTAACCTGAACTGTAGTGATTATTGTTTCCTGATCGAAAACGTTAGAGAATTCAAATACCTGGGCCTCACCATAGATTCAAGATTGTGTTTCTCGAATCATGTTGAAGCATTGAGGAAATATTTTCGTTGCACGCTTAGGCTTTTTTTCTATTTACGCAATATCTGTTCTAATACGTTGCTTAAAATTATATACTATGGTATTGTTCATTCTAAACTACAATATGGCATTACTTGCTGGGGTGGTGCTTATAAGAACAAAATTCAACCACTCTTGATAATACAGAAATATATCCTAAGAAACTTATGCCGCAAATCTGGTAGACATCCTACTTACCCTTTGTTCTGTGACTTAAAAATTCTTCCTGTGCGTCATTTGTATTGTTTTAAAGTCTTGAAGACCTTCTTTATGAAGTCTGGTAATCGCAACTTCCGTCTGATCTCTAACTATAATTTACGTGGAAACTTTTCTTACTCTGTATCTCTTCCTCACTTTTACACCACTGCTTATCGTAATTTCTATTATATTTCATCAATCCGTCTTTTCAATAAACTACCTCAGTCATTCAGGTCAATCTCTACACCTGGTATGTTTCTCAAACTCGTAAAAAATTGGCTTCTTAATTTCAATTTCGATGGCTTAGAATCTGTTCTTTCTGACTATCTGGTTTAACATATGAATTCATTTTTCTCTAGTTACTTTTGTTGTGCTAAACGAATTTGTTCTTTTATGAGACTTCTTATATTGTATTATTTAATAAATAAGTAATATTGTGTTTTTTTTTTTTTTTGTTACAAGGGTCACCCCACCCACAATAATCAATTTTGAAATGTACGTAATATACAGTTTTACTGGCATTCAACTCTATTTTTATTACTTAAGTATAGAAAATACAGAATGTCAATTGAATTTCTTTTAATAATAAATTAATGATATGTTAAGGAATGAATAAATAAATAAAAAAAAAAAAAAAAAAAAAAGCATTCGCTGATGATACTGCTCTGTCCTACTCAAACAGAAATTACTTTAGCTTATTTTCGGACGTGAACTGGGATATAGAACTACTTCGCAGATGGTTTAAGCTTCATAAGCTAGTTATAAGTATCAAAACGAAGTTTACGCTTTCCAAAAACATGAGCATTTCTCGCAAAGGTATAAATCTCCAATATCACTCTCCTAGTTGTTTAAAACTGCGTTTAAATAATGCCTCTCCCCATGATCAGAACATGCCTACATACAATTCTAACATTAGCTGTACCGCCGATTGTTTTTTAGTGGAACATGTAGACAATACCTAGGTGCTATAATGGATGCTAAGCTAACTTGGGATAACCAAACTTCCTTTTTAAAGCAGTATCTTCAAATAATAGTAAGGCAACTCTATCATCTAAACCTTGTCCTCCATCAATCCTGAAATTAGTATATAATGGTCTACTCACATCTGAGCTTGAATATGTTTCAGAACTTAAGAACTTTACCTATGAGACACCTTTATGTGTATAAAGTTTTGAAATCATTTTTTCTAAGATCCGATCCGCTGCCAGATTATATGGTAACTATAGCTAACGCGTGAATACCAAAAATTTCGTAACTATACCTAAAATAAATAACACACTTTTCTCACGTTTTTTGAATGTCACTGCGCCCCGATTCTTTAATTATTTACCCGAATGTATAAGATGCGAAAGAAATGAATCAATCTTTTTAAGAAATATTAAAATGTGGATTTTTTCATTCAACCACAATTAAAGTGAAATTTTGTTTAATTAAATGTCATGTAGCAAAATATTTGAATTTAACTTTTCTTTTATCTAAAAATGCACCTGCATACAAATTTTTATATTATATTTTTATTTTCTTTTATTTTTATACTCTTGTATTATTTTTTACTAAATAAACCTCATCAACGCATTGTTATGATTTTTTTTAAGTTTAATGATTCATTCGCCTCTTGTCCTTATGACAACTGAATGTCCTAACTATTTCGTTTTAAAACTTTGAATTTATGTTTGTTTTGAAATTTGTTTAATTAAAAAATATATTTAAAGATTTTCAATGAAATAAAGTTAACATAATAATAATAATAAAAATAATCTTATATATAAAATTCTCGTGTCACAATGTTAGTTACCATACTCCTTCAAAACGGCTTGACCGATTTTTATCAAATTTTGTATGCATATTCAGTAGGTCTGAGAATCGGCTACTATCTCTTTTTCAAACCCCTAAGTAATAAGGGTTGTCCACACCTAACATTTTATTTTTATTTTTTGGACAACATTTTTATTTTTAATTTTTTTTATAAGGTGACATTAAAAAATAAATACAACCCTAAATATTCTATCACCAATCCTTATTTTTTAATAGTCATTTTAGTAATTTAATCATTTTTCATCCCGCTCGATAACTGATCAATTATCACTTGCTAAGTTATCCCCGCCATTTGAGCCTAACATTTGGGACAACTTCATTCTACGATGTCTGTTGGCTGGCTGTATTCGGTTGAGTGGCAAAAGCGAGGATTACCTCATGCATACATTTTGGTTTGGTTAATCGACAAAATCCGTCCTGAAGAAATCGATAATATATTTTCTGCGGCCCAATGTCTTTTCTGTGAATGGGCAACAGTATCCAACGTATAAAGATGCATGCCTTGCACTCGGCTTGCTGGAAGACAACCAGTGGGAATGTATGCTTGCTGAAGCAGCATTGAACTGTACAGATAACAAATTCGTCTACTATTCGCTATAGTGTTGACTACCTGTTTCCCAGCCCGACAGGGGTTTGCATTATCATTGCCAACTTACCACTCAGTCATTTCGGTATGAATTCGCCAAATCGAACTGCATCTGATTTAATGAACACTGAAATGAATCATTAACTGCAGTACAACACTGTAGAAATGGCGGCGATTGTTACTCGCAATGTCCCACTAATGAATGATGAACAAAGAACGAGCATTATGCTCGTAGTTTCAGCAGGACAACGTGAGTTCTTCTTTTTGGATGCACTAGGTGGAACTGGCAAAACATTCCTTATTTCGCTAATTCTCGCCGAATAATGACATCGCATTGGCCGTTGCATCATCGGGTATTTCGGCAACTTTATTGGATGGAGGCAAAACAGCTCATTCAGTATTTAAGCTACCACTAAATATTCAAAATAACCCTGACGCAGTGTGCAACATAAAACAACAATCACAAACCATGGCCACAGTGCTGAAACAGTGTAAAATTATCATCTGGGATGAATGTACTATGGCAGACAAACATTCGCTTGAGGCGTTGAACAGGACATTGAAAGATATTAAAACTAAAGACAAACTATTTGGCGGCACTCTGTTAGTCCTTTCAGGTGATTTCAGACAAACACTTCCCGTCATTCCACGTTCAACATACGCTGATGAGATCAATTCTTGCTTAAAATCATCACAGCTGAAAGTAAATATGTGCGTTCAAATGCTTCAAGATGCATCCGCTGAAACATTCTCAAAACAACTCTTAGATATCGGTGATGGAAAAGTTACTATAGATGAAACTGGATGCGTAAAATTACCGACCGATTTCTGCACAATCATTGATTCGCAAGATGCTCTCATTGAATAAATATTTCCCGATGTACGCACACAGTAAATCATGAATGGCTTGCAGAAAGAGCAATTCTAGCGGCAAAAAATGTGGATGTTGACGATTTAAATCTGAAGATAGAACAGTTGTTGCCAGGGAACTTTGTATCATACAAATCTATTGATACAGTTTGCGATGCCAGCGAAGCTGTAAATTTTCCAACAGAGTTTTTGAACTCACTGAATTTGCCAGGCATGCCACCGCATAATTTACAATTGAAGGTTCGATCTCCGATTATTTTGCTTCGTCATTTAAAAATTAATGAAAAACGTTATCGAAGACAGCATTTTAAATGGCAAATTCCAAGGTGAAAATATATTAATGCCACGAAACCCTTTTATACCTACAGATGTGCCATTTCAATTTAAACGTATTCAGTCTCCGATTAGATTGGCTTCTGCAATGACTATCAATAAGTCCCAAGGCCAAACGATGTCTATTTATGGCTTAGATTTGAGCAGACCATGTTTTTCACACGGACAATCATACGTGGCATGCTCTCGAGTGGGTAAACCATCCAGTTTGTTTGTGTTAGCTAAAGATGGGCTAACAAAAAATATTGTTCACGCTAAAGCATTAAGAGATTGATATTGTTTGTTAGCGTTACTGTCATAATTAATTAATGATATATATAATTTTAAGGGATAAATTATAATAAATAAAATAAAAAATTTTTAGTGTTTGGTTATTTTTATATTCGCTCATCGCTCACACCATGCATTTTTCACTCATATACCACATCCTTACTTACTTACAATAAGTTATTTTTTTTTTTTCAACACAATAAATTCCCTAGAAATATTTTATTTGGCAAAACAACGTTTGCCGGGTCAGCTAGTATATATATACATATTATAAAATCAGCTAATTGGGAGGAATAAATTTATTTGTTTTGTTCAGTTAGCTTTTCGGTTTTTAAAGTGAGTATCAACCATAACCTTAGTCGATAAAATTTTCGCGTCTTTCGACCACTCAGTAAGTATTTTACGGAGCTTTGAAAATTTGAATCTGCCAAAACAATTCTTGTACACTATACTCATATAGCCCCAATAATTTAAGAAAAGTTAACAAAAATGTTACGGGATTATCGACTCACGACCGTAAATTAACAGACCGCGCTCGAATCCAGAGTTAGAGAAAGAAAAATTTTATTCGCGGTACAGATTCGACAAGGTAACTTTTAGATCTACAATTGCTGTAAGCTTTGAATATTTTTCAGTAACAACTTCTGCACATTCGTGCCTTCAGGATCCTTTCATGGAATTTCCTAACCAACTCTGGGCAAAATTATCGAAGTTATATCGAAGCGAATCGCATTACTAATTCCACATTTCATTAAATTTCCGTCCACAATGGCAACCACCCAAAAAGATTAATTGGTCTGATGATGGACGCGTACAACGGAAAAAGGTGACGAAACATACAAGCGCAGCAGCGCAAAATAACGGCAACGAGGAAGCCCCTCGAATGGAATGCGAACCAAAAGGGTTACATCGAAGCTAAGTTCGGATTTTTATCTCAACTTCAAGTACGACTGAGACGACAGTGTCAAGGGCTTGTTCTCATGGTCTCATGCCAAACTCTTAAGTCGAATTGGTTATCCGAGATAATATTTTCATCCTCAACCCAGAGTTTTCCCATCTTTTCTCCACAAGCGAAGTGTTTGTTTAAGCTCCAGAAGCCCAGTGCACTGTCCACTGATTCATGACGACCACAACGTATCTAGAAGGAGAAAATTTCCCAATCCTTGCGGATATATGTTCTATAAATTCAGTTTATCATAAGTTTTCTAAACACAATCGATTTCTATGTCTCATATTGACCAAGCAAAAGGACCCTCTCCCCAACTCTAGATACATTTCAATTACAGTGCACGATGTGTAGACGACAAAAAAATAAGGAAACACCAACACTATCGAGCAAACCGAGATGCAAACTTGAAGTAAAACTTGTGCTTCCATAAATTACCCATTTGCGAATGATATTTCCAACAACATTCAGGATTTATTGTTCCTGCTGCATTTGTTACTCTTAAATGGTTTTGCCTAATCACCACCGGTATACTTCCGTCTGCCGAAATTTGGTGGCACCATCCACCATCATTCTAAGGTCCCAAGTCAAGCCATACCTACCTACCTACCTAATGGATGAATAAATCTCCAGTGTGTTTTGTCCCATGTTATCTCGAATGGTTGCCCGTTTTCCATGGACTGGGACAAGGGATACTTGACCACAAAATTATTAATTTAATTTGTAAGTGTGCTTATCTTGGGCATGGGCTAGGGTTTGTTGACCAAACGTCATCGTAACGGTGTGAGAATTAATATCCGAGAATATTTCATTTTCTTAGATAAGACGAGGGTAGGCGAATTAGAGTACCACTGATTCTGTTGATCTTTTTTGTTCGAGTCATTAACTTTCGGATACACAGTTGGTAGCTTTCGCGCGCAGTAGGACCAAATTCATCGAATCAGTGGGTTTCATAAAAACTGCCTATTAATTGACTTGTGTCTAATAAAGATGAGGAATTATGACGTTGCGTTTTGGTTTTGTTTTTCTGTAGTCTTGAAAGGAAACAACGAACGATGAACAACAATGCACATCGACGACGACGACGACGACGACTACGGGGGCTTTCATTGCAGGCAGACAAACTGCTTCTCGTCTCATTAGGCTGAGAGCAGATGAATAAAGATGGACAGCGCATCATTCTTGGCAGACGATTGCAATTCCGTTCAATCATCGGCCAATGATAGGTCTTAATGGTTCCCGATTTGCCGAAAGAGTTATTGGCCATATTGGCTGTGGCACGATGTGTGTTCCCCGCATTGCATTTAGTGAGGATTGGATGTCGGGCAAAGCAACAATCACAGATCCGTGCTTCGTTTTGGGGAATAAATTTTAATGAATTATTGGCAAGTGAGTGGATTGCCAGCGGTGGCATTGTGCCGACTGAACGAGGTCTAATGAACCTGCTTGTTATAGGTTGTAAACGCAATTGCCACTGACGGTTTCATTGCAAGGTAATGGACACACCATTGCTACTGTTAATGGTTAACAAGAGGAATACATTTTGTCCAACAGTGTTTAGCTTGATTTCGATTTGATTGGAATGTTCTAAGAGTGATTGCATCAATGTGTGTATGCATCTATTTGATTGAGATCACATTTGTGAAATTCCAAAATCAGAAGCATTACTACGCTACAATCTATTGGATTAAGATTAAGTTTGGTTGCTTCTATCGTCCTAATAGCCACACGAATCTAACAGATTTTTACAACGTACTAGAAGTATACATTGGATCCTTTGGTTAATAAAGTGGCATCGCGTCAGAAAATTAGAAACCTTTTCTCTGTTTCCAGTGAATGAAACTTCTCCTTTATGGGAAAGAAAAAAAATGACGATCTTAGTCACATGAATTCGGACCATTTGAACGAAGAATTTTTGAATATACAATCACTGGACTCACAGTCTCAGAGATATTGGGTTGGCAACTAAGTAATTGCGGATTTCACTAATAGATGGCTTTAGTTGAAATTTTAGGTTTGCTGACGTTATCGAAATGTCAAACACATTTTGTTATTTGATAGTTTCTTCTTCAACTGCCAATCAGTTAATAGGACTACCGGTTGAAAATGTCGTTATTGCAGAAACTTCATATCTATTGATCTGAGGTGAATTTTGACCATGACAGCTGTCACATCAGAAACTTCATATTGGGATATTGGGTTGGCAACTAAGTAATTGCGGATTTCACTAATAGATAGCTTTAGTTGAAATTTTAGGTTTGCTGACGTTATCGAAATGTCAAACACATTTTGTTATTTGATAGTTTCTTCTTCAACTGCCAATCAGTTAATAGGACTACCGGTTGAAAATGTCGTTATTGCAGACAACTTCACATCTATTACACTGAGGTGAATTTTGACCATGACAGCTGTCACATCAGAAACTTCATGTCACTGTCTAATTATTTCAATCTAGGTTATTGATCATTAGTGAAAACACACAAGTTTTTGTAAAGCCGTAAAATGTCTACATTCGTGCCATCAAAACAACATTTGCGGGAAGTTTTAATATGCTTCTTTCATTTAAAGAAAGAAGCAACCGAAGCGCATCAATTGCTTACCGAAGCTTACCCGGCCTATACTATAGACGTTAGAATGTGTCAGCGATGGTTTAAGCGGTTCAAAGATGGTGATTTCGACACCGAAGACAAAGAACGCCCCGGCCAGGTGAAAAAGTTGGAAGACCATGAATTGGAGGCATTGCTCGATCAAGATCCGTCACAAACGCAAGAAGAACTTGCAAAATCACTTGTCGTCGCTCAGCTCGAAAACGACCATTTCTGATCGTTTGAAAGCAATGGGAATGATCCGAAAGGTAGGACATTGGGTGCCGTATGAATTGAAGCCACGAGACAATTTTGCATATCCGAAATGCTGCTTGAATGCCAACAAAAGAAGTCATTTTTGCATCGAATCGTCACTGGTACTGAAAAATGGGTACATTACGATAATCCACAACGTCGGGCAAAGAAAGGATACCCCTGGCATACCTCAACATCGACGGCCGTTCAGAATATTCATGGCCTGAAGGTTATGCTGTGCATCTGTTGGGACCAAAAGGGTGTTGTGTAATATGAGCTGCTAAAACCGAATGAAACAATCACAGGCGAGGTCTACCTACGACAATTGATGCGTTTGAGCCGAGCACTTAAGGAAAAACGGCCGGAAACGGTCGCAAGACACGATAAAGTTATTTTGCAACATGACAATGCTCGGCCACATGCTGCAAATATCGTCAAAACTTACCTTGAAACGCTCAAATGGGATGTCCTACCCCACCCGCCGTATAGTCCAGACCAGGCTATCTGATTACTACCTCTTCCGATCGATGCAACATGGCCTGGCTGACCAGCACTTTCGTCATTTCGATGATGTCAAAAAATGGATCGATTCGTGGTTTGCGGCCAAACCGGTCGAATTTTTCAGAACGGGTATCCATGAATTGCCAGAAAAATGTGTGGCTAGCGATGGGCAATACTTTGAATATTGAATTTATATCAATTTTTCCTCAATAAAGCATTGATCTTTGAAAAAATAAGACATTTTCAACCGGTAGTCCAATTAAAAAAAAAATGTTGATCGGTTGTGTAGGTTTTGTTTGGCGTCTATTGAAAAATGAAATTGGAAAATCATAATTTGCTTTCTTATTTCCGGAAAGGAAAAAACGCATCGCAAGCTCACAAAAAGTTTTATGCTGTTTATGGTGAAAAAGCTTTAAAAGAACGGCAGTGTCAAAATTGGTTTGCCAAATTTCGTTCTGGTGATATTTCACTCAAAGATGAAAATCGCTCTGGTCGTCCAGTTGAAGTTGATGACGACCAAATCAAAGCAGCAATCGATTCGGATCGTCAGAGTACAACACGTGACATTGCAGACAAGCTTCATGTATCACAAACATGCATTGAAAATGATCCATTCTTTGGTGATGAAAAATGGGTTGTTTACAACAATGTCAATCGGAAAAGATCGTGGAGCAAGCCAGGTGAACCAGCTCAAATAACATCAAAAGCTTATATTCATCAAAAGAACATTATGTTATCATTTTGGTGGGATTACAAGGGAATTGTCTACTTTGAACTTTTACCACCCAACCGAACGATCAATTCAGATGGCCATATTAAACAACCAACAAAATTGAAGAATGCAGTTGAAGAAAAGAGGCCCGAATTGACAAATCGAAAATGTGTTGTATTCCATCATGACACAAATCTTTGGTCACTCGGAAAAAATTATTTGAGCTTGGTTGGGATGTTTTGCCACATACACCATATAGTCCTGACCTTGCACCATCTGATTACTTTTCATTTCGACCTTTTTTTTTAAGAAGAGAAAAAGGACTTGAATTGCTTCTTAAATCAGGAGGCAATTTGTTAAATAGCCTTGACGCTACCGAAGAATAAAATTTCAGGAACTGCTGCGTTTAATGCCTTGGAATAATAGCATGCCAGCTTTCATAACTTTGTAGTTCGTATGAAGTAGAATAGCAGAATGCCAGAACACAAGAAAAGTTGGAAACTATGCTCTCGACGTCTTTTTTTTTCACATAATTCTTAAAATATTGCGCCACTATCAGGGGTTGTATGTTGTAGTTATAAGTGCCACCCCAACGCACTAAATTATATTGGATTTTAGACTGGACTAGACCAAAATAGACAGTTTCTAAAAGTTTTTTGGAACAACATTTTCTTAGATGATACAGTATACGAGTAGTCGTTGATAAGTATTTTTTTAAGGAACGCAGTGTGCATTTTCCATTGTCCATTTCATTTTTTTTGTTGTCAATGGCAAGGCCAAGATACTTTAAATGGCGGACGTTTTCAATCTTGAAGCATTTTGTCGAGCAAGGCAAATTGACATTAAATGTATGAGGAGTCTTGAACGATCTATAAACCTCTGAGCTCACACATATATTTTGACAGTCACAACTGTGGAAAACGAGATCTGGTGAAACGTGTCCAAAAGTTTGTAGATTAAAAAACATCAGCTTGGTTTTGTCGCTGATTACGTGCTTATGAATCGAAAACCAGTATCTTAAGATTTCAAGATCATAGTTTATATCGGCAATCAAATCGAAAACGGATGAATTAATATATACACATGCAATGTCATCTGCAAAACCAGTTAGTTTGGCCTTCAAATGCAGATCAAACATAGAATTAATGTATATAAGAAATAATATAGGACCAAGAACAGAGCCTTGGGGTACGCCAGTACGAACATCAAAAATTTCGCTGAATTTTGTTTTTTTTATAGTTTTAACATTTGTTTTCTATATTTGAAGTACGATTCAAACCAGTCAAGAATAAAACCTCGAAAACCAGCTTTTCTTAATTTTGACAAGAGAATATTATGATCCACTGTATCAAACGCTTTTTTTATGTCAAAAATTGGTTTGGGTGCGAGTAGAACTGCCTATACCATGAACTTCCCATCTCATGATAAAAAAAAAACATTAAGGTGCTATTTAATTTGCTCCCAACATCAACTTTAAGATACTCACTTTTTTAGCTCCCCGTAAGTTTATATTTGTTTTCGCATCTTTGAATTATATAAAATACGATTGGCGTCTTAAGTATAAATTAAAGGGTATACTTTTTATGTACATGCTAACACAGTTAGAAATACTTATAAATCTGTGAAAGATTAGCGATGTAAAGAATAAATTGGTTAAATTGAATTAAAACATATCAGACTAATAAATTAAAAATATAAATATAAAGATTAAAACTAAATTAAAACAAATTCATGATGAAATATTAGGTATGAGATTATAATAATTGAGTTGAATCATTAGCAAATTTATCTAGTTCAGTTAAAATTCTATAACATTTATTACTTGAAATGGGGATAAGAAGGGGAATGGTAAGCTACTATGAAGGTAAAGTTGAGTATTCAACGTTCATTTTAAATTCAACATTTCGGTAATTACTTACTTACGAAAGTATTCTTTTAAGTGATCAGGACAATAATTTGGAAATAATCGTTTTTGATTTAGTTACATTTATCTAATGTTGTGCACAACATTGAAAAGTTTGATAGATTAACATATTTCAATTTGGAGATACTTTTTATCTGATTGAGTTGCCTTTCTATGATACTAAAAGAAAATTAGATTTTTAGTTTGACTGCAGACATAATTTAATTTTTACCGTTTTTTTAAACATGTTAGCTGGTTGGAATTTTTTTGCCATTAATCATTTAATTATTAACTTGAGGTGGCGTTACAGTCCACGTAGGATTGGTATTGTATCCTTTTGGCTATGTCAATTGGTTGTTGAATCTTCTCCTCCACTCACCGTCAATGCAGATGGGACAAAAGATCACACTTTTCTCTCGAAACAACGGGGCCTTCATCCGCTTTTGAAAGTATCCATGCTTCTACACCATATAGTAGGACGGGGATGATATTGGTCTCATAGTGCCACACTTCAGTTCTTCGAAAGAGGGCTTAGCTTTAATAGCTACAGGTACTCTTCGTTTGATCTCAGCGCTGATGTTATTATCTGTATTTATAGCGGAGCCAAGATAGACAAAGCCCCAACTACCTCAAAGTTATAGCTGTTATAGCTGATCAGGGTTTGGTCTTTCTTTATGACAGCATATGCCTCTTTTTGCCTTCTGGCGTTGACAAGGTTCTTTTGCACTATTGTCCCAATTATGATGTTGAAGAAATCGCATGACAGTGCATTACCTTGTCTCAAATGTTGTTTGACATCAAGCGGGTCTCTGACGTCTTTGCCGACCTCAATGGAGCAGCTTGATTTCTCCATCGCCATCCTGCACAAAAGTACGAGCTTGGCAGGGATGCCAAACCTAGACATGACTACATAAATCTCGTCTCTGTGGACGAAACAGACACCAAAACCTTGAAATTGATGAAAAGGTGGTGCGTACTGACTTGGCGCCCCTGGGTTTTTTCCAAGATCTGCCGTTATGTTAATATTTGGTTTATGGTTGACTTTTCTAGTCGAAAATCACATTAATACGGACCTATCAGGATGTTGACGAACTGCTTCAGACGTTCACATCATAGGCGAAAAAGATGTTAAAGGCAATTTTGAGGAGATTGATACCTCTATAATTGGCTTCCTTCCTTCAGGATTGGGCAACCAATACTGAGATTCCATTCATCTCGCATGCTTTCTTCTGACCATGTATTTCAGATGAGTTGGTGCATACTCCACACTAAGTCATCGCCGCCGCTTTAAGAAGTTCTATCTTGCTATCTGTACTTCGTCTAGGTCAGGAAGATGGCATTGTTGGTTCTTCCAAGTCCACAGCATTGACTGCAATTTTACTATAATATTTCCATTTCGAATTTTGCAGGCTTCGGTTTGGGGTTGTTAACCTTGAGATAATTGTTTTTGCTGGCTGGCTGTCCATGGCTTGCATTAAACGACTCAATGGAAGCATTTTCGATTGCAATATAGGACCAACGACCAAAAATCTTAGCCAGTCATCCCTCTAAGAGTATCCAACTCAAAGTGAAGATAAGATATAGTATTTTAAATTTAGAGTCGGGAAAGTCGATTTCATAACAACAACTTTAACATTGGAAGTTTATTTGTATTTGCTTTTTGCATTTGTTTTTCAACTTCTTCAATAAAGTGTTATAAATCAGACAGCCAGAATTATCAAATATTATATAGCTTAGTTTCAAAAGTATTACATTTTGTAAGAACTCTGTTTTAAGGTATTCATATTTTAAAAGTTTGAGGACCAACTACTTTTCTCAACTTCATGTATTTTTGGAATTATTTTTAATCAATCAAATTTGTTTGATTGCTTTTCGAGCTGGTAACTGCTCAGCAAAGGATCTTTTTCTGTCTGGTAAATATATGACTTAAAGTGGATCACATTCAGTCCAGTTTTCTTTGCAGATTTTGATAGGCTTTTCCACGCCGATTCCGAGAGATTTTTTTTATCTCTGTGTCATTTTCTGGAAAGACCTCTAGGATTCGGTTCATGATTTAAAACCACAACAGTGGAAAACAAACTAAATCGGATGTTATGGTCTTCCTTGAAATATACGAGTAATGCAGTTTTATCCATGTATTTTAACTTTCTCATTTAGGTTTCTCTCGATGCTTTCGCTTTAAATTCAATTGCCTCATGTAATTTGCGCCATGAGCTTGTTTTTGCTAATATATTCTACCGATAAAAAAGCGTCAAGCTACAGCCGAGCAGGTTTTGAACAAAAAAACTGGTGGCCGCATAATTTTCTAAGTATGTTTTCATGTGTCAGTGTTGCAGACGTCACTCTGAGTCTTGAAAAATGGGAAAGACAGGATTCACATTTCTGAAACAATTTTCAAAGAACTTCCGTGGAAATTTGGATCAGGAAATAGAGAAAGGGGCATATCAATGTATGAAATGGCCTCAACTTAAAACTTTTTTAGTCTTTTTGGTAGTCTCTTTAGTTAGTAACTTACATAGTTTAGTCAATTGGCTAAATTAACATAATATTGATGAAACTTTTGGCATTAAAACCAAAAAAAAAAATTATATGAATTTGTCCGGAAACTTTTGAACGGCAGTGTATATATTTATGCATATTTTTTTATCTGATAAGGTAGCTATAAACTATAAATTTAATTAATTTTGAACTTTTTTCATTGGAAAACTAAATTGATTTTAATTGAAGAAGTCAAATTGTCCCTTTTTTGACAGTTTTTTCGTTACAAAATTCAAACCACCCTGTGAAATTTAAACAAAAGCTTTTCAGGTGATCTATATGCACACACGCTTCGAATGAAATCAATTTGGCTTTGATAGCTTGATTTGTTCTCGAGTTAGGCTGTACGAAAGAATCCGCACAAACGTACGTACGTACGTACACACACACAGACATCTTTTAAAAAACCATGGCATCCGACTTCTGAGACCTCGAAACATGGAGATATGAACAAAAAATTTAATTCCGAAAATCGGCCCCGGTTTGTTTAATAAAAAAAATCCATTCAGCAAATAAGTTTTCTAAAAAAAAAACCAACGTTAAATAGAAAAATAAAAAAACATGTTCACAAACCTACCATCGCCCTTTAGGTTGTTGAATATAATACTGCTGCAGCACGTGCAACAACCCATAAAAGACTATCTCACCACACCGAGATTGTTTTCGATGTAATTTCGAACTCGAAACTCGAATCGGATATACAGTGCAACCTCGATATAACACAAATGGAGGGAATAAGAAAATATTCGTTATAAAAAGGATATCGTTACAATGAGATTTGTTTAAAAGAGGGTGGGTTAGTCTACGATTCGTTTTAACAAGGTTAAAAATAACTTGTTTATTAAGCCCAACCCTGTAATAGCGAACGATATCCGCTTATAAATGGATATATAAATAATAATATATACAATCAAAGTGTAATCCAATGAAATCCTTAAAAAGCAGGAACACATGTAGTTCACTGTCAATTGGTAATATTCGCATGAACATAAAAAAATCAACAATATGGTTATGGTAGCTAAGTCTTCGTTTTGTTTGTCTTAATTAGAAAAAAATTCATTAATTGTGGACTGTGTTCGCTATCATAGCCAAAGCAAAATCTACTTCAGTTATGCGATTGACTACACAGTCACTCAAACGACACATTTTGAGAAATACACATTTTATTACATCTAGAGCGTTTCGAGCATCTTTTAAAGCTAAATCACATTGGTTAATTTCCCTCCATATTTCCTCGCCTTCTTCCGCTTCTTCTTTAGGAACTGGCAATACAGATGTCACAATTTCAGCATCAAGTAGTTCTCCACAAACTGCTAAATCGTCATCAAAGGTAACAAACTCTTCGAATTCAGCCTCTTGAGCTCATTGCCAGGTCTGAGTAAGTTCTGCGAGTGGCAAGTCATCCTCCTCATCTACAAATGGAACTTTCGCCCTACCCTTCTTGAAGCAGTTTGTGATAGTTTTTTTAACTGACTTGATTCCAAGCTTTGGAAATCATTCAAATGGCTTATAATACTTCAATTGTAGTTGCTGTTTGGTGTTCAACATAAACCATAAAATTGTCTGACAACTTCCTTCCTTTAATGCATACTGAAGCTTTGAATGATGCCTTGGTCTAGTGGTTGAAGTTTCGAAGTGGTGAATGTCTTCATGGGCAGTACAAATATGAATGAATATAAGACTTTCGTCCTTTTTCTCTTCATCTTTTTGTCAAGACTATTGAGCCAGTTGTCAAAAGCATCACATGTTTTCCAAATCTTAGCAAATTATTGACATTTTTTAAACATCGTGAATTTTTAAATTTTACAATAATGAGTGACTTAGGTTTGTATGTCCGGTAACAGTTTGTTTCTAGCAACATTGTGAAAGAAAGTTCGCTGTTTTTCCCACCATATAATTTAAGATTTTGTCAGGTCTTCGAGCTCTACAAGTACGCTAGGTCTGATCTGCAAGTTTGTCTGTCCGCTTCTCATATACTTTTTCATCAACACAAGCATATTTTTCGAAAAATAATCTCATTTCTTGTTTTTTTAAATATTGAAGCCACCCGGTTTTTAACAAATTCGTATTCGTAATAAAATGGTATTTTTTGCAGGAGCTCTTCTGGCGCTAGCAGTTCCAGGGGATTTCGAAGAATTCGTTAAATCGAGAAAATCGTTATATTGAAGCCTAACAACTCAAAAGTCTTCTATTTACATGTCTGCTTTTAAAATAAAGTTTATTCGAATGCGTCTAAAACTGGCTAAGTGCGAGTCGGACTCGCGCACCGAGGGTTTCGTACAAACCTGAAGGTATATAAGTTAAAGTTCACCCATCATGACAATCGAGTCATAATTATGGTATTTTTAAGGACAAAGGTCTCTTTATCGTTTCAGTAAACGTAGCCTTGCAGCAGCCTTGCAAAATAAAATATTGTAGGAACAAGACAAGCAAGCTGTCTTATAATATGTTTGACAATATTATAATATAATATGACAAGCTGTTTGAAAAATGTTGTCCCCTCCCCATTTAATTTAACAGATATATATTTGCTAATTTTTCATTCAATTAAAGGCTCCGTCAAACACAGGGCGTTTTTAACGCCGAGGTGGGATCTTTTTACGCGGCGGTTGGATTATTTTGACGTGTCGTTAAGAACGTCAAACAGAGAGCGGTCAAAAATAATTGATTTTAGTTTCAAAAAAATGTCAAGCAGCTCGGATGAAGAATTATTATTATTTGCCATGCTACGTTCTCGAAAAAGAAAAAGAATTTGGGTTCACGACATTAATAAAATAAGAAATGATGTCGGAGAATACCACCGGTTGTGCCGAGAATTAGAATCAGATGAAGACCACTTCTTTTCGTATTTCCGTATGTCACAAAATGGTTTTGAAGATCTTCATGATTTGCTTCGCCCTAAAATTGAAAAAAAAAAAAATCAACAAACTGGAGGAAACCCATTTCAACAAGAGAAAGACTAGCAATTTGTTTAAGGTAAGATGTATTTTATATTTAACGCTTTGAAATGTAAGCTATAAAAGTGCTTTCAGATATTCACTTGATTTACATTTCATGTTTCGAAATTTATATTAGATGTCGGAGATACAACTTGAATAAATCTGTCTGTTTTGTCTTTTTGTTCCAATGCAATCCGATATTCTGAACATCTAGGAGACATAGTGTTTTGAGAGTCCGAGCTTACAACGGAATATGTTGATGCGTAAATCGGCTGAACTTGGTCCTCTATCTGCCTAAGCTCAGTATCTGCAAACAATTTTGTCAACTCTACTTTGAGCCTTATTTTATTTCTTTCCGAAAACTTTTTAAATGTTTCAGCGTAGCTTTGGAAGAGATGATCGACGGCATCAAATTAAGACTTTTGTTTTGTCTTCAGATAATCTATGATTTTCTCCACATCATCCGGATCATGACCTTTTTTCCGCTTTGCTCTTGTCTTTTTCATATAATGCCAGTTTGAATGGTCTCTATTTGCAAAATTAAAAAAAAAAAATGTACTTAGCATTTTCATTCAACTCTTTTCCAATTGTTTCCCAGATCTCCGTCTTAAGAATCATATTTTTGTCTTACAAACATTTATATTTCCTCACAAATTCTATCAATTTTTCCATTTTTATGCCACAAAAATCAAAACCCCTTTTATACGATACCCGTCAACACCGAATGATAAAAATAATCTGTAGTTTCACACTTTCACACAACACCGCGTTTCACCGTCGCGTTGCAACGCCGCGTTAAATTTAACGGAACGTTCAAAACGCGCTCTGTGTGACCGGCGCTATGTGTTTTAGTATAATACAACGCGGCGGTAAAACGCGACGTTAAAACGCGCTCTGTTTGACGGAGCCTTAATTTCAATAAGAAAATGAAGAAAAATTTTTTAGGGTATAAACATGAATTTTCCTCGTCAAAAGTCATGGTACATCTGGTAAATCTCAATCATTTTTAAGCAAATGTGCCCAAGTAAATTTTTTGGTTCGCATTCTAATTATAGTTAAACATGCAGTTCGTGTAAAGTTCTGGTTTGAGTTAGATCTGCCATATTTTGTGTGAAGTTTTTAATGAAAAAGAGTCTACGAAGTGGTAAAAGAAAGGTGTTTTGTTATTCATCTCCGAAATTTCGCTCCACACAAAACATTATTTAGCGCTATAAAAATTGAAGGCCTCGTGTACCTAAAATAAGCCGCGACCGAAATAGTGGGCGACCATCAAAACACTGTCCAAGATACATTCTTAAGTGCGAGCAATGTAAGTGAAGAGCTTGAAAAATATTGCGACAAAATAGCTCATGCTGAGCCTCTATGGTGAGCCATAGAAGGAAGCCAAAAAGTATAACTTCTGGCGGCATTTGATTTTTTCAGATGAGTCTAAGTACAACGTGGCTCAAATGATTTGACATAATGGAGGGTATGCCTTAAATCCGAAGACCACAAATAAAACTGTCAAACTTGGGGGTCGTGGAGTGTTGGCATGTGGCTGTATGACTTTAACTGGGGTGGAAAATCTTGTCTTAATGGACCAACACATTTATCTCAATATTTGTAAAGGGAATTTAAAAGAAAGTGCGAGGAAACTGGGTCTTTCCGACTGATATACAGTAAAATAACCTTCAAATGGCGTACACCGTACGACTTCGAGACGAGTTGCTGTCTGATTCACCAATCGGAACACCTACCATGCTACAAAATTTGGGAGACAATTCCTTTCGGATCGGTTGCGATTATTGTGCCGAATATGATTAAGGACCCTGTTTAGACGATTACTTTTTAGTGCGTAGTGAGCAGTCATGCAGTGTCTACAAACTGTAGTGCTCACTGCTGCACTACTTTGATGAAGAATAGGAGTGGAATGAGTGTGAAACTTCTTCTCTCCGTCCGAGAACACATTTGAACCAGCGCTGCCGAAAGTACTACTAAGGGAGTATTTGTACTCCCCTTGCATTCATCGTATTCCCATACTACCCTCGCTCCAATTTTACTCCCCTGAAATTTGTAAATACTAACAAAGTTATAAATTTATTTATTTTAATGCAATGGTTATGATGCGAATCAAAAACTGGATGAAAGTGTTTTTTACACAATTTTTTTAAAAACTTCCCTTATCGATAACTCAGATCTCAATTATGTTGACATTGACTTCTTAAGTGAAGAGATTAACCTTGATAAACCTAAAGGCAAGTCTTTTGTTAACAGAAGGGCAACTTTCACCTGATGATATAATAGAATATTGTGTGGAATTATATAAGGAAATAAGCTCAAGGATAGATAATTTTAATGACGAAGCCCTAAAAGCATTGAACATTCTAGACTTAAAAACCAAACATTTTCCTCTAGTACCCGTTATAAATTTTTTTCCAAATCTTTAAACGAAGGATAACGTTGAGGATGAAGAATTTAGGGTTTCGATCAATAATGAATCAATAAGCAGAGAATGTGGTTTTGAAGAGTTCTAACGTATTTACAATGTTTGAAAGAAAAATTTAATTTGGTTGGTGATTTCTTTGCCTCACTGTAGTGCGAATGGTGAGCGCATCTTTCGCAGTTGGTTTTGATAGAATCAAAAACTGGAAATTCTTAAGCTGTTCCGACAGTAAATGCTTTTTTGATGGCAAAATCTCTTCTCCAAAACAAATGCGCATCACAATAGGAACCTTAAAAAAAAAACTCTTGGAAAGTTATTATAAACGTAACATACGACAAATAATAAATAAATATTTATTTTTTTAATTTTTTTTTTTTTTTTTTGTTTTAAATGAATTAAGTTTTTAAGAGGTGTAGTAAAACCCAGCAATCAATGTGAAAAAAAAATATATTTTTTTTACTTGCTTCCATTTTTCAAATGTCATAAATGCCTTCTCTGACCATTCGATTACAGTGCGATAATTTTTCTTGTTTCCTTTTATGAGGCTTTGAAGGCAGCTCTGAGTTTCGACAGCTTTCGGAATATATCTACGATAAAAATTTATGGTCGCAATAAAATGGTGGAGTTCACAAGCTTGTCAGGGGCGTTTGTAATTTCGAATTTAATCAAGTTTCTCTGGTAGAGACCTTATACCCTTTTCGCTTACTGCATGGCCGAGAAAACGAACATGTGCGAAATCGAAATCGCGAAGCATATCATCGAAGCATATCGTCGACAAACCCTCGTTGCGTAATCCAAACGTCATTTTGCAGAATTCAAAGAGTCCAAACGGAGTGATCGTGCCTTGGGGACCATGTGCCAGTGGGCTGACCCATGTACTTTTGGATGGCTGACACATTTTTTGGTCGAGCATAATTCATGCGAACTAAACTACCACAGGATTTGATGGATGTTGTTGTGTCGATCAGGCATTTCTTTCAAAGATCAACAACTACTTGGAAGTAGTGGAGACAGTCCGCTCCGATTATTGCTTGCTGCACGTCAGCGATTAAAAATGTACATCGAAAATAACGTCTTAATCCCAAACTCAGCACAATTGTTTTTTTCAAAACATTTTTTTTATTTGTCATACTTCTCCCGAGCTTGAAATACTCCTCTTAAAGCATTTGAGAACTCACGATCCTCACCTCACAACCGAACCAATTATGATGTTCTTCCACCAACCTCACTACTCCACGACTGAAATGTAATGATAAAATGGAATAGAAACGGAACATTTCGGGTGTTGCACGTGACTGCCCACCCCGATTTTTATATTTTCTTCGTGACTGCCACATTCCTTTATCACTCACTCCTCTGGAACTCAAACTATCGTCATGGGGCACTCTAAAGGAGTCGGCTAAACAAGGTCTAGGTGCCTGTTTAGACGATTACTATATGACAAAATGGAATAGAAACGGAATATTTTGGGTGTGGAACGTGACTGACCACCCCGATTTTTATATTTTCTTCGTGACTGCAACTTTCCCTCACCACTCACTCTTCTCACACTCAAACTATCGTCATGGCGCACCAAAAAGTAGTCGCCTAAACAGGGTCCAGCTCTTATCGTTATTCCTATTGATTGCATTTAAAATAGAAATCTACTACAATCCACTGCTCAAGACATCCCTGCTGCTGTCCGAATCTCACTTCTCACCCATATTCGCTTCTCGCTCTCTTCAAATTGTCTCTGTGTTTGTGTAAACATATAATAAGCCACCAATGCGATGCAAGCGAGAGCGAAATCGAATCAAAACACAACGGGCGAAGAAAGAAAAAAAAACAGCAACACATTCATAAAAAAAAACAACTACACCCATCAGCCTACCCCTCACTCTAAAAAACACTTAAAAAAGAAACTACACACCACGAAAAGAAAAAAAAAAACCATCAACACATGCACACACCATCTCTTCTGTAACAAAACTAGCCCACAGCAAAACGAATCAAAGACGGACTGAGAGAAGGGAAGACGTCGCCGACGAAGATCTTTTTTTTTTCATTCTTCCATTCATATGGAGGGGAACTCATTTTTTTTTTGGCCGAAGCAGAGGCTCAAAATTCAAAATTATTTTTTTTACAAGCACTTACCACACCAGTCTACTTTTTGCTCTGATGTGGTAAACACGCGGAGAGTGAAGCAACAAAAAAAAAATAAGCCTCAAAACAGAAAGCAAGAGGAAAACTCAAAGAGCAACACTCAAAACAAGAAATCCCACAAAAAATTGTTTTTTTTTTCTGTTTTTTCAAATTGTTTTCTTGCGCATTTTCCACCGCGTAGAGCAACAAAACCGACTAAGAATTGTAATAAGAACAAAAGAAAAACTGTCAAACAGTGAAAGAGCGGGGGCAACAGCAAAACACGTGGTTAGTAGAGAAAACAAAACTAAGTAAAATTATTGGACCTCTATTTTTTTTTTTCATTTGTTTTAAATTGTAAAAAGAAGGCGGAGAAACGTAGCAAAAGTGAATTGAATGTGGCGCGCGGCGTGTAATCCGGTAGATAGAAATAAAATTGCGAAAAAAAAATCAAATCAAATTTTCGAATGACACTTCAAAGCAAAAGTGTGGAAAAGCGTGCCGAAGAACACAAGCGCAACTATAAATCTGAATGGGCAGCAAAATAAAAAAAACTACGAATATGTGTCAAAATGTTTGGTCAGCTTCGGTTCTTTTTTGTATTACATTTTTTTTTTCTTCATCTTTATGATGCGTGATGAAGAAGGAGGAAATTAAAAGAGCGATATTGTCCGAGAAGAATTTCGGAATTTCCCCCGAGTAGTAGTACACTTCACTTTCAAGTGTGTCTGGTTTTAAATTTTTGTGTTTCTAATTCGTCTTCGTTTGACACACCGCGCGTCGATACAACAGCAAAAGCACAAGTGTATGCATTGTTTACTTGCCCACTGTATATCCATCGTTCTTGGACTTGTTGTGTATGTATTTTTTGTTTCCTTAAGTCTTATTCGCTCTCTTCTTCATCGTCGTCAATCGTCACCCGCGCGTGTTTGTATTTGTTCCTTTTATAGTCAATTTTTTCTCGTTCTCGTTCGTGTTCGTTTCTTTTTTTTTTGTGTTCTTTTTCGCTTTTTTATTCAGTTTATTTGGCGTTTTTTTACGTGTGTACATTTTTTTTCTTCTGCTTGTACCGAGCCGGTTCCACGCTGTTTTCTATGTGTATAGTTTTTTTTTCGTTCACTTGTATTTGTGTTACGCCAAATTTTCTGCCATGTTTGCATTTTTTTCGTTCCCCTTGTGTATTATATTTTTTTTATCGATTTTTTTGTGAATTTTTTTTTTTTTTTTTATATCAAAATTAATCGCCGGAGAACAAGTCCATCGCGAAGAAGAGAGTGAAAGAGAGAAACGGGCGGTCACTTGCAAAAAAAAAAAATTTCTTTTCCAAATCCAATTTGAATATATTAAAAAAAAAAAAAATACTTTATTTTGTTTCGAAAAACCCAGTGTTGCCCAGTTGAAGAGAAGAATCCACCCACCCTTCTGGAATCACCATCAACCGCAACTCGCAATATTTGCCAAACTGTAATCATCATCGTTGCGGGTCGTTGGAGTCTGGAGGACTAAGCTGGAGGGTCGCACAATAGAATACCGACCCGGAGGAGGGTTGGATTACCATCATAGTTCACCACTTATGGCGGAAATCCCGACAAGTGATTACCTGCATCGGTCCATTGATCAGTTGCGTTCGATGAATGAGCGTGGTGTCCTAAGTTCGCTGAGTCACTTGACGACAGCCGATCTGCGTACCGCCACCTTGATTCACGACTATAAACCCTTCAATATCAATGAGTTTCGCCAAAATGTGGAGAGACTGGATTATTCCATGAAGAATGGCTTGGTGGAGAGGACTGTTCAGCAGCAGCAGCAGGTTGTGAATGCTGCCGAATCGCCTTCGGGTGGTGGGAGAGCAGAACATGATCAGCAACAGCAGCAGCAGCAACAACAACAACAACAGCAGCAGCAGCAGCAGGTGCAACAAATCGAGATGAAGCAGTCGTACAGTGCTCCATCGTCTCCAATGTCCGATGGCCAGGAAGTTAAAGTGAGTACCCAGTTGATTGTTTTTTGTTCGCTCCTTCAAAAAAAAAAACCCTCCTATTGGAAAAAAGTAAACAAGCCTGTTTTGAATATGTAAACAGAAAAGTAGGACGCTTACTTATACCCTCGGAAAGGCAACGCTATAAGATTTATGAATAAAATGATTTCAATCAAATGATCAGGTTCTACAGCATGATAGTGGAATATTTTTGAGCGTTTGGAGAGTGAATATTATCGTAAAATATCATACCATGTTTTCCTTATTTTGTTTAGCTAGCTAGTTAGTTAAAAGACTGAAGGTCTTATCCCTTAATCAGGCCGACGTTTTAGCCTTAAGAAAGTCTGTCTCTATTTGTATATTTCTAGCTTTGTCTTAAGTAGTGTGTTAAGTTTACATGGGGAAAAAATGAATTTTAGGTTTTGCTAAAAGGTCCCGTACATCAAAAGGAAAAACAAAACTATTAAAGGAACAGTTTGATGTGCGTGGAGGTATTAAATTAATACCAAATACTTAAGTTATATGAAATCAAGCTTCTAAATCGATGCGGTCAAAAGATAGGGTTGTTTTTGTTGCATATTTTGATACTTGCAAGGAAGTTTATATCTAAAGGGTACCACAAAAACGCCAAAACTCTTCGAGACTCGAGATATCCACAAGTTTGCGCGGAATCTTCGTTGCGCAGGTCCGACCCGCACTTGGCCGATCCTTTTTTCTGCACAAACATTACCAGTATTGGCAGCTGATTTAATGTTGAGTTCTTGTTTGCACATCTTTATATTCCTTGGCTTGGAGTATGGTTGTTCCTTCGGCCTGGAACACGCTGCAACAATCTCCTATTCACCTGTTTTTAGAGAATATACCCGTCCCCGTGCCTCAGGCAGTTATGGATTCATCAGTTAAGAAAGCTAGCTCAGCATCAGAACAGACAGATATCATTTTCCCACTATTCCCTACTAAAATTTTTAATTCAAAATTACCTTTGAGAGTCTGTTGTGGAGATGATAAATTCCGTTTCAATGCCCCACAGACATGTTTCTCTTAATCTGAGCGCTGTCTTAGCCGCTCAATAGTAGCAGATTCAGCATTTTCCCCAGTGCTGCGATTGGTGTCGATCTCATAGATCCGTTCATCCGTAAGCAACCAAGTCTTTGTACCCTAGTGACTCTTGCGAGATGACAGTTCTTCTCAAGAACCTTCCACAAGACTTGTGAACCGTAGTTCAGGATAGGACTCACAATCGCGGAGTATAGACAATGAGCCAACTTCGGTTTGAGTCCCCAGTATTGTCGAACATCTTTTTACACTTGTAAAAATCTAAACATGCCTTTCTGACACGGTTTTCGATGTTACCATGGACCTAGAACTCTCTTTCGGTCGAGGTTATGCATTTGGTGATCTCGGGCGAAGGTCAAGACAAACTCTAAATGATTGTTTTGTCACTCAGATTAGTTTTTAATAAGAGTTATTATTATGAGAACAAGCGTTGCGATTAGCAAATTAAAACAATTTAATTAATTCGCAGCGCTTTCCTTTTAAAACGATGCAGAATATAGAAGAAGAATTAAATGATTTGATCAACTTTAAAACGTACTAAATCAAAACCGTGATTGTTTAGCTCTAGTGTGTATCTCTCGACAATCTTACCATGTTAATATATTCAAGCAATTCTTTATAACATCTACACCTCAGATGCAAGATCCTCTTGGGCTAAGCAAGAATTCTTCTTCTGCACAATTCTCAATTATTAAATGACGTTAAGTTTAATATAAGTAAAAAAATCGTTTCGCTAGAACCGTATATAAATTTATTTCCCTCATAATACAAATCAGTAGATTTTGCTTAATCGAACTTATTTGCTAAACACTTCATTTTCACATTGATGGTTATTTGGGAAATAAAATCAAATCGTTATAAGCCATTAGTGGTCATTTCTTAATCGACCACCCGAGTCTTTGTTCTGAGCAACTTCAAGGTTTTCGCAATTATTATTTAGAGTTTCGCTCAAAATCTCAAATCTTAACAAAACATGTCTCAGGCCTATCCAAATCATTTTCCATTTAATTTCATCTTTAACATGCCAAATTATGAAGCAATATTTTCAAAGTTATTAAACGTCATTAGTGACTGGTTATTTTTTTTTAATTCAATTTGTTGGACAAAATTGTGATGGAATTCCTTAATTTATGTTTAATAGTATGATTCGGGTACGTTTCGCTTAAATTTAAGAGATGAATCGTAATCATACGTTCAGTGTCACAATTTTTGGACAAACGAACACATAGTTTTTTTTCATTCCTTCCGATCCTTTTGGCATCAGAATTTTCGAAATAGAGGTGTCCGCTTGCGCTGGAATTTGAATAATGGAATAATTGAATAGATTTGAGTTAGACATCTGTGATATCAAGAAAGTTAAAAAATAATTTTCGAAATTCCAAGGGAATGCTGCAGCATCCACGCAATGCATATTTCAGTAAGACTGAGTTCATAAAATTCAAAGTTGCTGCGGTAATCGGTTTCTGCACTTGAATCTTCTTAGTGTTCCACCAGTTTCCTTTACGAGGAATTCCATCAATTGGATTGTATCAGTACGTTTGGCTATTTTTTTTTTTTTTTTGTGGGCTCAAAAACTTTCTCTTCCCCAATCGAACTATCTTCGTCGATCCCAATCAGCCGGTGGGTAAACCACATCAAACTCGTTGAAAAAATCCCATGTGGAAACATCTCTCCAATTTCTTTTTTGCGCCTCTTAACTCGTTTATAGGACACCATCAAGTTCCAAAATTTAATATCAGCTTTATAGTGAATGAAAATTAGTGACATTTTTAAGATCTCAGCCAAGACTTTTCCCCACAGGACAGATTTTTCCTTGTCCAATTCTTCTATGTAACCTCGTTAATTATGTACAAAAATAGTGTTCACAATTTCAAAAAGATCAGTGCAGGGGGACACTGACTTTGAAAACGTGAGTTTTTGGGGAAAACGCTGGAAAAACATCCCTTAAGAATGTTGCTATCATCAATGATGTCTTAATGACCTTTTTGCTCCTGCCTACGACAAATCCTGGCTTCTTTAGTTTGTCTCTCAGCTTCTTGATCTGCTCGGCTTATAAAGGGTCTTCCAATAGGGACTTGACAACTTTGAATTTAATTTGTGAACGTACCCTTTCACTTATCATTGAACTGTCATTGTCAATTAATTCAGTAAACTCAACATTTTCATCGTGGTAAACGAAAGAGCAACGTCTGCAAATTATCAAAATGTTCTGGAGTCGCTGCCCGCAACTTTAAGAGCGTTAACTCCAATTTTCGGTCGTAATTCTCGCCGTAGCACGGCAAATAACGACTTAAGTGCAAAATTTGAGGAGCACACGGTCCAAATCAGTCAATTCCACGGCGGCGTTCTCGAGAATTTAGCATCGCTCAGGCCACATTATAACGTATTTTGCGTAAGGATCTTGGTTTACACCCATAAAAGATCAATCTGACTCAAGAATTAAAGCCGATGGATCATTTGAAGCGTATGTTCTCCGATTGGGCTCTGGAGAAGATGCGCCAAGATGATGAATTTTATCGCAAAATCATCTTCAGTGACGAAGCTCATTTTTCGCTCAACGGGTTCGTCAATAAGCGTTATTAGTCGGGTGAAAATCCACATTTGCTTCATGAATCACCAAATCATCCACAGAAAATAATTGTTTGGTTTGGATTGCATACCGGTGGCGTCATTGGGCCATATTTTTTCGTCCACGATAACGATTGCCACGTTTCTTTGCATGGCCAGCTTTATCGCAGCATGAATTTCGATTATTTTTGGTCCACGTGGTTTCAACAGGATGGTGACACAAGCCACACACCATACCTTAAAAGAGATTTATTAAAGAGTTAATTTGATGAGCTTGTTATTTCAAGAAATGAGCCAGACGATTGGCCGCCTCGCTCGTGCGATTTAACACCTCTAGATTATTTTCTCTTAGGCTACGTTAAGTCATAAGTTTATGCCAACTAGCCGACGACGTTGGAAGAGCTCAGAGCCTACATTGAACGCAAAATAGCGGCAGAATCAAAAGCCTTTAAAATATCAAATAATATCATACCATGTGCTTGGTTATTTTTCACTACATAACTTTTATGATGTAGTAGTAGAATAATCACATCTACAAATCTGCATGACTTTAAATGCACTTTCAGATTGAAAAAATATCGTGCATTCCTTATTACATTGCACAAGAAATATAAAACATCCTTCGCAGTTAAAATGTTAATGATAATGATGGAAACTACGGCACTTGAAGCCCCCTTTAATTATTTCTTTAAATATAATTGCGATCAAAAAGTATTCGATAAGGACCGATGTCTATTTCACCCAAAATATGATGTTTGAGCAATTTCAACAAACATTTAAATCAATCTTTTACCTAATTTTCGAATATAAAAAATAAAAACCAATAAAACAATGATCCCTTAATACGTTTAATAATTTTTAAACACTTCAAGTCATTGACCTGTTATTGCTTTTCGAAATACTCCTTTTCCCTTGTATGAAAACAATTCTACCCCTTAATCTGTTTGCGATTTCAATGTTTCGCAAATCATCCCTTTTCGTGTACTTTAATGCATGGTTAACCACCACTCCTTAAAGGGTGTCATTGATCATTGTCTCGTTTTCATTGTAGAGTTTCCCTCCCCTAGATCTATAAAATATTTTTGTTTTTTTTTTTCATTTTGTCCTTTATATTTTTAATTTAATTGATTTTTCCTTTATTTGCAGTACAATCCGAAAGCGGAAATGTTAACGGCTCGTGACACCAAGCCCTACAAATGTTCACAGTGCACAAAAACATTTGCCAATTCCAGCTACCTTTCGCAGCACACACGCATTCACCTCGGAATCAAACCATATCGTTGCGAGATCTGCCAGCGCAAATTCACACAACTTTCCCACCTGCAACAACATATCCGAACCCATACGGGTGATAAACCGTACAAGTGCCGTCACCAAGGCTGCCAAAAAGCATTCTCACAGCTCTCTAATCTCCAGTCTCATTCGCGCTGCCACCAAACAGACAAACCATTCAAATGCAATTCCTGCTACAAGTGTTTCACTGACGAACTGACACTTCTCGAACATATACCTAAACACAAAGACTCGAAACATCTAAAAACGCACATATGCAGTTTCTGCGGAAAGAGCTACACACAAGAGACGTACTTGCAGAAGCATCTGCAAAAGCACGCAGAGAAAGCAGAGAAACAAAACCGTAACTCGACTAGTAATAACACAGCGCTGGCCGCTGGCCTGGGGCTGAATATCAATCGAAATATTGTTATGAATGTGGCGGCAGTGGCAGCAGCTGCAAATAGTGAGCATCCATATTGGCCAAAGGTGAGTCCAGATAGTGCAGCAGCAACTCTTGCAGAAGCTATTCAGCAACAACAACAGCAGCATCAACAACAACAGCAACAGCAGCAGCAGCAACAACAGCAACAGCAGCAGCAGCAACAACAGCAACAACAATCGAATGGATACGATTTCTCTCTGACGCCGCAACAGCAGAATGAGCTGCAAAACCATCAACGCGCTTTGCTGGAACACCATCGAGCAATAGTGAATGGCGGCGGCGGCGGTGGAGGAAGCAGTGGTGGTGGTAGTGGCAGTGCCGGTAACACACAAAGTGGTAACGACGATGGTGGCGAAGATTTGGTGATAACCCGTCAACCGCAGCACCAGCAACAACAACAACAGCAGCAACAATCGTCACCAAACACAATTGTTGTGGTGAGTTCATATGATGGTGGTGCCAAGGCCACAACGAATTCTGCGTTCACGCCAATCAACACAATAGCGCCGCACCTAAATGCGCTCACTCATCATGCGGCAGCGCAGAGGCCTTACATTTACGACGCTTTACAGTTCCAGACCGCGGCGAAAACCAGCGGCGCAGTTGGAATCAATCAGAATTTAGGCGGCAGTGCCGCAAACGCGTTTCCAAATCAACTCATTTCTCTGCATCAAATTCGTAACTATGCCCATCAGCCGGGCACTGCTGCGGGCCTGTTGGCTGCTGGAGACCATCTACTGAGTATTGGAGTGCCCGCCGGGGGCAAGGAAAAGAGCCAATAGTACATTTTGATAACCCGGCGTGATTTGTAGAAAGTAGTAGAAGCTTGTAGCAGTAGTAGTAGTAGTAGTTGACGAAGATGGTGATGAAGAAAGAAAATCTCTTGACCTCAGGATTTAGCATAGCCACGACTTTTCTCTATTTTTTTTTTCTATTTTATTTAATAAGACAAAATTTGAGTGTAACTGTTTTCTTTTGCGTGGATATTTCGCACAATTTGATGGATTTCAAAGGGATTTAATTCTATAGTCACCGGAAAGTCCTTGGATTCGATATATCAGAAAACTAGCGCAAGCTCAGTAAAGCATTTAAGTATGATTCCGCTGAAATTAAATAAGATAATTAAAGTTTGCTACTCTAACTCACTGCCTCATATTTAGTGAAGTTTATTGATATTATAAAATGATTATGATGAGAAGCTTGCAAGGGAAAAATGCAACCAGCTAATGACAATATTTATTTTTGTTTAACAGTCGGATTTTGGACTTAATCTTACCATGTAGATCATGAGTGACTTGATTCTCTTGCTCCTCTGCGATCTGCTCTGCCTAGTGCAGTAGAGATCTTGATCGTTGTGCCACAAGTTTGCAAATTGTCCGATTTGTCAAATGTGTATTTCATAGTTTCGAAGACTGAAAGACTTCTGCATAAAAAATCACCCAAGTTTGAAGCATAAAAACATGACAATAGGTTAACTCCTACACTGCCAATTTTTTTTACCACAGGGAAATAAGTTAGCTTCATTTAAGTTATATTATATCTCACAATTTCTTTATTCTCACAGAAGTATCCGGCTATATTTTTTGGAGAAAAAAGAGAGTAAATCTTACGTTTTCAAGTGAAAAGAAATTGCAGAAGAACCATTTCAATAAGAATGTTCTTGTTTTTAAAATCAATCAACGTAAGTGTCGATTAATTTTAGAATATTTGTATCAAAAATCTTGAAAGTTAATAAACAGCCCTCATTGAAACGAACACCCCAAGAGCTGTGTACGGGCTATTTATATTTCAGTCGATGCCTTGCTTTGAGGATGTTCTTTAATTGGCTTCCACACTTTTTGTTTACACAAATAATTTGAATTCACTGGATTGCATAGGTTCCTCGTTTTTTCTCAGGCTATTAAAGATGACAATGAATTGCATACTCGCATCCGCAAAACAATCCTTTCTAGACTGACCCTCATCATAATGTCTGCGACTTGTGACTACAAATCCATCAAATTGTTCGAAATTCCAATATAATTTTTTTTATATACAATTATTTATATATCTAAGACGTAGGAATGTAGATTTTCTTTTTTTTTAGGAACTAGGCTATTAAAAAGTATACTTATTTAGTTCTTTTTTTGATATAATAACATTATTTTTATTTTATAAGAAGGGAGAATTTTACTCTGACAACATTTTCACAACAGTACAAAGTACTGTGAATTGTATAAAAAAAAAATTAAGACAAACAAGAAACAAATAAACTTGTTACAAATTTACAAACAGAAGAAATACAAATTTGACTAATAATTTTCTTTCTACTTACAAATTAAATAAATATACATATAAAAAAATCCCTCAGGAATTTCCCAACTTTAATTAAATGGATCTGAAAAAAAGATATTTTATTAATTTTGAAAATCCATCGAATTGACGAAAGGGAAAGAAAAACTTAATCTTCCCATTTTGAAAATGGTTTACTTAAATTTTTTTTTATGTAGAACCATATCGATGTGGGGACATTAAAAAAAGTTATATACAAAAGAAAACAAATAAAGTTTTGAACAGTATTTTTAAGAGAATATAAAATAAGAGTAGGAGTTTTTCGTACAAGTAAATATTTAAAAAAGAAAAAAACAAAATAGAATATATTTGCGCCCATATACATAATTAGTTTTTAAGTCTTCAGTTTATAAATGCAATTTTGTTTGGTTTGCATTATTTCGGGAGCAATAAGGATTGAACAGTTGGTGGGCTTGAGAGAGTTTTTTTTTTCAATTTAAATTTGTCACATCAAATAATCCTTTGCATGCATCTTGTAACTTTGAAGCATGAAATAGAACAGGACATATATTTATAATGATTTCGAACCCAATACAATGAAGCTTTGCAATAATTTATCTTAAAGTAAGGGCCCATCTGAAAGGAAGTGTTTGTTCTTTAAATCTTTTAAAATATTTTCTTTAAAATTAATCAATCAAGTGTTTGCAAACAAAAATGCTTTGTTTAAATTTAACCGAATCAAGTTTTTACTTAATGGGTCGTGGAGCAAACATTTTCACGACGTGCACCAAAAGTCTTCAATAATTATTTATTAGCATGATGAGGTCTAAAAAGAAGCAGATATTAGGCAACTCTTTCGATTTTTTACTCTCTCTTCCTTTCTTTTTGAGATAAACAGATTGACTATGCATAGTATTTGAATTTATTACTAATAAGCTGCTGCTCTTGTTTGCCAAAAATTTTGTGCTCTGCTGAGAACTCTTTTGCTTGTGATGCATCCCCTAAATCACATCTTTTCGGTTAAAAACGTAGAATGGTTTCGATTTTTTTACATTTGCAGAATCTGTAAAAAATTGTGTAGTGGTCTGTTTATATTTTCGAGCGGAGAGAAAACTATTCTTTTTTTTTTTGTTAGTATGAATCAACTTAACGACCTTTTCTACACGTTTAAATAATTCAGTAAATTCATTTAATTGAAATAAAAACTTTTATCATATGATTGTCTACCACTCGAAACGGTTCATCTCGGAAAGATGTGACATCAACTGTTTATAAAGGATGAACAAAACTTACTCTTAATATAGAGGATCACATTCTGAGTGGAATTTTGTTGAAACAATTCTTAAGCTTAAGAAATTGTCATCCACTTACGTTGCAACAAACTTTTTCAGATTCTTTTTAATCTAAAAGGATTAAAAAAATTTTCATAAATTCGCCCTCAAAACAAATTCCCCTAAAAAAAATAACAATAATGAATCTTCTTAATTTGTACTAGCGTATTTAATCAAAAAATAGCCGAGGGTAAGCAGGCTGAAGATGAGTGCTCCAATTGAATTTGGTGATCCCCGAAAACTCAAGAAAGTTGACCCTGTGGATAAAACAAGAATTTTTCACATGAAGAAGTTTTTAAAGTTCTTACTTCACAAAATTTTCAAAAATGGAACTCCTTTTCGTTTCCATTAACATTTCATCCCTTCACTGTTAATTTGCGTTTTCGTTTTGATTTTCAAAACTGAGTTGAGAAAATTGTATACTGTCTTTTGGCGATTCAAAGAACGCAGCGTCATTTTGAGGCATCAATATGGTTTAAGTCAACCCAATGCCAGAATGAACTTATTGTTAATTTTGAAGCGAATCTTTGATTTTTGGAATTTAATGTTCTATTTGTTCCGTAAGATTATTTTTGGAAAACGACAAAGGCATGCAACCATCAAAACCTACAATAAATTAACAAATTTCATTACAAAAGAAATTAAAAGACGTCCATAGACTTTTTCAACAGATTCTAGAACTTGTCAGGAAAAGATTTAAAAAATAAACGATATGAATAATGTGTACTCTTCCGAAAGCCCAAAGTGCGCATTACTCAACACAATTATGAATAGATTTCGGCTCAAGTTTCAGTGTTGTTATTTTTTTCGCTCTAAGCCAATCAATTAAATTTATATTAGCAACATTTTATTTTTACCAATTTAACAAATCTCTAATCAAGTTCTGTGATAAAATCCTTCATCAAGCTACACAAAATAAGATACTCTCGAAAAAAATTCAGAATTTTATGAAACAAAAACAAAGAAAATCTCTCTTAGCCATTTAGTCTCCTTAATTGCCAAGAGTGAAATGTTTTTCTATTATTTTTAAAATCTGTACAGGATGTCCGAGTTTAAGTATAAACAAAATAAAAAAATCATAGTGTTTCCATAAAACATAAAAATGAGAATAAATAATATAAAAGAATTTGTAATTAGAAATATATTGTAAAATTAACAAAACGAGACGTAAACTTCTATTGTAATATTATTAAAATAAAATGAGAAATAAAACAAAAAACTTAAGAACTTCTTATATATATTTGTGTATAATTTATTGAGATCTTCCTCTTTTCTTTCATACTTAAAAAAAAAACTCATTTTGGTTTCTCATCATAACTCCGGTTTCATACTTACCAATCAGATTATTTTTTTTTTGTAAGTTCAACTTGAATATTAATAATCATATTATTATTATTATTTTTTCATAATTTTTGTATACTAAACTTTTGTGATCAAGTAAACAAAACAGAAAATCCAATAAAGAAAAAAAAACAAACAAATCAAAAATTAAATCTTTGTTTTTATTTACTTTCTAATCTATAGGGAACAACAAAATGCATGTTGCATTCTTCCAATTTATGGTCAATTTAATCGAACCACTGAAGCGGCTATTCGGGCTATTGTGACTAAATTTCGCACCAAATTTACATTGTTGGACATTAAACCACCAACACGCTTACGTAGAGTGCGATCTGAAGAAAATATCGCAGCTGTATTCGTCGCCGTTCGCAGCAATTGGGCCTCTGTTACTCAACAACGTGGAAAATTTTGCGGAAGGATTTAGGTGTGATGCCTTTCAAAATACAGCTGGTGCAAGAATTGAAGCCGAACGACCTACCGCAACGTAAAATTGTTGTTGAATGGGCTCTTGGAAAGTTGGCCGAAGATTCACTTTTTCACCGAAAAATTGTGTTCATCGACGAAGCTCATTTTTGGATCAATGGTAAATAAACAGAATTGTCGATTTTGGAGTGAATATCAGCCAGAAGCATTGCAAGAGCTACCAATGCATCCAGAAAAAGTCATTGGACCGTACTTCTTCAAAGATGATGCGAATCGTAACATAACTGTGAATGGTGAGCGCTACCGTGAGATGATATCCAACTTTTTTTTGCATGACATGTGGTTTCAACAAGACGGTGCCACATGCCCCACAGCACGCGCAACAATGGACTTATTGAGAGGCGAGTTCGGTGAACATTTTATTTCACGTTCGGGACCGGTCAATTGGCCGCCTAGATCGTCCGATTTAACGCCTTTAGACTATTTTTTGTGGGGCTATGTTAAAGCTCATGTCTATACAGACAAGCCCGCTTCAATTGACGCATTGGAAGACAACATTGAAGCATTTATTCGTGGGATACCGGCCGAAATGTTGGAAAGAGTATGCCAAAATTGGACTAAGCGGATGGACCATTTGAGGCGGAGTCAAGGTCAACATTTGCGTGAAATAATCTTCAAACATTAAATTATATGGACCGTACTATCGATTCAAATAAAGATTTCATGAATTTTTCTAAATTTTATGTGTTTTTTTTTTAAAAACTTTCCTATAGCTTTCCTATCACCCTTTATTTCGTTTCACAGTGGGGTAATATAACTTGTAAAGAGTTACGAAGTCCACTTCGCTCACTTTTCATGAACTCAATGAAACTTTATTATTGTTGAAATGATATGCAAAATCGGAAGTAAAAGTTTACGGAACCTGATCGAAAAGTCGATTTCTTACGCAGGACGTCCTTGTTTCCTTCTCGGCATGCACAATAAAAAATCAAAAGATCTGTCTGACACTAGTTTCCAGAAACTGAGTGAAATAGACACGATATTCCTTGCAGTGTTCTGAATTTCGACCGATTTCCAAATTTCGAATTTATTTTCGAAATCATTTTCACTTGGACATTGTTTAGTATTTTGTTTATTTGATAAATTGCAAATGGTTCAAATAATAAAACAATTTTACTAATACGTTAAATATAAATTTTACTATGAGCAATAAAAACGAAGAAGAAAAAAAGCAAGAAGCTAGAGATATTTCCTATCCCCTTGAAATTTCTGACGCTGCGTTTGTATCGAAAACTAAGAATTGTAAATATTTTAAAATTACTGCTTGTGATGAAAAGAGGTTAATTTCATACTACCGTCTCAACAAAAGTTCCTTCCTGATGGCACTATGAGTTGTTGAGCCACACCTCAAAAAGATTTTTTTTTTTTTAAGGGGTTATGACTACCCTAAAATGTGAGTGGAAGGGATCAGAGGGCGTGGTAGAGCGTTCCACGTTCTTATTGTGCGACTTAAAAACGAATCGCTATACTCGACTGTGAGACTGAAGTTGGGCTCAAGGGTGAACTGATGAGCTTTACTGGCGAGACGGGTTAGAGTACTGCTTGTGGTAGAAGCGATAAAATGCGGTTAGGCTTGACACGTTACGACCGTGTTGAAGAGAGTCAATTGACTTTGTAATATTTTTGTCGCCTATGAGTTTTATCGCTCGTTTTTGAATTCTATCAAGCAGGCTCAAGATGGTTTTTGGAGCACCTGCCCATAAATGGGAGTTGTATTCCAGTTTAGGGCGAATTTATGCTTTATGTATGGCAGCCAGATCAGATGGAGTCAAGTATTTCTTCCATCGCTTCAGAAAACCTAGACATATCGCAGCATTTTTGGCGATATCGGTTATGTGATCATTCCAACCGAGGTTGTTGTTGATACACATACCAAGTACTAAAAGTTTTTCGGCTTCAGCAATGCAAGTGCGATTCATGGATAGTGGTCGAAGGATTTAATTTCGCTTTAGTGACAGAAGACAGCATTGAGTTTTGGAGGCATTAAATTCCACTCTATTCATAGAGCCCCATGATAATATGCTGTTAATATCAGAATTTAATGAGGAACCGCCGAAGTTGTGGGACGTGACTATAGTATCATCAGTGAATGAGTGTATTGGATTAAATGTAGCAGACAGATCATTGATGGAAATTATAAAGAGAGTCGGTGAAAAAACGGAGCCTTGCGGAACACCAGCATTTAAGCTGTGGATATCAGACGGATTGAACGGCCCGAATGGAGTTTCTAATCTATTGAATGAAACTCGTCGATACCAAATGCTTGCATTTTCGACAAAAGAGCCTGGTGCCAAACTCTGTCAAATACTTTTGAAATATCAAGCGCAAGAATTTTGCTTTCACTATAAAGATGTAGAGAGTGGTTCCATTTTTCGGTTAGATATACTATAGAATCGAATCACCAGTGGACTTTTTGATACGAAAACCGTACTGCCGGTCATTGTGAAGTTTTCGTGTTTCGAGATATTTCATTAGCTGATGATTTATCAGCGTTTTCATGAACTTGGAAAACAGGGACGTTAGTGCAAGGGGACGAAAATTCACATTTTTTTAGGGACGGGTTGGACAAATGCTGTTTTCCATCTACTCGGGAAGAGACAACAAGAGTTGGACTGATGAAAAAGCTTACGCAATGGTTTTGCCAACGTTGAAGAACACCTCTTCAGAAGAATGGGGGGAATACCATCTGGACCAGCGGATTTATGGATGTCAAAATCTTTGAGCACTCTTCCTACTGTACAAGTGCGGAAATAGATCCGTCTTATGGAAAAGTTGACGCAAGTCTGAAGTCTTAAAGTGTTAAGCTGGCAGCAAAACGGGCGCGAGAAGATTTGCTTTGTCCACAGAGCTGTCTTTGTGAACGAGTGTAGGGATGAAAGACAATTGTTACATTCTTCATGAACGACCAAAAGTTCTTGCTACCTTTGGGACTTTATAGCACTTTGTGTCTCGTTCGTTGGTAAATTTTGCACAACGGATTTTGGCTTTACAGTCATTTCGAGGTTGTTCGAACCTTTTTCAAGTTCCCTCAGATGGATTGGTTTTGTAATTTCAAAAACTTAACTCCCTCAACATGACAGCTTCTTTACAGCTCGAGTCGTAACACGAGTTTACCTTTGGTTCGATTGCTTTTACCATGTGAGGGATGAAGGCTCATCCTAAGGAGAACAGTGTTTATGACCATATCGGCGACGGCAGCTATGTCGCTATTGAAAAAGCATAGCGACCAGTTAAAGAATGATTTAGGCCGTCCCAATTGGCGTTATGCCAAACTTCTCTTTTAGGAACAGGTTCTTTAACTGTTGGGTTGTCGCACGAGAAATTAGCCGATATGACACAGTGTTCCGAGCCGAGCATAAGGCCCAGGCGAAAATACGCCTTATAATAAAAATAATAATTATTATTATTATTATTATTTATTATTATTATTATTATTATTATTATTATTATTGTTATTATTATTATTATTATTATTATTATTATTATTATTATTATTATTATTATTATTATTATTATTATTATTATTATTATTATTATTATTATTATTATTATTATTATTATTATTATTATTATTATTATTATTATTATTATTATTATTATTATTATTATTATTATATAATTATTAAAAATAATAATGTGTATTTATCGGGGTGGGAGGGAATAAACGAGTCTAGTGTGTTGTCGGCTTGAATCAATGTCTAGAATCTGCAAGGGCTCAATTACAAGCTGGGTTAAATATCGAAGATCACAACATACCTACCTTCAGGTGTTTTCTGTCCGGAATGTCGAATAACGATTTTAGTACAACGATAACGGTAAACAATTCTTAAGGTGGAATCAAACAGCGCCTCAAACTCGTTGAAGGTAGAATCACTGTCTAAGTTGGGGCTTCTATTTATAAAACAGGAGTGAAAAATTTGCCTATGGATAGACAGTTTTAACCACATGCAATTTAATTCCGGTTTGGAACCGGGGCAGGCGACATCACTACAAATATAAGTGGCGAGACCGCGATGAAAAAAGAATAATGGCACTATGCTAGAATCCGAAAAATCGGACTCTGTACTTACTTGGGTTTCACAAAGTCCCCAAACAGTTGGCCTGTATTAACAGACGAAGACTAATTCGATCGTTAGCGGCGAATGTTACACACGTCTACTCGAAATTTCTCACTCATTGAAATGGAAAGTATTAAAAAAAAAAAAACGCTAATGCTACTAAGCTAAGCTGTGACGTGAAGGCTCTGTTGGACTCCCGTCAATGGGCATCCGCAACAAAGTGCACCGGTCAGTTACACAGCCCGCTATTGATTGAACATGGTCACTGCTGTGCTTTGTATTTACATACACGGCACAAGCAGTTACCATGTCATGTGTGAATTCGACGTCGAATGACAACTTGAAATAAGTTGGTGTTTTCTAGGTCTATTACCGATTGAAAGTCACACTGGAATTGGCCGATTTTTGAGTAACAAAAATGCTTTAGACATTAACACAATACCTTGGATATGGATGCCTCGATAATTGTTGCAAGAACCCATTTTCATTTCATGATCACGACCGACAACATTTCCTGTGTGATGAGTCGTCTCAGCGAGCCTCATCATTGTTGCCTAGTGCCGCTTTCTAGCATTGGACAGTCAGACTTTTGATCGAGCTGCTACTAGAAAAAGGTCAGATTCGATGTTAGCTCACCCCAACGTTCGAACATCCAGTATGTTTGACGATTGTCTTGACTCAACCTGGACGTGGTCGTTTTGGTTGGAAATTCAACCGTCTGTAAGAAGAAACTCTCCTTTCATAGAGTTCTTGGCTCCTAAGGGTACGCAATCGCGTACATTTTTAGAGCTGCCTGCAGCAACAGAATAGCAAGAATTTTTCGTTGCACAAAATTCTTATCGATCACATAAAATAGTCAATCAATTTTAAAACAGTTGTCCGATTTTTTTTATTACATTCAATGATCCTTAAAATAGTTCGATCAATCGAAAAATATTATTATCGACCTATGATGAAATCGCCGACTGTTTCTAATACCATAACTCATCACTGTGATTTCTCCCAAAAAAAAAGAATCTTAGCTCAAGGTCTTTATTAATTGTGATAGCTACTTTCGAGCCATTCATCTTTGGCGCGTCTGTTGTACCTCATGATCTCTTGTCTTCCCGTACACAGACTTCTTCGTTGGGTAACTCATTTGACTAAGCTGCTTCGCATCTTCCCAATAAGCCCGGAGAACAAGTGGAATTGGGTACAGGCAGTTTTGTGTGTGTGTGTGTTTTTTTTGTCCTATCTTTCCTACACTTTCATTGTTCGAGAACATTTATATTTTTCGAAGATAGACCATCGTATCTGCGTATGCGTGAAAAGGTTCTGTGGTAGAGCGCCTACACGGCACACAATTTAATTATTGGGAACCAACATTTATGCATTTTTGAAGTGATTGTTTTGTTTATTTTTTTTTGTCTATTTTGGACCTGATTTCATCTAGAAATTCAAGCTCAAGGTTATGAGTAATGATAACGTTGCCTCAATGTTTTTACAAAAAAATAATTGAAATTATGGTTGCGACGCTCACGTTCAATCTTGGGTGCGGGTATCATGTTCATCACCGACTGTGGATCAATTGTCTCTTTGCCAGGTCTAACAAGTTGAGGTCTTTCTCTTTGGATTGAATAGGGTCGCGGAATGAATGGGGACTGATTGGAGGACAAGGTTCATATTCACTCTTATTTTAATTCCTCGGGAACTTCGGATTGAAGGGCTAAACAGTAAGGTGTATCCGTTTCCGAATCACAGCGAGTATCTTATGGTTTTTGAATTTACTTGAAATCAGAATACAGGCACGAGTTTGAACGTTTGACCTTTGGGAGTCAAATGAAGTGACTTTGTTTATATTCATACCAGAGGTGCCACGACTTCGAAAGCGTATGAAGATTTCTCGTACGTTCAAAACTTATAGAACTCAAAAAAGGTCTTATCGCCGCCCGCTGACACCGGAGTGTACTACCTACTTTTCCAAACAATGTTGTTATATTAATAAAAGTTGAATATGCAATTTGAATAAAGGTACAACTTGGTGGTGAGCTCGGTGAGATATTTAAGCATCTATCTTGATACCTACCAAACGTTCGAGACCATATTTCTGAATCGCTTAGAAAGCTGGAAATATCCTTTAATTAACTATATCCGTTTATCAGTAGAAATTCAAAGCTGTCTTGGTAATAAGCAAATAATCAAGCTATTCTTTTAAACGGCTGCTCTGTCGGAACAGTGCAAAAAAATCACATCAAACGACTATAGATGTCGCAGAACAAAATCCTCAAAATTATGCTAAATCTTCTTTGGTATTACTAGACCCTGGATCTACATGAAGGAGCGAATTTTGAAATTATTTCGAAACGAATACAATAGCTTAATAACAAAATTATCTCAGGCTGTACTTTTGATAATAACAACTAAGTTAACAAACTATATAATTGATAATTCGATGTTGATGTTTATATTAAAATTTTAATTATTTCAACTTTTTTTATTATATTTATGTTAAGCCATCAAGTTGTTTTGTCTAGAAAATCAATCAGTTTATTAAATTAAATATCTTACTCATTAATTTATTTTAATACATATTTACTTATTTATTTTTACATTAATTTATTTATTTATTTTAGTAAAGATTTATTTATTCATTCATTCATTTTTTTTAAATTTTTTTGATTACTTTAATTATATTATTATATGCTTATTTACTTTCTCGTTTCTTTAAATGATACAATTTAAATATTTAAACTCTTGTCATTAAGCTTTTAGCTAAAATGAAATAACTAGTAAACATGAATACCCTATTAACTACTGTACTTATGAGCCACATTCTTAGATATATATATATACAGGATTTTCCAAAGAGGACTTTACAACTTTTTTTTTTAAATAAAATAAATCGATTCTAACTTGTGCTGTGTGGCTTGTGACACCATCCCGTTTAAACCACATGTAGTCCAAGCCCATATCTTCCAATTCGGGCCAAAAATAATCGTTTATCATGGCGCGATAACGCTGGCCATTCACAGTAACTTGACCATCGCTTTCGTCGACGAAAAAATATGTCCTAATAACGCCGCCGGTATGCAAACCGCACCAAACAGTTATGTTTTGTTGATGAAGTTGTGATTCATAAAGCAAATGTGGATTTTCACCCGAGCAATTACGCATTTTTAACTTGTTGAGCCAAAAATGAGCTTCGTCACTGAAGATGATTTTGCGATGAAATTCCTCATCTTGGCGCATCTTCTCCAGTGCCTAATCGAAGAACGTACGTCGCTTCAAATGGTCACTCGCCGTAAATTCTTGAGTCAGCTTGATCTTGTATGGGAGTAAACCAAACCAGCCGTGGAATTTACTGATTTGGATCGTTTGCTACGAACGCCTGAACGGCAGCGACCGAAAATTCGAGTCAACACACTTAAAGTTGCGATCACCGATTCCGATTCCGAATATCGCTAGAAAATTTTTTAAATTTGCAGACGTTGCTCGTTCGTGTACTTTACCATGATGAAAATATTGAGTTTACTGAATAAATTGACAATGACAGTTCGATGATAAGTGAAAGGATGCGTTCACAAGTTAAATCCAAAGTAAAGTCCCTATTGGAAAACCCGATACATATATGTATATACATATCTGTCTGCATTAAGTTTTTTCTTCGAATTTTCCTTAAAATTTTTTCATCATTGTAAAATTAGAACTCACTTCGACCGTGACAACTTATCCTTATTTCAGAAGTAATATGTAGCCATATAAAATCTTGTAAATTTATTTCGAAATAAAAATAATAATTAGAATTAATGTATTTCAAATGTTTCTCTGTACCTATTATCCATAAAATATTTCAGTAATTTTCGATTGTCAAATGGCTCCAAATTCTTAAGAAAGTAATAAGTTTTTTTTATTTTCTGAAGTTTAAACATGTCACTTTTTCGAAATAGCTAATTCAATTCAACATAACCTACTTAAATTACACTTGATAGATTAAAATTCATTTAAAATATATTTCCAGTCAGATATCCTTTACTTAAGAAAAGCCCTTTTATTAAAACGAAATAATATATAACAAAATACCTTGGAGTCCATTTCAAATACTGGTGAAAAAAATTTTTAAAATCGGATGAGTAGTTTTGAAGATTACCTCGTACATACAAACTTACTAACTTAAACCTATTTTTGAAATTAAGCATAACGAAGGCTAAAAAGAAGTATTTGTTTAAGAATCATAGGCAAATTTTTGATACCTTAGGTAACAATCATCGTCATACTTCAGCCAATTTATATAAGGCTTTAATAAATAATACACCTAAACTTTATGATATGTGATAACCATATTGAAATCCGTTTGGTAGTATCTGAGTTTATCGCGTTCAGACCGACAGACAGGCAGGGGAACTTTGTTTTTATAATATTTTGTGATTACAGTATTAGTGATGTATTTGCATTGGAAGTTTTATGAAACCATTCTGAAGCAAAGTAAATGTTAGTTGAATTAAGGTTTTAAAGATTATAAAAAGTGGAAATGGTGAAAAGTATTTTAAACTATCTTACACTTAATATTTATCATAACAGATGCGCAAAGAGCTGAAGAAATTGACAAGTGAATGGAAAATTTCCCTCGAATTTGGTTTCTTGCCTATTTGTAAATCATACTCTATATTTATTTTAAGTGAGGCAGCTCTGGGCACTCAAAACACCAACGTCGGTAGCCAGAGGAAGATGCCAGTTTGTAACACGTTGTAGAATCAAAATAATCCTCCCGGACGATACGCAAAGTCGGATCAAATTAAATGCACACGCCAGTAGCGTTCATAAGGATCGGGTTAAGTTAAAAAAAACACCAAACTTCTGGTCTATAAGCAACTCGCCCAGTAATAACATACGGCTACCAAATATGGTTTACTGTGTCACCAACGAACATGAAGAAAATTGGACATATAGAAAGGAGGATACTTCAGTCCTGTGCGGGACTTTGGGAAAACCGGACACGCTGAAATATTGCAGTAGCACGAAGCTCTAGATTTTAGAGCATTTTTATTTTCTCAATTTATTTACGTCCATGCTAAACAACAACGCTTAAAGCTAGCTTAATTAACTTTACTATTTATATACTTAATTCTTGGCCTTCTGCGGCCACCCTAAGCTATACCTAACAAGTTAAAATATGTTCTTCGACTTTAGCAAATATTTTTATTTTATTTGAATTATTTAATCTAATAACAAAAACTAAGAAAAATACTAAGTGAAAAACTTAGTGAAAGGACTTTGATTTTATGATAATTAAAACTAAACCTAAAAGTTGAACTAATCTTGACCTGTAATAAGCCGGCCAAGGTAGCTGTATAACTTCATTAAGGGCATAAAATATTAATAAAGGACGACAGATTTCTTACTCCTCGCTCAGCCACCAATAGTGTTGATTTTGCCGTAAAACATCTGCTCGGTCGCGGTCTGATACCGCCATACTGAACCTAAGAATCTCTGTTGAGCTAGTTGTGACATCTTGATCGTAGTTGACTCGTCCGTCCAAAGCTTTTCGGGCCATGTGCAAGATTAACTTCATCTCTGGTCTATCCTATCTATCAAGACAAAGAAACGATTCAGGGCAAACAAGGCCGTTGCCTGGTTGGTTGCTTGGTTAGTTGGGTTGAGCTTTGCTAGTTCTTCATTAAGGCCTTTGCTTGCATCCGTTGTGTTCCCCTATTTCTTGTGTGGAGAAGATTATGGTTGTCTGGATTTGAATGGTCGGGAAATCTTTTTGTTCGTATAGCGAACTTCTTTGAAGTCCGCAAAATCCGGTATCAGTGCTGACCGCAGTATTTTGTATCGCAGTCTCGCTGTTACTGGGTAGTGGAAGAGGAAGTGCTCCAGATCTTACTCTTCCTCTTCGCAGCTTTGGCATGCTGAGGTTTCTGCTAGTCTGAGGTTATGTAAGTGGAGGTTAAGGTTAATGTATGTAACCCTGTAACCAGTCCTGGGTAATGGTGCCTTAGATTCTATTTGCTTGAGTTCAGAGCTCGTTCCGCTACCTTGTAAGTCTTTTTTCCTCTTTTCGATTTTGCTGTTCTACATGATGAATGGTTTCTCCAGTGATTTTTTAATTCTCGAGTTGACATTTCGTAAAAGCTCTTTTAATAGCTGTCAGCGGGTCGACTATTTCCTTTACAGGGTTTTGGTGGCTATTTCCTGGTCCTTTCCTAGCCAGTTCGTCAGTCTTTCGTTTCCCGTCATACCGTTGTGTCCCTGCACTCAAATAAGACTGATGTCGTTAGCCTTTGCTAGTATGTTAAGTTTGTGTTTGAACTTCCTTCCCAGTGTCAATACTGATAGAGGGTTTGTAATCGCTTTGATAGCTGCAGTACTATCGGAGCAGATGAGCATTGGCTTCTCCTGTATGTTGAGTTAAGTGAGCTTTGCTTCTCCACTAAATATTGCAAAAACTTCTGCTTGAAACACCATGACGAATGGTTCAAGATGTTTTGAGATTTCTATCGGTGGGTTCGAACAGAACTTCCCTGCCCCTGATTCAGACGATATATAAGAACCGTCCGTATTAATTGTGATAACTCCGGGTTCTCTGGTTGGAAAAATTGTCTTAAAATTGTTTTTGAATGATGGGAAATTAATAATCTTTCAAATCATTTCTTTCAAAAGTCGGCTCAATTCACAATGTACATAAATATATTGCTCCCTGGCTACCTTTCCACAAAGACAAGTTCTTCAAAGTCAATCAATATCGTCTGATTATCTCATCACTAACAACTTTCTAACCCATATCCAATGTCCTTTTATCCGAAAATCTCCGAGAACATCCGCGCCAAAGAATGGCGAAATCCTTTTCGTACTTTTTCGCCTAATCAATTTCTGCTAACAATATGCCACACGCTCATCCTTTGTGCCTGAGCCGAAGAAATTCCAACAATACCCCAACAATAATAGTAATAAAAATATTGCCTTACAGTCGACTACAATCGAACACCGCAGACAATCGGCTCAATATCGCCACCATCATCGAAAGATTTGCCAAAGACGGTTCCTTGTGCGATTTTTAATTGATAATAAAAGTGGGTAAAAAAAAACAGAACCCAACCAGCTCTTGTATACCTGTGGAACAGATCCGCATCTTCAAAAGGGGTTATCACTCATTAGCATATGAACAAGCAATCGACCCCTGTCAAAGGATCGCTCGCGCACCTTTCACCAAAGATCTGATCCTCTCTGCATTTTTAATCGAGAACTCCTTTTGTCGATATCATTGAAAGTCATTAAGGATATGGGAATAAAGCCGATAGAGATGGATGGGCTCAAAATATTCCATGCGGCACAAAAAAAGAAAAAAGGACAAAAGGGTCTCCTGGAAAACAAACTTCCTTCATCATTCCTGGATGATTGGTGTTCTGTGAAGAAGGGAGAATCGATGGGATTTTGGTTTTTCCTTAACTTACTTCTTGTGCAGATTTTATTTGTATTGCATAATGATTGTGTTGTTAAAAAATAGAATGAGAGGCAGAAGAAAGGCGAATTCGGTTTATTTTTCGCACCAACCGAGCGACGACGATCACATTGTTCGCATTGTATTGCGAATAGCTTGCCACATAGAGACGCATAATCGATATTAGCATTATAGTGCCTATTGTCGACTCCTGTGTGTGGTGCAATTTTTCCTATTTACAATTTCTTTATTGTATTCGTTTCTTATGTTTGCATTGACAGTGTGGTTGTGGGGGAAATTTATGTTTTTTTTTTTTGTTGGAAGATAGCAATCAGCAAATGTTTTATTGCCAATTTCTGTTCACACTTCGCTGTTTTGTGAAGGGCGTTATGTTGTCTATTTTGGAAAGGGATCTGATACTTTATCCTGAAACACACGACATGATCGCAGTATCAAAAAATCGTTGCTGTCATTTTGTGTGCGGGAGGATTTTTGAGTGCACTTATAGGAATTTGCAGTTGTGGGATGTGCAAGGATAATGTCGATCCTCGGAGGTATTGAGTTCAGTAAGGTTCAGTTAGTTTGACCAAGCTTCCAGATGTCCGCGACAGCTTGGTTTGGTTCGGTTATCTTTTTTCGTAAACTAGACGCGCATCATTTTCCAGCTTAAAGTTTTCCCGGTTGTATCATGAGAGCATGATTTTTTGTTTTTATTTTATTTAAAGGTTTTGAACATGAGAAATGGTTTGGAAAGCAGCACAGCCATTACGAAATCTCAACGATAGAACAAGTAGGCCATTAAAAATTCAACCGGTGCGTCAGTTGTTCTTCTTTTGCTTAGTCCGTGTCATACGTACTTACTTACTTAGTCACATACTAAGGAGGCCAGCGATCAGATCAGATCCTTAGACAGAGCTGCCATTTAGCCCTGAAGGTCCTGAGTGTGATGCTTCCAGTTGGTTAGACCAAGTTTTCTTCTCCTACGAATTACGAATTGGCCGAATTGATGTTGGACGGATCTATTTTTTGTTGCAAGCATATCGAGCACTAACTGCATTTTTATCGTAAGCGACAAAAAGTGAAGCACCAAGTTAGGGTCACCGCAATTTTAGTTTCTTCCGACACACGTCCGAATAATTGCTGCCATTGCCGTATTTTTTTAAATATTTCTTTGTGAACATTTTAAACGATATTCTTCAAATGTTAAACTTTAAAGTACTATTAGTTTTAATAATGAGATTTTAACTGTGTCGTCACAAAAAATTCACAAAAGCATGCCTTCTTTTGTACGAATTAACTTTACTCCCCCCTTAAGGCCAATAACACCAGCAACATTCGCCGGCAACTTACCGGATGTTGATGCGGCAAATCATGTTTGCAAATTGCAAAGAAATGTGTTTGCATCAGTTTCAAATATTTTTGTTGTTTTTGAAGTTATCAAAGCTGCAGCGTAAGCACAACCCAAAAAGATAAACAACAAATTGCCTTTGGGAGAAAGTATTTTCGGGCGCCTGTTTTGACAGTCTTAAGACAAGCCTCGCGATTTTCAATCGAAAATACTTAGACGTTCACATCGTAGGCTAGGGAGGATCTTATGAGCGACATTTAGTAGGGCTATGCCTGGGAGATGTTGCAAGACATATGATCGCCGTTTTTGCAGATGAGACAGATATCTGGTGCATAAGCATCGCCATCTCGTTTTAAAAATTCAGAGCGCAATGTTTCTGAATCCGCCGGCAGCGGATGCTGGAAATGCTGCTTAAATATATTTACAATTCCCCGGGGATCAGTGATAATCACAATTTTGATGAGCCTGAGTGTCCGTTCTCTAGCCTGCTGATAGATTTTTTATATTAGCTTCTGGCAAGATGCTGATTTCTAGGCTCTTGACCAGGGAGATCTTTGACCTGAGAGACTGCGAAAGCTTCTTTCCTTTTGTTCAATAGTTTCTCCTTTTCTCTCCGCCTGGTTCCATACTCCTCCCAATGCTGCTCTCTGTCTCAGAGTGATAAGCTTGTAATAAAAAATTCAAAAAATTCAAAACTATAGGTTTTTGGAGATTCAATATTTTTGAAATCGTTATCGTTGGACTCATGCTATCGATGAACCCTTTTTTTCTTTGCCTAGTATCTGATTGAACCTTTTTTTTGTGTTTCGGTCGTCTCACTCACTTTTAGTAGAACTTTCTAGGAAGCTCTTATTCAACGTCATGGCAGAAATGATCTTCCATCCGTGCTTCTCTTATTTAATTGAATGTCCAGCAACTCATTTGTACGCAAGTTGTGAGTTGGCCAAGAGGCAAGAAATAATACTTCATTTGATGCATTAAGGAGTCGTATTCATGGATATAAAATTAATTATTGAAGCTTTTGAAACAACTGACTAAAGTGACGATACAGAAATTATAGAAGGATTCAGCTGTTGATTGTAAGTCTTATGAACAAACTGAAACAAAAGAAAACACAGTTTGTTGGCAAAGTTTCAAATTAACTAAGTCGCAAGCCGAATTCTGCTATAATTTGGTTTCGATATGGTTAAGGACAAGTATCAGGTTTTTTGAATTGAAAAACTTTGCGGTTTGAGTCTGTCAAGACGTGGTTTAAACGTGGTTAACTTTCATCTCTCTTTTACTCATAATCCTATTTCATCATTGTGAATCGATTCGATGATGAAACACTCAGCACTCGTTAAGAGCACTTTGCAAAAAACTTATTTAAAAAATTCACCGTACGCTTGATTCAAATTAAGAAGTAAGTTTTTTCCTACGAGTATTTCGCAGTTGAAAATACAAATCCGGAATTCCAGCAATTTTCTATTAGGATTGCCGTTTGTCCTGATTATTTGGACAATTTGAGAAGAGGTCTGCAAATCCTGCAAGTGTTAAAGTTTTTTTGTTCACCCAATCGTTGGGTACTTTTTTGGTGTAAGTCAGTATTGCCGACCTTTTTCGTTATTCTCTGAAGCTTAATTGGAATTTAAGTATGCAGCCCCACAAAGAGCTGCAATGCCCACGAATAATGCCAAAACAAACAGTTGGAGTAAACTCCTTATAAGTAAACAGCAACTCTTGATCCTGAAGTGTTATACCAAGATATCGAAATTATATAAGGTAAGCCGATTCCTTAATTTTTTACCTTAAAAAATGATTATTATTCCTCGAGTTTATCGACAGCAACGATAAAATGAAGTAGTGCAAGAAAAACAGGTCTGAAACGCCGAAACTAAAAAGAGCCACAAGAAACAGTCACATATTTAGGATGCATTGGTAGATAAGCCTTTGACAATGTTTTGATAAAGGGACTTATCTTCAAGCTTTACAAGATGGAATTTCCTCTTTGCTTGGTGAAAATCATTTCCAGTTCTTTTGTACAGGTCTTTAGAAGGACAAAGTCCAACAAAAAGGAGGAATATCACCAGAACATCGTCCATACATCGGATCAACCAAAGTCTTATATTCAAATTTAGACGCTGTTTTATGCAGATATTATCGCAACTTATGCTAAGTGACTTTCTCTAGACACTGTAGCGAAAAGAGTATAGGACCAAATAAGGGATTAAAAATAAACAGCAGCAAAACAGAGCTCGTATGTTTTAGGATTCGGAAAACTGTACCAAAAGGAAGACGCAGTTTGGCACAGATAGTTCACCTCTTCTAATGACAAAGTACTTGGGAATTAAATTCAGCGAGCGTTTCATGTTTAATCATTATGTCTGCATTATCTTGAACAGGGCTGAACAAAAGAGATAGACAAATTTAGCTCCTGGACTTGAGCTTCGAAAATCACACTCAACAGTCAAGCCCAGTATCCACTAAGCTACAGATATTCACGGCAGTTACTTACATAAAAGTAGCTTATCAATTGTAAGCTTTCGAAACAAGTAAACGTAAGTTGGTTCACTTTTATCCAAAACTTTTCAGATTTAGTCTTGAACACGTAACACAGTTTTCGAAATACAAATAAAATTAAGTGCTTATTTAACCCTACTCTAGCTCGTACATAATCCATTATGCTCGTACATAGGATCAGCAGCATTTTTCTCAGTAACGCGTGGAGGTTTGAGGTTGAAATCAATACCAAATATTCAATATTCAATAGACAAAAATAAGAGCTCCAAGCCACAGATGCCGTAAGCCATCGATCGAAATATCGATAAGTTTTCATTTCCAGAATTCGGCAAAAGGTTGAATTGCTAAAAACCAATTTTCTTCAATACATAAGAGTTGCCAAAAAAAGATCCATTTATGAGGTCTTAACATAATCGAATGGAAATTTTTGGTAAGGATCCGATTGTCCTTTTAGCACGCTCGATACGGGAACTTTTTGGCAGAGCGACAAAAAAAAATTATAACTTTCCGTGGAAAATCAAAAAGCTAGGTGAGCATTTATGAAGAAATATAAGGATTGGACGATTTCTAAATGGAACAAAATATTATCGAGCGATGAAACAAAAATTAATAGAGCAGTTTCAGATGATGAAACATATTCCGGTGTCCAAAAATAAGGCAATTAATCCTTAAAACACGACGGTTACTCTTAAACCAGAGGAGAGGAACCGGACCCTTATATCGAATATCGAGGTATAATGAATTTGGCGGATTGCATACGTACAAATTGAGGTTTTCACGTTACTTGGAGATCCGTGTAAGATAATGATCCAATGGTTCGAAAAGAATTCTGTAGTCTGCATTTAATTCCCTTTAAAAACCTGGGGCAAGGACGGTTTGGGCCAACAACCCAAAAAAGCCGTGATCTTATTGCACCTGAGCCCCGAAGGTGTCATCACGGGTAAATGGTTTTTGATGAAATATTGAGCCAGGACAAAACAATTCCGTAAATAAGCAAACATTTTCATAAAATTAGTTTGCCAACCATTTCGAATCATGAACTATAATTGAATTTGAATAATTTCTTCTAATTACAACTTTTTTTTTATTTGTTGTTATTTAGTGCTTTTTCTTTTATAATTAAATAACAAAATAAAAAATTGGTTTGGGTGCGAGTAGGCCTGCCCATACCATGAACTTCCCATCTCAAGATACAAAAGAAATAGGTCCTATTTTATTTGCCTACACAATGAAATTCGATTCGGATTATGAAAATATCATTCATTCCCTAGTCAAATTTTAGCTGCCTTTAAGGTATACCATATAATCGTATATACTTTCGTATTTTTGGATCATTTAAAATGCGAATTGCGTATTTGACATTGATATATTAACATATTTCAATTTAGAAAAACTTTCTACTAAAAGAAAATTAGATTTTCAGTTTTACTTCAGAAATAACTTAATATAATTTGAAATAATTTTTACCGTTTTTTTTTTTTTAACGATAGCTGGTTGGACTTTTTTTTGTCATTAATCATTTAATTACTAACTTGAGACGGCGTTACAGTCCGCGTGGCATGGTATGTCGATGGCTAAGTCGATGTCGCTGTACAACTCATAGCATACAGTTCGTTGTTGAATTTTCTCCTCCACTCACAGTCAATGCAGATGGGACAAAAGATTTCACCTTTCTCTCAGAACAACCTAAGGGGCCTTCATCCGCTTTTGAAAGTGTACATGCTTCTGCATGAACTGAGCGATGCTTCAGTTCTTTGAGAGAGCCCTTAGTTTTCTTAACCAGAGGTATTCTTCATTTGACCTCAGCGCTGGTGTTATTATCTGTTTTTACAGCGGAGCCAAGATAGATAAAGTTATAGCTGTCTAAGGTAACAAGACAGCTATCCCTCAAAGTTATAGCTGCCTATGGTAACGTTCTGACCCAGACGTCGGATTTGGTTTTTCTTGATGGTAGCATATGCCTCTTATTGCCTTCTAGCATTGACAAGGTTCTTGCACTATTGTCTTAAGAATGATGTTGAAGAAATCGCAAGACAGTGCATCACCTTGTCTAAAACGTTGTTTGACATCAAGTGGGTCGGTGACGTCTTTGCCGACATCAATTTGTGCAGGATGGCGATGACCTAAATCGCCATCCTGCACAAAAGTACGAGCTTGGCAGGGAAGCCAAATCTAGACATGACTTCATAAATCTCGTCTCCGTGGACGGAACAGACACCAAAACTAACCTTGAAATCGATGAAAAGGTGGTGCGTACTGACTTGGCGCTCCTGGGGTTTTTTCCAAGATCTGCCGTTGTGTTAATATTTGGTATATGGTGAACTTTTCTGGTCGAAAACCACATTAATACGGACCTATCAGGATGTTGACGAACTGCTTCAGACGTTCACAACATACGGCGGAAAAGATGTTAAAGGCAATTTTGAGGAGATTGATACCTCTATAATTGACTTCCTTCCTTCAGGATTGGGCATCCAATACTGAGATTCCATTCATCTCGCATGCTTTCTTCTGACCATGTATTGCAGATAAGTTGTTGCATACTCCCAACTAAGTCATCGCCGCCGCTTTTAGAAGTTTTATCTTGCTATCTGTGCTTCGTCTAGGTCAGGTAGATAGCATTGTTGGTTCTTCCATGTCCTCAGCATTGACTGCAATTCTACTATGATATTTCCATTTCGAATTTCGCAGGCTTCGGTTTGGGGTGTGTAACCTTGAGATAATTATTTTTGCTGGCTGGCTGTCCATGGCTTGCATTAAACGACTCAATGAAAGCATTTTCGACTGTAATATAGGACCAACGACCCAAAATCTTAGCCAGTCATCCTTCAAAGAGTATCCAACTCAACGTGAAGATAAGATATTTTAAATTTAGAGTTGCGAAAATCAATTTCATAACAACAGCTTTAACATTGGAAGTTGAATTTGTATTAACTTTTGGCACTTGTTTTTCAACTTCTTCAATAAAGAGTTATAAATCAGACAACCAGAATTATCAAATATTACATAGCTTAGTTTCAAAAGTATTACATTTTGTAAGAACTCTGTTTATAGGGATTCATATTTTAAAAGTTTGAGGACTTTTGGAATAAGTTTTAATCAATCAAATTTGTATGATTGCTTTTTGGAAGATATTAACAACTGCTCGGAATATTAAGGCGTGATTAACTTTATGTCCTTTTTGAAAGGGCTCAAAAGTACACTGTTTCAATCCAGAGATTTCCACCACCTCTTCCTTCCCGCTCAGCATAGGATCTTTTTCTGTCTGGTTAATATATTGCTTAAACAGGATCACATTTAGTCCAGTTTTCTTTGCAAATTTTGATAGGACTTTCCACGCCGATTCCGAGAGATTTTTTTTATCTCTGTGTCATATTCTGGAAAGACCTCTAGGATTGGGTTCATGATAAGAAACCACAACAGGGGAAAGCAAACTAAATCAGATGTTATGATCTTCCTTGCAATATACGAGTCATGCAGTTTTAGCCATGTGTTTGAACTTTCTCATTTAGGTTTCTCTCGATGCTTTTGCTTTAAATTCAATTGCCTCATGTAATTTTAGCCATGAACTTTTTTTTGCTAATATATTATAACGATAAAAAAGCGTCAAGCTACAGCCGATCTGGTTTTGAACAAAAAAACTGGTGGCTCCATAATTTTCTAAGGATATTTTCATGTGTCAGTGTAGCAGACGTCACTCTGAGTCTTGAAAAATGGGAAAGACTTACAGGATTCACATTTCTGAAACAATTTTTTAAAGAACTTCCGTGGAAATTTGGATCAGGAAACAGAGAAAGAGGCACATCAATGTATGAAATGGCCTCAACTTAATACTGTTTTAGTCTATTTGGTAGTCTCTATAGTTAGTAACTTACTAAGTTTAGTCTATTGGCTAAATGAACATAATATTGATGAAACTTTTGGCATTAAAACTGAATAAAAAAAAAATTTTATATGAATTTGTCCGGAAACTTATGAACGGCAGTGTATATTTTTGTGCATATTTTTTTTATCTGATAAGGTAAATGTAAACTATACATTTAATTAATTTTTAACTTTTTTTTATTTGAAAATTAAATTGATTTTAATTGAAGAAGTGAAAATGTCCCTTTTTTTGACAGTTTTTTCGTCATAAAAGTCAAACCACCCTGTGAAATTTAACCAAAAGCTTTTCAGGTTTCTTTATGCACACACGCTTCGAATGAAACCGATCTGGCTTCGATAGCTGGATTTGTTCTCGAGTTAGGCTGTACGAAAGAATCCGCACAAACGTACGTACGTACGTACGTACGTACACACACACACACAGACATCTTTCTAAAAATCATGGAATCCGACTACTGGGACCGCCAAACGTGGAGAAATGTAAAAATTTTGAATTTCGAAAATCGGACCGATTACAAGAACTTCCTGATGGGAAGTTAATAATAAGGTTTAATATCTTACAACATTTAACCAAAAAAAATTCAATAATGTTTTATGGCACAATCGTTCCTAATGTAGTATGCCACATAGTTTAATACTCGCAATAGAATCAAAACCTTACTATGTTTACGAAAGCGTGAACATTTTTCAAAACTCACTTTTCGTGATGGACGAGCTATTAACATACCCACAAGTTTATACGGAACCTTCGTTGCGCGAGTCCGACTCGTTCTAGGCTGTTTTTTAATCGTGTTTTGACTGTATTCACTATCGTGGCATGATGACCAAGTTTTTATGGCTCAATTTGTATGATAAGATATGTTTGGTTTCAATCAGACGGTGCCACAGGAACACATGCAATGCAATAACACACCTTTCCATTATTTTGAATAAGCTCAAAGGTATGGCCTGTGCTATTAAGTCACAAGCAATAGAGAAGTAATTCCAAATCAATCCAATTGAATAAAATTTAAAAGTTATAAATCCACGCAGTTTTTTTATGATGTAACTCTGCAAAGAAAATGTCTGATCGTTAAACGTGGGCACATCTATGCATGTAGACGTGCAAGTAAGTTTATGTACATATATACATAAGTACTTTTGTGATCCATAGCATCTGTTCACGGGTCTCACTTGTCCCAGTACCCTACAGAAAGGAAAATATTAAGAGTACATCATTCTCTTTGCATAGCCAGGCATGGTTTAACGAACCCCGAATCTGTGCATCCGATCAAGTGTCGAAACCTGTTCTATGTACATCAGCGGATAGCCATTCGTGGGAACAACGCCGTATGTTTTACTTTACTCCGAATCGTTCCACTTCTTTCGTTTCATCATTCCTTTGCACACAGACATGTGCTCCTTGAGTCAGATTCCCTTTGTGAGATGTGTAATTCCACGTAATCACATCCTCCACTGATTATTGAATCTCCGAATCCGGTAACATTGAAATCTAATGCAATTTTCCCTTGGGTCCCTCACGGTAGAGGCAATCTGATCCAATTCAATACAAAAAGAAATATATAACCTCAAAATTTGAGGGTTTTTAAGATTTTTCATGCAATTGTTTGGGTCATGCTGCATTTAACTTGATTCTACGAGAAAAAAAAAACAATTTGCAAAATCAAGTGTTTGATTTGTTATTTTATTAGCAACTTTATTTAAAAGTTATTAACAAAATAATCAAGGAATGCTTTTAAATTAAAAAAACGTTATTCAAAATCCTCAATTTCAGGCCATAAAAAGTTGGTAATCATGCTTCGGAAGGGTTTTCTATTGATATTAGATTTAAGATTAAGACTTATTTTTTACAATTTGGGAAAAAAATAACTTAGGTTGCACAAAAAGGGCACCGCGGTTTCCTGTTGTTTATTTAAAATAATTTTTTTACAAAATTATTAAATTGACGATTAAAGTTATTTTTTTATTAAAACTAACAAAGCAATAATTAAAGGCTTACTTTTAGATAAGAATTTGTGTTTAATTTATGTTAAATAATACTACAGACTTGCCATAATAAGTCTGGGTTCAAATATTGCAGAGTAGATTTTGATTGTAATACAAAGAAAAAGACTTCTTATTTTTGTTATTGCTTACATTTGTTTAGTTAATATTTAAATTGTACATTATTATTTACATGTAAAGGAACATATTTTTAAAAGATTTAGTATTAATGTTAACATTTTTGCAAATCAGAAGGTGTGAATATTTATTAAAGATAATTAACATATTATTAAATGCAGAAAACCGTTCATAGTTCGTACGATGATGAGATACTGAGATTGCATTAGGTATGTATCTAAAAATACTTTGCGGTACATTGAAATTGAGACGAGACAAGAGGTACATAGAATCAATGTTGCCATCAATAAGTTTGGTAATTAAAGAGAAACATAAATACGATCGTCTGCTCTCAAGGTTAGGCAAATCTATTAGATGAAGTCTGCTTGTATAAGGTGGGAGGTTATAAGGATCTTGCCACCCCGGTCCCCTCAAGGCAAATCTCAAAAACCTCTTTTGAACTTTCTCAATCCTGTCGATATGACATTTATAGTGAGGAGACCACACTTGACAAGCGTATTCAAGGATCGGACGGACGAAAGTCATGAACAACTATTTAACAACATAAGGATCATTAAATTGCTTAGATTCTCTTTTAATCCAACCAAGCATTGAGTTCGCTTTATTGGAAATTATGTTGATATGTTGCTTAAACTCGAGTTTTGGATCCAACACAACCCCTAAGACAGAAATATTATCATCATTGCACATTGTTGAGCCATTTAAATTGTATGCGAAAGAAACCGGCGAGTTTTTTCGTATAAAATTAATGACATTACACTTCTTGACATTTAAAAATAAACAATTATTGGAATACCACACATAAAACGCATCAAGATCACGCTGCAGATCATGGCAGTCTCCAATGTTATGTATCTTCTTAAAGATAGTAACATCATCAGCATAAATAAGACATTGTGAGCTCTTTAAAATAGAAACCAAATCATTTATAAGCAAAACAAACAACAACGGACCTAAGTGGCTGACTTGTGGTACCCCAGAGTTGACAGTAAAATAGCTCGAGGAACAACCATTAAAAAAAACAGAACGCCGTACCTGCATTTCTGCAGAACTTGCTTTCGTTTGAAAATATAACATTTTTCTAAAGTTCGATTGGCTTATTTATATGTTCATTGGTGAACGCATTACGCTTTTTGTCAGTTGACTTGGGAATTGAATGGATTCTTTCGGGCCAAGCGTCCATGGTATCCCTATGCAGCCTTTCCCGACGTATCAACGCAAATGGTTATAATTTGGAGTGCAGTCAGCTTCGGATTTTTTTTATTTGCATTTTTTTGTTGTGGTTTTCTCTGCAAGATAACTTTGAAGGGCGACCGGAACGAGGCCTGAAGTTCCAACTTTCTTGTCGCTTTAATGTTGTTAATCATTCTTTGGACTGAGGAATGATTTCTTCCAACGTCTTCCTCAATATCTTTAAGAGAATTTCCTTTTTTTCAAATTTAAAAAATGATTTTTCGCTCACTAACACTTTTCTTCATTTCTTTTACCTTCAATTTTCGTAGGTCGTATACGGCGGAGGTTCGCCCGATTCTAACATTCGGATCACTAGTATGGTGGCCGAAAAAATACAATGTCATTAAACTAAATTATGCCTGGGCGCCACAGGCGCTCTGCGATCGACTCCGTCAGATATTCTGACGGTAATGCTGCATCTCCTACCTTTGGACATACACATTAAAAACAAGACAGCACACAGCGCCATCAGGCTCAGAGAGTCTGAATGCTGGACTTCAAGCACTATACTTGATCTTATGCCAAGAGATTTGGTAGCAACACCAATGGACTATACGGGACCTAGTATTTGTCTATAAAATGTTTTTGATTTGGGATTAGAATGCCCAGAAAGAGTGGAATGGAATAGTGGGCAGACATGCAAGGATTTTAACTGGACAATCTACACTGATGGCTCTGAGATGTGCGGCGGAGTCAGTGTGGGTGTGCTCAAAGAAACTTTGAACATCTGTAAAGATTATAGACTGTCCGACTATTCGAGCGTTTTCCAAGCGGAACTTTTTGCAATCATGGAAGTATGTCGTCAAACAAGATACTTCCAAATATCCTGCCAAGCCACAAGGTTTTAATACGCATTGATAGTCAAGCAACCATAAAAGCTTTTGCCTCCTTTACTTCACATTCAAAATAAGTACAGAAATGCCGAGCTGAAATTGCGGCATTAGAAGGTCAGCTCATTTCCCTTATATGGGTTCCCGGTCACAGTGACATCCCAGATAATGCGAGGGCCGATGAACTTGCTAGACAGGGATCTGCCAGGCGAGATTTTCATCTCACTCCATGCAGTTAAGGCTTATATATCCTCAGACATCCTTGAATCAGCAAACCTAAGATGGGCCAGTCTGACGAAATGTGAAATATCAAGGAAAATATGGCCTGAATACAAACAATCAAAAACAAAAGACTTTCTTCCTAGTGGCTGTCTGCACAGGACACTGATCGGTTGGAGATCATCCCATTTAGCTTGGCATCCCACACAACTCAAATTGTCGCAGCTGAGAGGGAGACCACAACACACTTCTTTTGCGCCAGTCCGGCCCTCGCTAGAGCCAAACACCCCCCCTCTTATTGGTCCTTCTTCAATTCAATTGATGTGATTTTTGCTAAGGATATTAAGAAACTTATGTTCTTCTGAAAAACCTCAGGCTGGATTTAGAAATATCTCAAATAAAATCAGGTAAGAGAGCAGTGGCATTAAAACGGCTCATTGTGCTAATTATGTTCTCACTGAACCACAACTTTTCGTCGTCTTTTGGTTTTTTGGACTACATATCTTGATGCTGATCGTAGAATATTCGACGATATTTTTCACTTGAATGAGGTTATCGCCCAACGCTCGGTTCCATATAGTAGAACCTGCAGGATCAACGTTTTGTAGAGCATACATTTCGTCTTCCGAGTTAGGAGTTTTGAACACATTTGTTTCGCCAAACCGAAATAGCAGTAGAGTCTTCGCCGAATCTCCACTGAGGTGCCATTCTACTACTTCTACATACTATATATAGGTCAATCGTATTATAATTTACATTTTATATAGTATATATTTATATTAAAAAAATCGTAGGGGCTTGCAGTCGAAAAAGCATTTTAGGATACTTTAAGGACGTCTGGCGAGGGAAAAGCTGAAAACAAAACGTCTGAAACATAGATAAATGAAATCAGTGCGCAATTCTTTATCGTTTGTCGAATTGAATTGAAATGGCTAAACCTCCGGCACAAAAATCAGAAAAAATATCGTTTTCCAATGCCCGCGTACAGCATTCGAATTTTGGGTATATCTCCACTCCCGAAACCTGCTGCCGGTTCGTCTCTGCTTCTTTCTTGATGTTTTCGAAATATAGTACTTCTACAGTGTGAATTGTTTTTGCTTGTTGGCCAGCGACTCATGGAGGTTCTGAGCCTTAGTTTAGGCTGCCTTCCGGGCCCGTTGCCTCAAGTTCGCAAGACCAAGTCGTCTTGCATCTGCGGTTACGTGGTCTTTATACCGGAGGTTCGATCTTCCTCGTCCTCTCGAACTAGAAGTCTGGGATTCGAAAAATGTTCTCTCCTCCATTCGCCAGAATATCCATTTTGATAAAACAATTTTATTATTTGCATGTGTTTTTGAAGCCTATCAACCTTCCATGGTGATTTGACAAAACAGACTGAATAAATGACAGCCAATTTGACAATTGTCGCTACAATATGGCCGCTATCAACTGTCAAAGCTCGGATGGCCGTTGATTGTAGATTGGCACCAAAGCAAAAATTAATAGTATTTCATAAAAATTGTAAAATGCCAGCCTTCAGCTTAAAATTCGGGACAATAATTTAATGCGCGAAAACGCGACCTGCGTTTGAAGTTTTGTTAGTTTCAATTAAGTCCCAACGAACCATCAAAATTCGAAGAAAAAAACTCTCACGTCAGTTAAAGGCAGACAAAATTGACAGCTCAAAAAAGCATGTCTACATTAAGGACGAACTTTTGAAAACATTTCACGTTTTGGGGATCGTAGTCGTCCCGACATTGTAACAGCTGATGTCGTAGCTACGCTGTGTTTTTGAGTAATTAATCATCCGTTTTCATACCTCCGAAATGGAATATTTATCGCAGGCTTTGCTTGAGATACCCTTGAGGTCGAAATTCACGCATGGCTATTTTCTGACTGAAATAATTTAGAAAAATTAGTCTCTATTTACTTTAATCTCATTTTTGAAGGTAAAATGCAAATTCGTTGTAATGATCTCTTCCCGCTGTCATTCGATCAATTTGGTTGTCTCTTGCATATCCTTGAATGCTAATGTACTCTTTTCGTCCTTCTAATAGCTGCGGGCTACGGATGCGAAACAAAAATAATTTATCATAGATAGATTATTCGCCTTAGGCGATCGCATCATTTGAATATCAGATACTCGTAAAGGTGCTCTCGAAACTCATCCTTCAACTTTTACTTATCCTTAGACAGCTCTTTACGGAAGTAAATTTCTATTTCATACCCGTTAAGGGTGAGTTTGTTCATCGTAAATCCGGAAGGACTCTCCCTTTGCTGCGGTGACTTGCATGGATTTAAAAAAAAAAAAAAATACGTGACACACTGGCAAGGAAAAATTTATGTGTGGCAAGGAATAATCCTTTTTTTCTGTCTCGGTAAATGACCCAACGTGCACACACGATCGCGTCACCATTGTTCCGTCGTTGTTCAAATAGGCAAAGATGCTTCCACCTCATCCACAAACAGAGCCTCTTTCGCGCGATCAAATATGCAAATCACTCGCAGGACTCGGCGATCCCTTGTATGTGATATGCATATCTAAATGTTATCCTCGCGAGATTTTTTTTTTTCTTAAGATTTTATGGATGTGAACGCTGAAGTCTATTGTAGTGTCTATTGTTTGTCCTGAGGGATCCTTTTTTCTTATTCTTGAATTAATTTTCGTTTTTTCTCAATCTTGGATGGAAATGAGGCGAAAAAATATTAAAAAAAATTAGGAACGAGTTAAAAAAAAGAAAAGGTGAGGATGATGCTTCTTCACAAGAGACGTGATGGTGTGATTGCGCTGATGATGATGGTTGGGTGTCCTTGTATCAGGGTGAAGAAGATGAAATCGTGAGAAAAAAAAATAACATCCTTGTTGTTCGGATACGCGATGTGAAGTTTCTTTTTTTTCTTGTCTGTAGGGATTTTTTTTATATTTAGCAGCAGTGATGTATGAGGTGAAAGTCATTAGTATGCACGGATTTTGTTGAGGATCGCGTTTTTATGAGAGGACGATCAGGCATCCACGGCGGGCAATTGGGAGGGCTGTGATTGTCTTTGCCATTCTCACAAACTAGTAATTTAAATTGCTGCAAGACATGTTTGTATGTCCCTCAAAATAATAAATATAAAGGACTTTTTTTTGTGGACAATTTTTTTTTTCTTTCAGAATGGATGACGGAACAAAAAAGTGATTAACGGACAGTTTTTTTTTCATGAAAAGATTGCTTGTTACTTTAACATGAGGAGAAAGGATTGTTGCGCACTTAAAATTACGTGGCGGTTATAAAGTAAAGTAAGAAGATACAATTTGTTGTTTTTAATTGTGCGTAGTTTTATTCGAAGCTGACTGAACCCTTTCTTTAAAAAAACTGGTAAACTGTGTTATTTTAAAAGTCTTTACCTTTGGGAAAAAAAAACAGTGCCTGGGTAAACTTGCCTCGTACTCATATATTGCGATGAAATTACCACCAGTAGTAATACAATTTTTCAAACACTGATCTGTCAAGCTTTTCTTAGCAGCTGAGGATTAGAGATGAATTGGTAAGGTGCACTCAGTATAGGCGGATGAAAGAAAAGAAGCAGACCCTTTTTGCTGCGTCAACTTCAGAAGGAAAAGTCTTCTTAAACGGAATGTGGGCAAGTAAAGCGGGCTGTTGGAAATCGAAGTGGGAGGATATTAAGTTAAAAAAAATTTTATAAAGAACGCGGAGGGCAAGTAGACAAAGTATCCGATGAGCTGGAGACATTGATGGATTTGGTGCACCCAAATATGTTTTTGAACGATTCATGGCACTCGACTACAAAGATGAATCAAAAAATTAAAACTTGGAGTGCTAAAGGTAAGACTCTGAACTAAAATAACATTTGTTTAATACTAGCGGACCCGACAGACGTTGTCATGTCCGAACGTTGAATTTTGTGCTGTAGAGATAAAGCTGTTGCAACGTCTTCCATTGAAGCGTATGATACACGCTCGTCAATGGGTTTTCTCAGTCTGCCTCTGGAGGATTAAGAGGTGCTCGATAAATCATTTGATTAACTTGATTCAGCAATCTCCATGAACATTTTTTTTAAGCTTATCCCGATTTTTTAGAATATCCGAAGCGAACCGAAATAATTTAGTAAAAAAAATGGGGAAAAAATTATCTGTCACATCTCAATTTGACAACACGTGAAATTTCGAAAAGATTAAATTTTGATGAACGAAATGTGGCTTAGAATTTATAAATATCGTGAGACTTGGTCTGTCAGCAGAAAGAAAGGCTCAAGGCGATAAAAAAAAGACGACTCTTGTGAAAGAATCGGTTCAAGATTTCGGTGGATCTTAAAAACGATATGTGCCAAGCTAGAGGAAAAATAATTTCGTCAAGCGGTGTGAAGAACAGGCTCGTGAAAGCTGAACTTAGAGCACTCATGCCAGTACTGAAGCCGGATTTTCCAATAAGAGTCAGAGAAAAACGATTGCTCTGTGCTCAGGAGCATCTTAATTTGACTCTCTCATCTTTTCCAAAGAATCAAAGTTTGAATTGGAGGTGTGATGGTCTACGGTTGCTTTTCTGGAGATGAAACAGGAAGAGTCGTCTTCCAAGAATCGAAAGTCACTGCAAAAGTTTACCTTAGGGTTCTGGAAAATTCATTTGACCCCTCTGCGGTGGAGCTTTTTAGTGACACTTGCAAATTCATTTTTCAACAAGTTTGAATTTGTTTTTTTTTGTTTAATATGAAAGATTAATATGAAGCTTTTAAATAAGCCAGAACTTTTATGACTAAAAATTATATTTGCATTTATTTTTAAGTTTAAAAGTACTTCGAAGAAAATACTGTCCATGTATCAAGTAAGCCTCCGTACAGTCTAGATCTCAATAATAAAACTTTAAGTTACTAAGAATCGTCCGGAATCAATTGAAAACATAAAAAATTAACTTATCGTGACCAGGAACACCATACCAGTATCCACATGGAAAAATCTATCTAAGTCAAATTATTGCTGATGTGCAGCTATAACAAGAGCAAGATGAGGTCCAACAAAGTACTAATAAGATAAAGAATATTTCTGAGAAGAATTAAGCAATTTTCTTAAATCCTTAAAAATGAGCCAGGTACCCAAAAAATTCATTTTTCGGTTTTACAACTTTTTTCTCCCGTGACTGCGTTTAAAAACGTAAATACTAAATGTATCATGAAACGATTGAAACCGCATGTTTGAACAAATTTGACAAAACTGGGAAAAAAGGTTAACCAACATTTTTCACAGGACATCCATTTCACTTAAATATTCCGATATAATATTTTTAACTCTTCTTGAATATTAATCCTTCATAAAATTGATCACTTTGGATGGATAGCAAATGATAAATCATATGCTTTAGAAGTTTTTATAATTAAATTAAACAGACTCTCATTTCTTTTTTCATAAGCAAACTTATGTCTCCGGCTCAATGATGCAATTATAAATATATTCATAAACTGTATTTTTTCATTCATACGTATGTACCTGCTATAAACAATGATATTTATTAAATAAATGGGTAAAATAAAATTAAAATATCAGAATACCTCACAAAAATTAGCCTGTAATCGAAAAAAGGGGTTTAATTTTCTGTTAAAAAATCGACCTAGAAAGGAGCGAAGCAAGGCCTTTCAAATATTGTTTAACATATACCATAAGTAACTGTTCCTGTTCATTTCAAAACAAACATATTAATAAATAAAACTTGTAATTTGCTAGTTATTCGTTATTTTATATTATTAATTACGTATTTATTATTATTTATGATTTATTATTTATTGTTTCTTATTTACTATTTATTTATTATTTATTTGAAACCAAGCTTTTGTTTATGCCTCTTCTCTGTTGTCCAAGCTGGGTCATTTATTTAATGAAGGTTTTCTTTGTGGCTTTTTCTTCACTATATTGACGCATTTTACTGTGATAAAGATTTCAAATTAAGATCATATTTTAGTAGTAAGGTTTGACTTATCCATATCTCTGCTAATATTACATTTTAAGTTTGAAAATCATACATTTTTGCCACAAAAAAAAACAAAATCGATTAAGAAATTTTCGAATGCAGTAAATGTTCCTGAAAAACAAAATCATCAAACTTCTGCCAACTCTAAACGACTCATCGAATCATAAAAATCCCAATCAATTTCTAAACAAAGGGCACAACTTTTTTTTTTCGCCCAGTTTCAACTATGAACATTATTATGAATTATTCGCAGTAGGTTAATTATTGACTTCTCAGAAGGTTTATTGGTCAATAATTCATGAAAACTAAGGGGATTAGTGAATCTAAGCCATCAGAGTATCCACTCAAATAAACGCAGAAAAGTTTATTGAAATCGGTTCATCTGTTTAGGAGGAGTTCAGTGACTAATACACGTATTTATAAGGACTACCATTTATTATATTTATGAAAAAAAAACAAATTCATAAAGTTGGTTATTTCTTGAACATCATATGCAGTCACTTGACTTCTTCCTGATTAGTTACGCATTTGAGAAAGCGCCAGTTCGATCATTTCCAAACATTCTTTCGAGTGGTTAAGCAGTCAAGTCGTGTGATGCTTCATTGCGGCGAAATTGTGTAAACAATAAATAAATAAATTTGACGATAATTTCGACAGTATCAACATATATAGTTCTATAGGTCTTAACAAAATATACGATATTCGCCACTTGCTGCTAAAATTCTGAAAGCATTTTCTTCAATGCTCTGGGCATTAAAAAGTCGTTTTTTTCTGGTTTTGGGAAATTGTCCTCTCAAAAGGTAAATGAAGGACGATGGTGCCTAACCGTAGTTGAGATTTTTAAATTAAAATAGTTTTGCCATTTTAAAATTTTTCATTAAACGCGGAATTTTCAAAGCGTACTACGCGTACACTTCAACTATTCGTCTATTAGTCAAAACTATAACACAAAAATTAAACGAAATATCACTCTGGGTGAACAGACTAACATTTACAAGATCCCAATCTTTTAATATGCTCCATAAACTTATCAAAGATAGATAAAAATGCTTTAAGTTGTTTCAAGAGATATATTTACACATTGCGCCCATTCGCCTTGATAGAGTGTCGAATATGAATCTATCCAGAAAGATTCGTGTACATCCCGGCTATCCCGGCGACATAATATTCGAAAAATTGAATGACAGCAGAATAAATAAAGTATATCACCATGTGTGAGTTTAGATCAAGATCCGCTGATCAGTCATCATCTTCTATGCATACCCCATCAAGCAATGATGTTGGCAAAAAAGCTTTGCGTTCAGTTAGATTTGATGAAACTAATCATTTTTCCGAATGGGAATCAAAACAATCTTGCAAGCTTCGTAAAAGGTACAATACCCACGAAAGCAATATACATACATTGTGTTTTTTCAAATGCTGAGAACTGTTTTAAGACAAACCACACTCAAAAATAAGAATTTTGGAACGTTTGCATTTGAAAAACTCGTTTTTATATTTATTTTAATTTTTGAATGAATCATAATAAATGAAGTATTTTTTTAAACCTCAAGACCGTCTACAGCGATATTTATCACTTGATTTTGGATTCTGTCGAGCAGGCTTAAGTAGGTCTTTGTAGCACCCGCCCCTACATGGGAATTGTGCTCCAGTCCTGGCAGCCGAGCAGGATGAGATGGGGTTAAGTATTTCTAACATCCCATCAGGCAACTTAGACATTTCGCAGCATCTTTGACTATATCTGTTTCGTGATCATTTCGACTAAGATTGTCGAAAAATAGGAAATCAAAAAAAAAAATTTCAGAAATATTTCGTGAAGCGGGCACACCAAAATAAGAAAAATTTTGTAAACATTTCGGAAATGTTTCTGAAATGCTTCTTTAGAAGCCAATCTGGAAAGACCCCGGTAAACCCCCGACTGCGAATCGTTGTGAAACTTCTTGTGAAAGTAATCCATTTGAACGAAGGATATTTAGCCTTCCTTTCGCTGAAGTAAGCGGCCAACGTTCGAGTCGAATGCAGTTAATCCTTCCAAAGTATTTTAAGCCTGGTACATTGATAGGTTAGAAGGGATTTTTTGGCTTTCAAATACATGATATCATGGTTTTATTCTTTATAATATTAATTATGAAAAGCAGCGAACAGTTTGACAAAAAAAATCTAGCCTAGTCTTTCGCAGAAGCTGGTGACGGGACACAAGGATTTCTAACCGAATCATTTATAGTATAATAGTAAATTTACTTTATTAGTAGCATAAATTAATTGAATTTTACAAAAATTTTGTGTTGTTCACAGATATGGTGTAGAACTCCCTTACTATGAAAAGAATATTTTTTTAGCAAGCGAAAATATTAAACATAAACTTGGTTTGAAGGAAAAAGCTATCAGGTTGGCAACAAAGTAATTGCGGATTTTTTTTTAGAAAATAAAAGATAAACTTTATTCTGTAATGTATTTCCCATTTTGAGCAATGACCTTTTGCCGTTTTTCAGGCAGCTTCATTATTCCACGTTTATTAAACTTCTGGTTCTTTTCCGCAAACAACTGAACCATGTACGATTTGACATCATAATTATTATTGAAATTTTTACCATTCAAGGAGTTTTGCAAAGATCGAAATAAAAAGTAATCAGATGGTGAAAGGTCAGGACCATATGGTGGATGTGGAAAAACATGCCAACCCAGCTCCAATAAGTTTTGCCGAGTGACCTAAGATGTGTGTCATGATGGAATACAACACCTTCTCGATTTGTTCAACTGCATTGTTCAATTTTGTTAGTTGTTCAATGTAAACGTCTGAATTGATTGTTCGGTTGGGTGGTAAAAGTTCAAAGTAGACAATTCTTTTGTTATCCCACCAAACTGATACCAGAACTTTCTTTTGATGAATATCAGCTTTTGATGTTGTTTGAGCTGGTTCACCTGGCTTGCTCCACTTTCTTTTCCGATTGGCATTGTTATAAACAACTCATTTTTCACCGCAAATTATCAATCGTTTTAAAAATTAATCATTTTCATAACGTTTCTTTAACAAAGCGAAAATGTTAATGCGATTTTTCTTTTAGCCCGTGAGGAACCCTTATATCGAGTTTTCGTACATAGCAAAGTTGTTTTAAGCGATTTCCAATGCATGTTTGTGATCCATGAAGCTTCTCTGCAATCTCACAATGTGTTTGACTATTCGATGACGTCAGTAAACCTAAAAATTCAACTAAAGCCAACTATGAGTGAATTTCGCAATTATTTAGTTGCCAACCCAATACTTTAAAAAAGAAATCTTCGTGCAAATAAAAACAAAAATATATAATAGCTTTGAAGTTGGACTAATCTAAATGAAATTAAATGAGTGAAAAAGATAAAGCGTTTACAAACAGAAGTTCCTATTTAACAAGAATAATTATTAACAAATGTTAACAATACCGAACTATTTTTATAAATATTTGAACAAACAATAAATAAATGGCTCTTAAACTAGGTCCTTCAGAGCATTAGTCGAGGATGTGGAAGGGAAGCTGGGGGGCGCAGTCGTGCACAGCGTGTTCCCTTGCACGTCGCCTTTTAACGTTTTGTTGCTCGCGGCTAGCAGTTCGTCCTGTGTCAAGAAGACTCTTTCCCGAGCATCCTCCTTCTTAGGTAGTCCCGAACCCGTTGGAGTTTCCAGCAGCTTGGGGTTCTTTTTGACAGGTCAGGGACGAATCATCGTTTGCCAACTTTTGGATATTGTCCATCCTAAAGATTATCAATTTTTCTAAGCGCTGAGAAAGTTAAAGAAAATAATTGCCTACCTGTAGGCGAAAAAAGAGAATACCCAGTGAATACTCTAACCACTAGCAGGCCAGCTGTAATGCGATAGACCTACTAAAAAATTTGAGGCGGTGGAATAAAAGTTGCACTTTAAAAAATAATAAATAAATAAATTAATTAATTAATAAATAACTAAATGAATAAATAAATAAATAATAATATAACGAGAAATAAAAAATATAATTCAGATAACATAATCATTAATTACGTGAACTATAACCGGATAAACTACATGTTGTTTAAAATCTTTCTTTCAATTTGAAAATTCTATCACATTTTCGTCATGAAAGATGGTGGTCGAGAAGTCAGGTCTTTTCAAAATCATTTTAAGAGTTTTCTTTTCCTTTTAAAGAATATAGCATGTGTCTTTTAGCCATTTTTCAAAGAAGTTTGTTCAAAGAGCAGATTACAAATAAGTGTACAAGTGTCATCTGCGAATATTGCAGTATGACAGTAAAGGACTGGGCTTATGACAGCTCCTTGGGGCACACCAGCAGCAGGGATATATTGAACGCTTGAAAGTGTTTTATTCAATTTCACTTGGAAACTACGCCGTGTCAAAAATAATTGCACTTTTTAAGTAAGCTGTATTGGAAAATTAACCTGATCCATTTTGTGAATCAGTCCGTTATTCCACACTGAGTCGAAGGCCTTTTGAACGCTTGGAGTATATGTATTTTCGTCCATGTGGACTAAAGAATTCAATTAAGTTATTTGCTCGAAACACTAGTTCGTAGAACATAGGAGACTTATTGGTCTATAGTTTAAGGGAGCTTTGGCTGGTTTCAGGACGGGGTGTATTTTTGCATTTTTCCAGCTGAATGAATGAACTGCATAAGTTTAAATTTTTTTGAGTTTTTTAAGACACAAGTTTTTTTCATCGAATTTTAAGACTACCTAAAACATGCTTTAGTTCCGTCAATGAAACAAAATCCCCATCAAAGCTTACTTGCTGATGATTCATGTTTCGAACTGAGTCTTCCATTAATTTTTTTAATTTGACTTAAATTGGACCTAGTTAAAGAATAGTTTGAAGCAAAAGATTCTGCAAGCAAATTAGCTCTTTCTTAGTCAGACAAAGCTAAAACGTTTCCACTTTTAAGAGTAGGAACACGGACTCGTTTTTTTTTAAAACTTTTTTTATATTAAAGAATGGCGTGCCACCCTTTTGCAAACTGCTAAGCTTATTATTCCATTGCTTGTTTCTAATTTTCGCCACTTGTTTTTTAATTATGGCAGTTACGAATTTGACTTCGTTAAAATCGCGTATATTCCTGAGCTGTTGCCATTTAATTCTATATTTGCTACGCAATTTTTTTAAATTAAAAATATCGCACGGAAGGGTACTAGAATGTATGTACAGATAGACGGACATGATGATTTGATTCAAATCTAAGGGACTGAGTATCCGCGCATCATCCCGTGGAATTTATTCTCACTTTCCTCTTTAAGATCCGTAGAAACTCTATCCAATTTGCATTCCTGAAGTCATACAAAACAACAATTTTCATTCATATTTTAAAGAAATATTTTTGCATATTTAAATTATCATTTATTTTAGGTAACATCTCTAAAAAGCTTGAAACATTTTGACAGTAGAAAAGTGTTAATATTATTTTAACTTAGTTGTAGTGTGACTAATTTTTTTTCTTTCTTCGATTTGATTTGGTTTGTTCCTGATGTTCCGGGACAACAACTGTACCGGAAATAATTTCATCCTTCATCTCCGATGCGGCAATTTCAGTCTGAGCCTGCATGTAAAACATAATGTCACGTAGTTGTTCCTTGACATCAGCTAACTCAGCTTCTTGCTTGGCGGCATACTCCTTGTATGTTGTCTCCAAGTCGTTATATTTTGTTTGCCAGGAGCTTTGATTATCTTGCAAGGCCTTTGTGATTTGGCATTCGTCCGAGAGCTGTTTTTGAACTTCTTTTAATCTAGGGTAAACAATAAATATTTGAAGGAATAAAAAAATATTTATGGATAGCTATCTTACTTGCTGGCATTTGCTGCTAGTTTTCTCTCTAAGGATAGTTTCTCTTTTTTTAAAGTTTGAACTTTTTGCTCCATGGCGGAGAGTTTTCCAGACGCATCCTCGGCTGATGTTTTGAAACCTTTCCATTCGCCTTCTAGCTTCTGGATTCTCTCCTCGTAGTACTTCCTTTGTGTATCCAACTGAGAAGTTAGCAAATAGGTGAATTCCAATTGCATGGAATCGATTTTTTCCTCGCCTTCGTCATTGGGCGCTTGAGTTGCCACTAACTTGCCATCGGTCTTGTTTTGAAACAGACGATGAACAAAATTATCACCAGCGTAGTCCCACACACTTGATGTGCCCAATTGCATGGCGAAGGTATGATTTGTGGCTCTGTAATGAGCAGCTGCATGTCCACCTTGATATCGGCCACAGCCAACATGCCCACAGATCAGACAAATCCAAAGCGCTTCAGTTCCCTCGCATTCCATGCAAACAGAGTTCTCCATTAGTTCTGGTGTTTGCACGTGTCGACAAACTGGGCATGTGGAATCGCCCCACTTAATCAGACAATTTGCATGAAAGGCGTGATTGCACAGAATCGTCAAAACGCCATCCACACTCTCGTCCATTCTCTCCAGGCAAACTAAATTAAGATAAGAAATTAAATAAAATTCGTTTTGTTTAATTAATTCTTGTCTAATTACCAGGACATGTCGGTAGTTCAGTGTGTCCGATTGGTGGAACTCCATCTTCTCCACGTTCGATCTCCGAGACCCAAACAGCGTGACAGAGAGAATCGGGTTCGAGTGAGTTATACGCGGCTCCATTGAAGGTCTGATAAAATTCCAATGCAGCTTCATTGCAGCGAAAGCTAATGAGATGAAAATGTTATTAAATTCAAACATACATAAAAATACAGTAGATGTTAAACTTACACGAGGAGAACCATGAACTGATTTGGGCTTCCATCGCGAATTATACGAATGTGCTGTATTTCTGAGTGGCATGGGGCAACGAAATTTAATAAATCATGACAGCTTAGACTGGCTGGCACAGCCAGCAGACATAATTGGTTTGACGGCCCTTCCTTGATTTCTTTACGTTCACTGAAAACAAAATAATATTATATTAATTTGAAGTACCTTACAATATAAATGGAGACTACGGTTCACTAGAATAAAGGCAACATTAAGATTTCACTACACAGGAAAATCAAAACACAGCTAAAGGGTGATTTTTTAAAAGCTTTGGGTAAGTTTTTCAAAAAAAAAACACATAAAATTCAGAAAAATGCATGAAATCTTTATTTGAATCGATAGTTCGTTCCATATAATTAAATGTTTGAAGATTATTTCATGCAAATATTGACCTTGACTGCGCCTCAAATGGTCCATCCGCTTAGTCCAATTTTGGCATACTCTTTCCAACATTTCGGCCGGTATCTCACGAATAAATGCTTCAATGTTGTTTTCCAATGCGTCAATTGAAGCGGGCTTTTCTGTATAGACATGAGCTTTAACATAGCCCCACAAAAAATAGTCAAAAGGCGTTAAATCGCACGATCTAGGCGGCCAATTGACCGGTCCCGAACGTGAAGTAAAATGTTCACCGAACTCGCCTCTCAATAAGTCCATTGTTGCGCGTGCTGTGTGGCATGTGGCACCGTCTAGTTGAAACCACATGTCATGCAAGTCAAGTTCTTGCATTTTCCTTCCGCAAAATTTTCCACGTTGTTGAGTAACAGATACGATAAGACGAATCGATAATTGATGGTCATCATTAACACGGGCCGATACAGCTGGGATATTTTCTTCAGTTCGCACTCTACGTAAGCGTGTTGGTGGTTTAATGTCCAACAATGTAAATTTGGTGCGAAATTTAGTCACAATAGCCCGAATAGCCGCTTCACTTACCCTAACCTCGGCCACTTTGATAGATTACGTTATTACAAATCGTGGAAATATTCAGGCAAAAGTGAACAAAGACTATAAAATCAGTGATCACGAATCATTGGAAATTCTGATTGAGTCAAACTTGGCTAAGAGAAATTATACTAAAACAGTTATTCATTCATTGGTATTTAAGGAGAACGTTTTTCGTAGGGAACTTATAGTAAATGAAATACCAAATATAGAATACAGTGATGTGAACGAAAAAGCTAAAGCTTTCAGTGTGAAATTGGAAAATAGTTTGAAAAAAAGTGTTAATACCGAAAACAATTTTTAGAGTAAAAGGTAATCTTGGTTGGTTTAACCAACATTTATTATATATGAAAAAATTAAAAATCGATCTTCATCAAAGAGCTATTTGGTCAAATGATGCCAGTGACTAGATTAGGTATAGGCACTGTAGAAACAGGTATGTGAGTGAACTTCAAATAGCAAAGAATAACTATGTAGTTAGAAAGATTAACCAATCAACAGACCAAAAAACAATGTGGAGAGCAATAAAAACACTAGTGCTTAAAGAAGAAAAAAGTGAAATTAATGAAATATAATAATGATATAGCTAATAACATGAATAAATTTTTTGTTAGGAGTGTTGATGACGTTGATGAAAGGATTCCAAATTTAGTAAATATAATCAGTGAAAGATCTTTCAAATTTAATCGAATAAATATGAATGAGTTAAAGACTATCATGCAAGGTATGAAGAGTAAAAGAGATTTTAACGGTCTGTCAATTAAAATGATGTTGTGTTGACATTATCGGACCAGGTTTATTGAATTTAATAAATGAATCTTTTGGTACTGGTATTTTTCCGAACCTCTGGAAAGAGTCAATTGTGGTGCCAATTGAAAAGGTTAAAAAAACAACAAATCCAGCCGAATTTCGCCCGATTAAAATGCTCAGGACAGAAAGTAAGATTGTGCAAAAACTTGTACATAAACAGCTGCAAAAATATATGGAAGAGAACCATTATTTGACAGACTATCAGACAGCATCACAGCTGCGAAGCTTTAATAAATCTAGTGATTGCGCAATGGAAAACGGAGGTTCACGAAAAGAAAGTTATTGTTGCTATTTTTCTGGATTTGCAAAGGGCATTCGAGACAATACACAGGGACATACTTTTGCAGAAGCTGAAAAAATACGGTGTTCGAGGCGTGGAACTTAGATGGTTCAAAAGTTACCTATCAAACAGAACTCAGCGAACAAAAGTGGAGGATAAATTTTCGGAAGCGGTAGACGTAACTCAAGGGGCGGTATTAGGAACACTACTATTTATTATTTACTATGTGTCTGGGAGTTCTGCAGACGACTGTATCAAAAAATTGAATGCAGACTTAAACCTATTTGAAAATGAACAAACTTAAGCTTAACGTTTCTAAAACAAAAGCTATGGTAATTAAAGGAGACTCTATTGAAAATATTGTAATTTATAACGAAATAATTCAAAAAGTTGATGAAATAAAATATTTAGGAGTTGTTATAAACAAAAAGCTAAGTTTCGAATCTCATATTAACTACATATGTAATAAAATTGCTAAGAAAATTGGATTTTTTCAAAGAATAAGATGTAGGGTATCAATGAGCTGTGCAATACAAATATACAATGTAATGATCAAGCCTAATTTCGAGTACTGTTCAACAATATTATTTTTAGGATCTAACCGAATGACAGAAAGGTTGCAAAAACTACAAAATCGAGGCATGAGATGTATTTTGATGTGCAATAGGTTAACACATATTCGATTTATGGTAGATGCATTAAAGTGGCGTACAATTAATCAAAGGACAATTATGAATGTACAAATTTTTATTTTCAAAATGAGAAATAATATGTTGCCAAATTATCTGTATTATGAAATAGTATATGTATCGGATGCGCAACCGTTTAATTTGAGAAATAGAGGAGATTTTCGACTACCATTTTTTACAACAAGGATTTCACAAAACATACTATACCATAAAGGTTTCAATCTTTTTAATAAATTGCCTTACGACTTAAAATCAGAATTTAATATAATAGCATTTAAAAGAAAGTTGATCTCGTATGTTAAATTTAAGTACATCTAATTAATTAACGTCTAGTTTTTGTTTTTCATTTTTAACTAGTTTAAAGTTATAAATTGTAACAAATAGCTGAAGCTAAATAAAAGAATCAATCAATCAGTGGGTCGATTAAACTGACCATAAAATGGAAGAAGCGCGCGATGAACTTTTTTAACAGAGCACGCATTTTGATAATAAAATTCAATAATTTGCAAGCGTTGATCGTTTGTAAGACGATTCATGGTTAAATTATAGACCAAACTGAGGATGTTTGACAGTGAAACAAACATCTTCAGTGTTAGAATTTTACAAAAAATCGATTTCGTATTCTTCATTTTCTAAAATAAAAATATTTCAAAAGTTTTCTGTGAAAAATTAAAGACGGTTCTCATTGGACACGAAAAGGCTAGGCGTGCAGTGAAATGATTTCTGCAGAAACTGCCTAAGGAGAATGTCACTAATCACCGCTGGGAATGTCCGGTCAAAGCAATATCAAGACGTACAAATCTACATATGTTCTTTCAGCTCTGCCCCAACTTGCTAAGCAAAGAACAAAAGACCTCGCCGGGCTCATTAGAGAAACAAACTAGTTCTCTTCATCATTACCCAGAAGGAAACCCTCTCAAAACCCATTTCCTCCCAACAAAGGAAGAAACGTTTAACCACATAACCCTCATCGTATCACAATGAACTAAAACGCTGTGTGTCTCGTGGAAGTCAATGTTACTTAACCTTACCCAACCTTTTGCCGGACGACGCGCTACACTAGAGAAGACTGTGGTCCGGCTGAATTTTTGCCTAAACCGAACTGGGACTAAAACCAATTTATTGGGTGAAACCGTATCTTCGGTCGGTCACGAGAAATAAGTACAAAGAACGCCTACACGAACTCGAAGTCCCATCAAAAACAAAGGTCTAAACAAAGGTCTGTGGACAAAGTACTGTAATTGAAGGTAGAATGTCACAAAAAAAACTGCAAAACCGAATACATGCCCAGTTCGAGATTTTTATAATTTGTATTAACTTGCTTACTAAAATTGTTTTGTTTTTTTTTTTTAATACGAAACAGTGAAGAATTTTGTGTATTTAAAGCAAAAGAAAAAAATAAACGCATAGTCATTTTCGCTCGCTAGTGTATCTTTAACAAATCACTTACTTTTTTTTGTAAAGATGAATTATCCCATTGGTGACTTCCACATTGGGATTTCCCGAGAAGAAGCCAATCTCTTTGGGAAATTCCGATGCCACCGCGGCCTCCTCCAGTGGTGTTGCCTCTCTAGAGCTTGTCGGCAATATGCCTCTACTATTGCAGCTCATCATTTGATTTGTATATGATTCGATTGTTATTTGGCTCGAAACCCTCAGACCTCGATCCCTTTCGCGTTCCTTTAGTAATTTAGGATTTGTTGGATGTTCTGATGAAACGGCTCCTTGCTCTGTTAATGAAATTTTATTTAAAATTTCTTCCAAGCTATTCACAAGAATATTGCTCACCTTGATCCTCAGTCAAAGATGCATCAATTTCGATCTTAATAATGCATACCGACACTTTATTTGGCATTTAGGCGAATTCTACGCATAACCGAATAAAAACACGAGCAAATTTTATCAAAATTTACCGCACAATTAATTGAATAAGAGCAAAAAAAAAATTATTCCGTCTTACAATTTTTCATATTAGTTTTGTTCATTGACGAAGATCTAGAGCAGAAATTCTCATATTCGAGCAAAATGTCAGATTAACGTCAGAGCAGAAAAGAGCAGAAAAGAGCAACCCATATGTACATACATACCGCACTTATCAATCACCAACGAATTAGTGAAATTTGAAATTCAAATAAATGTATGCACAGCTGATTTGACAGTCTGCTCTACTTCTGCTCTACCCCAAAAGTAGGAGCAAGAAATCTTGCTCTTTTCTGCTCTGACAGGTCTCAATGAACACAAAAAGAGCAGTTTCGAGCAGAAATTTTTGTCAATGAACACTAAATCTTGCTCTTTTCTGCATTTTTCTGCTCGGAGCAGAGTCAGTGAACAAAACTATTATTTTACAAAATTTTTCACAACAAAGAAAATCGAAAATGTCAAAAGTGACACTTCTATGTATTACGAACTGTCAATTTCGTACTTTTCATTTCTATTCGCATATAGATGGCAGCAGATTCGTTTTGTTTTTAATGCTTTCCCTTTCGTTCATCTTAATTCGCAAATGTCTTCCGTTTCCTTCGCTCTGACTGCAAAAACAAAAAACAACTCAGACAGAATACCCGTAGCCGCCACAGTGAAACGTACTAAAAAGTAGCTTCCGATAAAATTTTAATATTTCTGCATTTTGTTTTTTTTTTTTGGGAAAAAGTCGTTTTGTGAAGCTCAGTTTTTAACATTTTTGAAAAAAAAACTTCTCCTTGTGAGAAATGAATATAACCCGCCGAGCAGTGAACGGAATTGATGCCGTCATCAGGTTCAGTTGGAATTTGAAAAATCGATGTCTCGCCGTAACTTGTGTGAATAATATTAACAATAATAACAACAACAAAAGAGCACCAACCCGACTTTCACTTTCGAAAACCTGTTAAGTGCAAACACACAAGACAACAAAACAACAAAACAAACTTTAAGCGATGATAAATTGTCGTCTGGACGGAACCAGAGATTGCGAATTGCATTTTGAATTGTTGGTGTGACAGGTGCCCGCGGCGCGGCGCGGCGTGGCGTTCCTTGGTCGGTCCATGGGTCTGGGTGAAACTTTTCAGACAGTTCGCGATGGTTAGTCTGTTGTTTTTGAGGAAGATAAAGTGCCTGCGATGGCCGACTTTTGTTGCGCTTATTCTTTACTTGTTCTTCATTGGGGTAATCTTGAATCGAACGGTTGGGTCAATGAATAAATTGGTCTATCCGAAGAAGGACCAACCGGTGTCGGGTGCTGTGAAGGTGAAGGGTAGCTTTTTGGATAAGACCAGTGAACGCATGGAACCGGAAACTGTGATTTTGGCGGCAAGTTCGGTTAACGAGAAACAAATATTGGAGAAGGCATTTAAAAGGTAAATGGTCTCCTTTTATTTTTTTTCGTTCGAGTTTGTTGATATTGGATTTAAATGTCAAACAGTCAAACAGATACAAAAACTGGTTTTCGTGGCATTTAAAGATAGAAAAAACGATGTGTGTTAACTAACTCTTGTACTCGCAAGCAGAGTTGGGCAAAATTTATTCGAATGACGTTTTTCCGAGTCGGATTGGAGTTCAAAATATCAGAAGCCAAGCGAGAGTTGACTCTCACACGAAGGGTTCCGCGCCTCATAAAAATATGCAGCAATTTGTTTCTTTATATATAAATATGCAAGGTTAAGCCAAACAAAGTAAACGCTTACTTGTAATTCCAATAAGAACAAGAACTTCCAGATGGGAAATTAAAAAGTTTAAAAAATAAGGATTCAAAACGATCGCAAGATTAAAAGATTATTTGATGCAGACTTACTGTAGAAATGTGTTAATGATTATGAGTTTTTTTTTGGCAAATTCATTCAGGGAATTCGTTTGGAATTCGTTGATGAATGTTAAAATTAAGTGATGGACGAATTTTGCTATCACAACTAAAAATATTGATTATAATGGAGGTTCCTTCAAAATAAATAATTAAAGACAAGAAAATCATGTGATTCTGGAGCCTGTTTGAGTCAAGTTCAAAAATAAGAAAAAATGTATGCAAAAATTGAATATCCTTGTGTGCCTTAAATGCGTAATCAACACACACAACGTCATTTAATACTTACATTTTTCTTCATTTCGCAACCCTCTGTTTTAAGTGATTTATTAAAATGCTGGGACTCAATCAGAACTCAAACACCAAAATCACATGAAATACTTTTTTTAATAATTTATTTTGAAAAAAATAACATTGTAATTAATTTTTTCGGATTGAGAAAAATTAAAAATGGGTGTGACACTTCGTTTGGTTGGGTATAAACATTTTGACATTTGTTCCACAAGTTGCAAAATGTTTTTTTTTTTCATTTTTCTGATTTGAATTCGAGCTTTTACATTGTGTTGAATGGAAGAAATAATTGCATACTTTAAAAAGTTGTTAAGTTGCTCCATGAAACGGGATCATTGCCTACCTTTAGGTGTTAAGATGAACTGCGGTTTTCTGAAACACTTTTCTTGTATGATCACCCCCATTTTATTTTTATTATTTACTGTTATAGTGGCAATAGCAATACACCTTCTGTGAAAACTTCAATATAAATGGTTGAGGAGATACAGCTCTGGGACAGACGGACGAACGGACAACGGAGCCTTAGTAATAGGGTTCCTTTGGCCCCTTTGGGAACGGAACACTAAAGTTTATATGAAGTTTATTAAAATAAACTATTTGCGCGTCTGAAGGGGTGAAGGCGACGCGCAAAACGTCTTGGACCTATATGCATATTCGTTGTCAGGAAATCCTCACAAATTGTTTATTTTTGCAATCACGTTAACGCGTTCTTAAATGCAAAAGGCGATTGATGTGGTTATACCAAAAATTCATTTGTGGTGTAGTACTCAATATTCATAAAACATTTTTTTGTTTAAACGTCACATCAAAAATATTTCGTGGCCTCTTGATCTAATTTTTTTCGTAGCGCCCACCAAAAAATAGCTTTTATAGGAAAATTTTTGATATCTTGGGATACAATCATGGTCATATTTCAGAAAATTTAAACCAAAAAATAATGAATTATGCACCTAAGCCTTGGTGAAAACGGCATGAAAATCCGATCGACAGTTTTTGAGTTTATTGGTTTCAGACAGACAGACAGGCGTGGGAACTTTGTTTTATTATATTTAGTGATTGAGTTGTTTAATTAAAAATATTGTACCGAGGTAATCATAGTGCACTGTACCATTGAAACTAAGTAAGGTAAATTTCACAACGATATCTGCTGGAAGTGTTTAATGAGCACAAAGATGTGGTTTTCCATTTTTTTTGTTGCGCCTACTTTAACAATGTTGCAGAGTTAAAAGAAGCAAATTCAATGGTTATTTTCATATTTTAAAACATTACCAAATATCATGATTAACATGTTCCCATGACTGTTAATGTATTTTAAGCCACTTTAGCTTATAAGATAAAAAGTTTTTTTTTTTACTTTCGCGAAGGTCCATTATGAATTTGCATTTGTTAAGGCAATAAGACTAACTCTCTTGCGTTATATTATAATATAAATTGTTTTCTTTTTAACGAATTTAATCGTTCATTCAACAGATTCGTAGTAAGACAATGCCCTCTTTAGTTTTTAGTACACTGTGTCTGAATCATCTTCAATAAAATGTAAATCCATTAAGAGGCTTTGTTAACTAGTTCACAACTGGACAACCATGCGAAATTTTGTAATTAATTTCAACCAACCGCAAGACTTCTGGATTGTTCGTATAGTATGCATCTTTTATGGCACAGTGCACAACAAAAGTCTTACAGCTAAGCAACATCACCAAAACTATAATTACTCTGCAGTAAATCGATTGTCAGATAAATTGTGGCACGTATCCCCATCTCGGTGGAGCCATAGCTCTCACAAGTTGAAATCTTCAATTTCCAACCTTAAAAAATCGGTAATAATGCATAAACAAACACTTTCCATTCACTGTAAAGATTTTTCAACTATTGCTCGAAATAAAAAGGGGTCAATAGATGAGACCGCTTCAAAATCCACACCATCTGATGATATCAAAAATCGGTTCTGATTTATACGGAAGTCTCCCAAAAGCATACTGACCAAACCAAAGAGTATCGGAGACTTAGCCGCACCCTGTTGTTGAAACGGAATTATTTTTCGCATAAATTATTTTTGTTCCACTCAGCCATAGCTCTACTGACCTATTTTTAGGGTTCCGTACCCAAAAGATATCAATGGGACCCCTACGTTTTAAACTCCACTGTCCGTCCGTCTATCTCAAGGCTAAAGACCTTCTGGACCATAAATGGAAGGCACTTTCATAGAATGTGTAATACCATGGCGAATATAAAAACAAATAATACGTTAAAAATAAAGCGGGGTCCTCATAAAAAAAAATTTATTTTTACAAATCGCAGCCCAATTTTACGCTTAAAAGTAGACTATTAAAAATTTTCTTCAGTACGCAAGGAAAACTGTTAAACATAATATTTTTAAGCACCTTTAATATGTTCAAGGAAAATAGCATCACAGCGGAGTCGAGCACAAAATGATACGAAATCCTTCGTGTGCGTGTCCGACTCGGACTTGCCTGCTTTTTTTCAGATTGACCGTAGTGTTTTCAACGCATCTGTATGTAGTCGTAAGAGTGTGTTTAGGATAAATTTTTCCTACTTGGCATCTTTTTCGGGGATTATAAGTCGTAGACTAGTACAAAGTCCGCGATGGTTGGTTTCATATGTAAAATTTTCTAGTTAAAAGCTCGTCTGGCCATACCAGCTAGTTACAATTGCAAGTTAAGCGGCTTAAGACCTGAATGCGAGACTCTGCTTAATTAAGGCGGACTATTTTTGGCTTTCAAATCGTGAGCAGTGAGATCTCAAATGTTTATGTTTAGCCATTTTATGTCATCTGACTTCAGCCGGAGCTATTGAAAAAGTGTCTCGAGCTGTTATAAAAAATATTGAATTGAGTTATTTTAGCCACGAACATCGTTTCTCCACTACGAAGAGGGATACACATCATGCATGCTTCTATTGTCTTTGAACTTCTACTCTTTACCACTTTAATGTGCTTCAAGCACCACTCGCTTGAAAATTGTGCCGCGGTGTTCTTGAAATATTGCATTCACTGTGCCTCAGTCTTGTTGTCATTCAGCTTAATCAAAAACTGAGAATAGCCGAAGTGCTTTTTGCATTGCGAAGAAGTGTAAAATAGAAATCGAAATAGATATAGAGATGGAGAAGTGTCAAAAATCTTTTCTGTTGCTTATTTCTCCCCATCTGCATGTAGTTGCAAACAAGTACAAACAGTACAAGTTACTGGTACTTGTACTTCAGTACCGTGGTACTGATAATTAGAAAAGAGCAAGTTCCAGTATTTTCAAGTATTTGGGTTCGAGTACCAAGTACTCAAGCACCGAAGTACTCGTGCAATACTTCACTAGTACTTTCAAGTACATTCACTAAATCAGATCTTCGTCTTTTGAACAAATTTTATAGATCCAAATCCAATTGGACGAGAGCTAGATCTTGGCCAACCAACTTGTAGAAAAGTGGGAGAAAAGTTCATCAAAAGTTGAATTTTGAATAACAAAATTTAGAAGTAAATTTAAAAAAGTAAATTAGTAAAACTTTCCCAAACAATACTTCTTGCCGAAATCCGGCGCATGTTTGGAATAGTTCGAAGGAACTGTTACCAAATTGAACATTGCACAGTGCATTTGCCAGCGTCACGCTGCACAGCTGCGTGAACTTGTAGAGTTCAAGCCGATGAATGCTATCATATGCGGCTTTGAAGTCGATGATGAGATGGTAAGTCTAGACTTGAAACTCGTTGGTCTTTTTTAGGATTGACCTTAAGTGCGTTGAAGAAAGGCTCCAGACGTTCACACAGTAAGCAGAGATATGCCTCGATAGTTCTTACAAGACATAGGATCGCCTTTCACGATTATGGAGCATATAGAGTTGATGTTCAAGTCATCGGGGATGGCTTCGACCACGCATACTTGACAAATAATTTGGTGTATAATTCTGCAGCCAGTTGAGCCAGATAGTTGAGCCAACCTCTTTCAAACTGGGAGGGAGGATAGGTTCTGTTAAGACTGGATGCGGGTTCTCTTCTTGCCCTATCATTCTCTCTACCTGATGTCCATTAAGCAGCTGCTGAAAATGCAGCTCAAATACATCTACTTGCCCCTGTGCTTCGGTGACTATGTTTTTTCACTGTTTCACTGCGTCCCACGCTCAAAGCCAGCTACCAGTTTCTTGGCTTTCCTGAAAAACATACGGATGTTGTTCTTATCGCGGGACTCTTCGATTTCCTTGAGCTGGGAAGCTACGTAGGCCCTTTTCTTTTTTCGCAGAATTCTCTTGCAGCGCTTGCAAATGTGCTTCTTCTGCCACCTTTTTCCGTCGTACGCATTTATCATCATACCAAGGGCTATTTTTGGTGATTAGTGATAGCCCATGGTTGTCCCGGTTACGTCCTTGATGATGTCGCGGTACTGGTTCCACAGATTGTTCGCGTTTGTGGATGGTGCTTTCTGTAGGCTCTGGCTACTCAATGTGTGCTTAATCTTCCAACGTTGTATTTCTCTTCAGGGCCGTTTTTCTTGGAAACAATTGAAACATTTATACATAAAAATAAAATGAATAGAAATTACTCAGAAATATTGTTATGAATCAAAAAGAAAAAGCTTTATTTAACTTTGGAACAAACATAGCTCAGTTGACTAGAAAATACAATACTCGCAAGAGCGACCAGTACTTGAAAGTACTGCACAAGTACTTGAAAGTACTGGTCAAGTACTGCACAAGTACTGCACAAGTACTTGAAAGTACTGGTCAAGTACTGCACAAGTACTTGAAAGTACTGGTCAAGTACTTTGGTGGTTTGAGTATTTGCTACTTGGTAGTTATACCCAAATACTTGAAAACATTGATTCTTGCACTTTTTCAAGGTACAGTACCACGGAACTGGTGTAGAAGTGCAATTCCCGGTACTGGTACTGGTACTGGTACTGATACTCGTACTTGGAATGTTACTGCTCTGATCCTAAGTGCAGCATATACCAGAATTGAATCCTGATGCTAATTGAATTCATTCCCACGATGCGGTCATTTAAATAAATTTCAAGAATAAATTTCCAAAAGCAGTATGCGATAGTTGGAAGAACGTGAATTGCTACGAAACTTACCTTTAAAGTTGAAAGCACAGGCAGCACATCAGCCTTAGATCCTTGGACCAACGTCGATAACTCAGCAATACACTTCAGAAGTTATTTTATCTTTCTCTTAAATAAATCGGAGGCAGTTTTTTTCGGCCAGTGTAAAGGTTTTTGAGGCCTTTCTCTCAAGCTATTGCTACTTGCATACAAGTGTAACAATCTATAAATAGGTGCGCAACCAACTGACTCCGTGCCGTATTTAAAAATTGCATCTCATCCAAATTGATTATTTTTCCATGCTCTTTGGTTCAATTATTATTATTATTATTGAAAAACTAGATTAGGATTAAAATCCTAAGCTAGTTGGATAGCCAGAGCAACTGAGGCCTTCAGCTATGGTTCAATTACTTTTAGACTTTTGTTTTACTTTTACTTTTCTGTTTTAATTTTCAGTGCCGATGCAAATAAGGATTCTTTCCTGGAAATTCAAGAGCTTGCCAAATATATAAATCATAGAATAGTTGAGCACATAGACTGGGCAATCCGAATGAATCCAATTGAGTTTAGCAAAGTTGACAAAGAACCAGGAGACGGCCTAATAACTTGGGAGGAATATCACACGTATTTTCTGAAAGAGCACGGCCTTGACGATGACGACATTAAGGAGCACAGTGAAGTGAAGCACACATCGCTCGATCGCAAAGCAAAAGAGGAAATGATGCGTGACAAGGCACGCTGGTCCGAGGCAGCTCGAACTGATCTTTTCAGCCTCACACTTGATGAGTTTTTAGCATTTCGTCATCCCGAATCGAGCATAGCTAATCTCCTCAGCTTGGTGGATGATCTTTTGCGGCTCTTTGATACTGACGGTGATGATCAGCTGTCAATAGAAGAATTCTCCGATGTTACTGTCGACGATGATGATGACATCTATCGGCGGTCTGTCATATCAAAGACCGTCGAGGAACGGCGCGCAGAATTCAAACGAATTATTGATAAAAACAACGATGCTCGAGCTGATAGGGGAGAGTTACTTAATTACGTTAACCCGCGACATCCACGGTATGCGGTGCAAGAGGCTGCAACTCTGATAAACCTCACCGATAAAAATAAAGATGGAAAATTATCATTACAAGAGGTAATATTAACAATTAAATCTGAGTGTGATTGTTTTTTAAATAAAATATTTATCAAATTTTTTAGGTACAAAGCAATGCAAAGATTTTTCTTCAATCTAAAATGATCGACACTGCCAACAGTTTTCACGAGGAATTCTAGATAGATGTCTTCACTATTAACTCATTCGTAATCAACTCTTCTCTCAGCACAAATTCTATTCTCGAGTTCAATTTATATCACCGTCCTAGACGTAAACTGACATATAAACGCATATTTTTCTTCAACTAATCGGTCAAGTGATACTAATGGGATCGTAGTTTCTAAGAAGACGTAGTTTTGAATTTTGTTATCGATGTATTTTTGTTAGCGTACCTCCTATTTTAAAAACGGAATGTACATATGAATAAACGTATATACATTTAAACGTAATTTATCGAAAAAAGAATTGTTTAAATTTACTTTGTTTCATTTTTCAGCGAGTTTTGAAAGCTGATCAAAAAATATGCCAGGGTTGGGATGGGGGCGAAATAATGTATTTTTTTTTTTGTGCCTCCATATTGAACCTTAATAATAGTTAATAACCTTAACTCAAAATGAATGGAAACAAATCTCCCCTACATCATATTCTTCCAAATATTCATCTCCAAAGAAAAAACAGGAAATAGTGAGCTTAACCTAATTTCCAAATCGCATTATATGTAAAAAAAAAACACACTTTCAAACGAGGAGAATAGATTCAGAAAGAGAAAAGGTATTCGATTTTTAGAACGCAAAAACATTTCTGCGAAATGTAAACAATCCAAAAACATTCAAAATGCCAAATGAAAAGTGATCTTTTCTGTCACAAAATTTGCGTGGACCCATTTTTCTGACCCGTTTTTGCCAAAAACTTGATTTTGACCTCAATCAATTTACTGATGCTTACCAATACGCTATTTTACTAATTGTATGTCGATAAGTAAATGATCCAAAAACATTGAAATGCGAAATCAAAAATCATAATTTTGGACGCAAAAAAATGATCGTGGACTACAGTCTGTGATCTTCGGACCCGTTTTTGCCAAAAACTTTATTTTAACCTCAATGGTTGTGCTGATGTTTGCCAAAACGCCATTTAACTTATTCTATATCGATAAGTTAATAATCTTAAAACATTGAAATGAAAAATTATCTTTTCTGTCGCAAAATTTGCGTGGGCCCATTTTTCTGACCCGTTTTTGCCAAAAACTTGATTTAAACCTCAATGGATGTGCTGATGTTTGCCAAAACGCCATTTAACTTATTCTATATCGATAAGTTAATAATCTTAAAACATTGAAATGAAAAATGATCTTTTCTGTCGCAAAATTTGCATGGTGCCAGTTTTCCGACCCGTTTTCGCCAAAAACTTGATTTTAACCTTAATGGATGTGCTGATGTTTGCCAAAACGCCATTTAACTTATTCTATATCGATAAGTAAACAATCTAAAAACATTGAAATGAAAAATGATTTTTTCTGTCGCAAAATTTGCATGGTGCCATTTTTCTGACCCGTTTTTGCCAAAAACTTGATTTTAACCTCAATGGTTGTGCTGATGTTTGCCAAAACGCCATTTAACTTATTCTAAATCGATAAGTTAATAATCTAAAACATTGAAATGCAAAATTAAAAATGATCTTTTCTGTCGCAAAATTTGCGTGGGCCCATTTTTCTGACCCGTTTTTGCCAAAAACTTGACTTAAACCTCAATGGATGTGCTGATGTTTGCCAAAACGCCATTTAACTTATTCTATATCGATAAGTAAACAATATAAAAACATTGAAATGAAAAATGATTTTTTCTTTCGCAAAATTTGCAAGGTGCCATTTTTCTGACCCGTTTTTGCCAAAAACTTGATTTTAACCTCAATGGTTGTGCTGATGTTTGCCAAAACGCCATTTAACTTATTCTATATCGATAAGTTAATAATCTTAAAACATTGAAATGAAAAATGATCTTTTCTGTCGCAAAGTTTGCATGGTGCCATTTTTCTGACCCGTTTTTGCCAACAACTTGATTTTAACCTTAATGGATGTGCTGATGTTTGCCAAAACGCCATTTAACTTATTCTAAATCGATAAGTTAATAATCTAAAACATTGAAATGCAAAATGAAAAATGATCTTTTCTGTCGCAAAGTTTGCATGGTGCCATTTTTCTGACCCGTTTTTGCCAACAACTTGATTTTAACCTTAATGGATGTGCTGATGTTTGCCAAAACGCCATTTAACTTATTCTAAATCGATAAGTTAATAATCTAAAACATTGAAATGCAAAATGAAAAATTATCTTTTCTGTCGCAAAATTTGCGTGGGCCCATTTTTCTGACCCGTTTTTGCCAAAAACTTGATTTAAACCTCAATGGATGTGCTGATGTTTGCCAAAACGCCATTTAACTTATTCTATATCGATAAGTTAATAATCTTAAAACATTGAAATGAAAAATGATCTTTTCTGTCGCAAAATTTGCATGGTGCCAGTTTTCTGACCCGTTTTCGCCAAAAACTTGATTTTAACCTTAATGGATGTGCTGATGTTTGCCAAAACGCCATTTAACTTATTCTAAATCGATAAGTTAATAATCCAAAACATTGAAATGGCTAATGAAAAATGATCTTTTCTGTCGCAAAATTTGCGTGGGCCCATTTTTCTTACCCGTTTTTGGCAAAAAATTGATTTTGACCTCAATCAACCTGCTGATGCTTACCAATACGCTATTTTACTAGTTGTATGCCGATAAGTAAATAATCCAAAATCATTGAAATGCAAAATCAAAAATGATTGCCCATTTTTCTTACCCGTTTTTGCCAAAAAATTGATTTTGACATCAATCAATTTACTGAAGCTTACCAATACGCTATTTTATTAGTTGTATGTCGATATGTAAATAATCCAAAAACATTGAAATACAAAACCAAAAATTATCTATTCTGTCGCAAAATTTGCGTGGGCCCATTTTTCGGACCCATTTTTGCAAAAACTTGATTTTGACCTTAATCGATCTACTGATGTTAACCAATACGCTATTTTACTGGTTGTTTGTCGAAAAGACAATAATCCAAAAATATTAAAATGCAAAATCAAAAATCATCATTTTTGACGCAAAATGATCGTGGACTTTAGTCTGTGATCTTCCGACCCACTTTTTCCAAAAACTGTAATTTAACCTCAATCGATTTTCTGATGCTTACCAATACGCTATTTTACTAGTTGTATGTCGATTAGTGAATAATCCAAAAATATTAAAATGCAGAATCCAAAATCATCATTTTTGACGCAAAATGATCGAGGACTAAGTCTGTGATCTTCGGACCCATTTTTAACTGCCCAAAGTCTTCAAGACTACACCGGAGGAACACCGTGGTAGACCAAGGATTTACGTTCGATGTTTCACTCCATAGGAAGGGGACTTCAACTCCCCCTGTGTACGCAGTTAGAGGCTAGAGTTAGAGTTAGAATTTAAAAAAAAAAACATTCCATGCAGATACATTTTTAATTAGCGTACAACGGTAATCATTTTATTTAAATAAATACTTTTCAAAATTACTTAAAAATTCTCCTAAGTGTCTAGATGATTTTTATATGCTTTTGATTTAAAATGACGTTCTCATGTGAAACAATTCATAAAGTTATATAAATCAAACTGTATAGATACATATATAAATAAATAATATATTCTAGTACTTGCACTTCTAAGAATATAATGCATTTGCGCAGGTAGTAGATGATTTTGGTATTCATTTGTTTATAAATATGAAAAAATTATTTTACTTTTCTGTATTTTTGTTTTTGTATATATTTTTTTTCTTTTTGGATACTATTTATTTAATGTTTTACGAAAACAGAAGCTTCTACGTAGGTTGTTATGTTGTGCGGTATGCCACAAGTTGGCATTTACCAGAAGCCCGAAGATTTACCACCAGGAGGATTTCGAACCTTGATGCAAGCACGGTTACCGATCTTGTCCAATTCCTCTGTAAACGATACGTTTAACGAATGGTTAATTTACAAGTTACCTTAAGTATGCTTACCGCTAATGGAGAAAGTTGACTCCTGCATGTTCCTCTGTCCATCGACACGATGTCCTCGGCACGACGGAGTACTGGCCAATGAACCTTCACCTGGCATCGGCACATTGCCGGACAGCATAGCTCGTGTAATTGGCTCTTGGTATGGGATTTCCACTTCCAACGCATCACACAAGTTCAACTTTTTGGTTCCATTAACCATTTCGTCTTCATGCTCAATGCCCTCTGGCTTAGCCCTACCCTCCAGAATATCGTACACAAATGCGGGACGTACATCTGTGGGAATGAACTTGCCATATCCTTCGGCAACGCGGACAGTTTCGTTTTCAACACAAATTCGTCCACGGACAATGACGACCTCGGGTACACCATGACAGACCATGCCTTCGAAGATATTTAAATCACATGCATGATGATGGGTATCTTTGGAGATTTTTCGGGTCATGTTTGGATCCCAAATGACTACGTCGGCATCGGAGCCAGCGGCGATACGACCCTTTTGAGGGTACAAGTTGAAGATTTTCGCTGCATTGGTACTGGTGACGGCGACAAAACGACATGGATCCAGTAGGCCAGCATGGACACCTTTCTCCCAAACGACGGACATACGATCTTCGACGCCATTTACACCGTTGGGAATTTTCGAGAAGTTCTCCTTTCCGATTTCCTTTTGGCTCTTATTGAAGGTACAATTGTCACTGCCAGTCGTCTGCAGATCATCACTGAGGAGAAGTTTAGGTTTTTAGTTTTTGCTTTTTTTTGTTTTAAATAATCAAATAAATAAAATATGTTAATGGGTGAACATGGACAAGGAGGTACGGGAGAGAAAAAGATTAGACCAGGTGGCGTGCTAAACGATAACCCAGATTTGTTTATCAAAATAAAACTTCTTACTTTTTATGTCGATAAAAACGTCTCAACGAGACTTTAGAAAACGTTTCTTTGATTTTGAAAATAGCTGCAATAAGAACTCATTGCATTAATTATCCTAGAAGGTATTTCATCATCATGATGAAGTCTTGTGAGGCTCAGAGCTAATCAGGGCACAACAAAATAATTGCAATTTAAAAAACGCTAGTGAGTAGTCATGGTTCAAAAGTAAGTGCGTCAGCTGCTTGGTGTGATTTCCGAGAAGGCACTTCTGGCATTTTTGACTTCCCTATCCATCGTTATCCTCTGAAAATCACAACTACCATGACAAGGGCTTCTATGGTCTATGGTCGGCCACCAACCGCCGCCATCGGTGCTTGAAAATAATGCGCACAGAGAGAATTTAGTGAAGCTAGGTCTTAAAGATTTAAGGTCCCTAAAGGAATGTCGCGTCAAGAATTTGGAAAGGATCATTCATTAAGCGCAAGAAATGTTGACACATTTTATTTCAAAAACATGTCCATTAGTGGCGTCCTTTGTTTTCATACAATAATGTCAATAATTGTAATCAAAACTCAAATTGATGGCACCAACGAGAACCTGTACGTTTTGAAGCCGGAAATTCGACAGGGCTAGCGGATGCCCAACACGGCATCAGATCGGACATAAACTCCTCCGTAGGGAAAGGAAAATTGGGCTTGCAAAGCAAAGATGAAAATCTGTGACATCTTAGAGAGCACATGTTCGGATTCGTGAACAGAAGCAGGTTAGGACACAGATTTGAGGACGCATAAGGAATTGCGACTCAAGTTAAGAAGCTCCCTGGTTCTCTGTTTGTTAAGGAGGGGCCAGGTTTGTCTGGTTATGTTGCAAGTAGCACACTTCTCATAGTGTGGGATACAGGTCTCGATGTTGGAGGTGAACTTTTCCTCAGAGACTGGCTGTAGGGGAAGAGAAATCCTATCCGACCAAAGCTAGTTCTGATCCATGCTGAGATGGCATTGAGCCTAACCTATACAAGCTTTGCTTGTTGTCTGCAGGATACTGAAAAGGACCGTGATCAGAGTGGAACGGAGGACTCCTTTGATGAGAAGAGCAGCCATCCTTCTTATCTTATTGATTTGTTTCTGGTGGGCCCCAAAATTTATGGTTTGGCACCGCCGCTCCGTACAGAAGAATGGGCTCAACAACAGCTGCTTAAGGCCATGCCATGATGTTGGGTTTTAGCCCCCATTTCTTTTCCAGTAGAATGAACAAGAGGCTTTCGTACCCTTTTTATCAGGTTCAATTTTCAGGAGAGCGTTGTATTTAAAATCAAGCCAAGGTATTTAGCTTGACTTTTAACAACAAGAGCTGTACATTTTATTTTTGGGGTATTAAAAGGCGGTACCCTGTATCTCCTGGAAAAGAGAACGAGCTCCATTTTATTTGCGTAAGCGTTGAGTTCGTTTTGTTCATACCAGAGTGACACAATACCCAGGTTGGTTCTCAAAACGTCGGATGTTTGGGAATTTACCAGATGTGATTATAGTTTCGTCAGAAGCTGACTAAGGCAAGAAATCTTCAGATAAAGGCAAGTGAGCTTGTTACTATCTATCCACATCAAGCGTTAATTTGCCAGCATCAAGACGTTTGCAAGATCCGAGCATGAAAGAAGAAGGCGCTGCCAAAGACAGCTTCTACACCCACCTCGACATAAACTACGTTCAATACCAGTTTCACGATATTAAAATCCTGCTGGGCGATTCTTGCGCGAAGATCGTAAAGGAAATATTTGGTTTCGTTATTTGAACAATGAGCCTACATTATCTATAAAAACAAACTAAGGCCAATAGATTTTAGGGCAGAAAGTGCAGGAGGAAAGCGGTCTCCATTACAACAAACCGTCGCGACCAAGTTCATCACTATCGACGCAAGAAACCCTTCAATCATTCTCGATGTTTGGACTCCGAGAAACCCTAAAACTTAACCTCGACGGACTGCAATCGCGAGGGACTGACAAAATCCTTGCCATACATAAAACTTTCAATAGACTTTCAGAGATATCGCCTCGAATGTATTAGGCTCTATCTGTCCCATAAAATGAACCTCTTACATCTTCAAAGAAATATAAAAGCAATAATGTATTACTATCCTCAGACAATATTTTATTCATATACAATGGAACCCTTTTACTAAGTTGTCCATCCATCAGTCTGTCCGTCCGTCTGTATGTTCTGAACCAAAATAGGAAGATACCTGCATTTTTTCGGAATGTGTACTACAACTGTCGGTAAAATAACAAATAATAATAAAAAAGTTTAAAATAAATGCAATCCCCATAAAATACACGCGCTTTTCAAAATCAAAATTCAATTCAACGCCAAGAAGTAGGCTATGAAATTAAAAATTAATTTTAATACAAAACTCAATTTAGTGCCAAAAAAAACATTATGCACGGTGGTACAGAACCCTTCGTGTGCGTGTTGGAAAATTTACAAAAAACAAAATACATGAAAATATTTGACTTCAAAATTTGACGTAAGCTAACCTATTGGCATAAATTAACCATCAAAATGAAGACTATGGAATTCCCTTAAGGAAGAGAGCGTGTGCGGTTAGTTTACAATGGAAACTATGAAACTTTTTGTGTTTGGATTCATCAAATTAGGATTGCTCTTAATTTCTCCGTAAAATGTATATTCCCAATATAAACAACTAAAAAATAACGTCACGCATATCTGTTTATCACTATTTTTAGGGTTCCGTACGCAAAGCGTGCCAACGGGACTCTATACTTATGACTCCGCTGCTCGCTGTTTATTTTGATAGAAAAGAAATTTTGAAAAATATGCAGTAAAGCCACATAACTCTTTGAAAATAAGCGAAAATCTGACAAAAGTCAAAGATGAATGAATTGATTTAAAAAAAAGAAATGCATTTAAAAATGTTAGCAAAAAATACACAAAAACCAAAAATGAACATAAAAAGAATATAGTTTTCAGAAAAAAATAAACTTTCAAGCAAACATGATGACCCAAAAAAAAAGTTGCTATTACTTTACCCAAACAATACCATGATCAGCACTTAGAACAATGACAATTTGAAATTAGTATACTTACTACGCCAGTGACTTCATCAGTTGTCGTGGCGTTTCGGCTGGTTCCCGAATTGGCGGACTTGTGACATAATACGCCCGATCGGCCTTTTTCACACCATTCATACAACGTCCCATCGAACTGGCCAGTGTCTCACCGAACACACAGTATCCACTACGGCGAGCTCGGCCAATTATTTCAGCCGAAGATTTGCATGTCACGCAGGTAACGTAAAGCGGTGCTTTCATCTATTTAAGGTTAGAAATTAAAAAAAAAAAACACCAAACCATGATACATCCTCGATGGAATAAGCCAACATAAATCAAATGGTTAATAGCAATGTGAAAATACAAAGATGGGAATACAAATATACAGGACAAAAAAGTTGTAGCATTTAACCCTTGGTTACTTTACAAACAAAACGAACAAAAAAAAAAATATCAAATACAAATTTGCAACGCTGTTTTAGCCCAAAGATTTCGCGTCTACTTTTGACAATACTTACTTCGCCAGCAATTTCATCATGAATTCTGGAGTAGTCGGGTCCGACCTTAAGGGCGGACTTAGAATATGTGCTGCAGCATGATGCCAACACTGATGTTGGCATTGTGTACCATCTGTACCGAGGGCTGCTGCCAACGTTTCACCGTAGATACCGCGGTTCTTATAGCGGAATCTAGCTCGAGCTAGTTCAATGCCGGCAGCTTTGCCCATTACATGAACAACATAGAGTGGGCAATCGACCTTATTTTATTGAACATACATTTTTTTTTTGTATTTACAGGGTGCAGAAACAAGGAAGTAAATAAAAATAAAAAATAAAAAACAAAAAATTAAATGAAAAATATTTGAAAAATAAAATTAAAACGAAGGTGTAGTGGAATATATAAACAAATGTGATGAAAAATTTAGGAAAAAAGTGATTTATACGAACAGCAATTGGAACCTAAAGCTGGCCATACACATGACACAAGTGTTTATGTGCGCTTTGTGTGTACCGACTTCGCAGTGTCTGACTCGGTGAAGATGAAAGCAAAAATTTTACTGTGACCCCTCTCAACGATCATGTCGTGGACCCTCACTTAAAACAAAGTAGTCAATTTGAAAGTCGACTCTCACACGAAGGGTTCCGCGCCTATCAAGAGTATGGAACATCATAAGGCAGACAAAAAGACTTGACTATTTTTTTTATAATTCCTTATTTATTTATTATTATTTATGAAAGATTGAAAAAATATTTGATGCAGATTCGATTTAGAAATGTGTAAATCTATGATTCTGAATTCTGAAATTCATTTCAAACCGAGTGCAAATTCGTTCTGAATTCGTTGATGAATGTAAGAGCGAATTCCAATTTGCTACCCTGACGCGTGTCACATCCGTGTACGTGCTTTGCTATCGCAACTTAAGATATTGATTATAATGGTATTTTCTTGAAAGGCAAATGTATCATGTGATTCTGTAGCGTGTTTAAGTCAAGCTCAAAAAATTGCTCTAAATATATGAAGGAATATTGAAAAATCAGGAAAAATGTATCTTTACATTGAATATCCTTATGTGACTTAAATGCGTAAACAACACACACATCATCATTCAATGTTAACATTTTACTTCAATTTTTGAAATGCTGAGACAATCATAACTCTAAATAAGTTATTTTAAAATAATTACATTGTCATTAATTTTCTCGGACTGAGAAAAATACCGTATACATGGATGTGACACTTCGTTTGGTTGGGTTGCAAAATGTTTTCTTTTTTTCATTTGTCTTGTTCGAATTCGAGCTTTTACATTGGGTGGTATAAATAAAAACTAGCAAACAAAGTTAAGTCTCGTAGCAAATTAAGTTCAGAAAGTAATTGCTCGAATTCGTATGAATAAGACTTTACTTTACTTTAGCAAGTTCGAACATTCGAACATAGCAATCGGTTGACATTTGACAGCAAAGCGGCTATCAAAAAGGTTTTTTTCTTTTCATTTGGTTGTGTATTCGGAATTTGGAAAAGTTAATAAAAAAAAATAAAATGGAATCGGAGGATTTTTTGGACGACGAATATTCACATATTTTATAATAATTTTCACTTTTTGTGGCTTTATAGGCATGTTATAGGCAACCACAAGCGGCAAAAGTGGTACTATATGCAAATCCATTTTAAATTAAAATAATTAGCTTTATTTTTTTGTTAAAGAAAACTCGCGGAATCCAAAAATCGCACAACAATTCACTTCAAATGCACGTAATTTAGGCCTCAAAAGTACGAAGCAAATGCTTCTAGTCACCTAAATAGCAGACTTGACATTTTCTTAGCAAATGCTCAGTTTTATGCCTTTTATTTTCGAACATAGCAATTGCTCAGATTAGTTTTTTATCATACGAAAATAAGCAAATGCTACAAAATGTCACTTTTTTGAGCAATTGCTTCATATTTTAGCAAAGTCAGTTTTAATTAATACCACCCATTGTGTTGGATGAAAGAAATAATTGCATACTTTAAAAAGGTTGTTAAGTTGCTCCATGAAACGGGATCATTGTCTACCTTTAGGTGTTAAGAAGAGCTGTCTTTTATTTTTGAAACTTTATAGATTTTTTATTATTCGTTGTTGTAGCGGTAATGGCAGTTCACCTTCTGTGAAAATTTCAATAAATAAGGTTTCGGAGATACATCTCTGGGACCGACAAACGGACGGACAACAGAGACTTATTAATAATGTTCTTTTGGGCTCTTTGGGTACGGAACCCTAAAAATTAAAAAAAAGTGAATAATACCAACACTTTGGTGCGTCAAGAAACTAGACTTCCCAAGGGAGCAGGAACCCAAATTGAAAGAACTTCAACAATTTGCATGGAAAAGATTTTCGGGGTGCCAGTGTTACCGCTATCACTCACCTATTGTCTTGTTAAAGTTCAAATTGTAACTGATATGTACGAATTGGTTTTTCGTGTGTGGCGGAATGGATTTCTGGTGTCAGTACACTGGTGTTAGACTTTTGTACTAAAGTTCATATTTGAATATTTATGTATTTTGTCAAAATGTGATTATTAGATTTATTCACCCCCATGCTCTTCGGCGTCTCACCCAAAAATATACGTCACTGTGAAAAGTTTTTATACTCTCAGTCACTTTATGTGACATTTGTCACCCACCTATGTATGTACTTTTAGAGAGATTTTGACACTGGCATTTTGCACCGAAGATCTCAGAATATGATGTTGATAGGAGTAGAGGTTTATTATGGTGTTCACGTTAATGGTTTAACTTACAACTAGGATAATTAAACCTTTAACAAAAATGGCGAAGTTGGTAGAGCGCCTGCCTTCCAATTGATTCAATTGATAGGTCTAGTTTTTCGAATCTGGTCCAGTCACCATTTGCCATTGGGATCAAGCTAATAGCACTATCAGTGGGTTGGTCGACCAATGATAGTAGTGTGACTAATGGGTGGCGTTGTTGTAGTGGTTATTGTATCGGCTTAGTTCCTAATTCGTGTTTTCAAAATAGCTGTTTGTGTAGATTGTGTGTAGATGGCTCTGCTGTGAAGGCATAACATTGATAGCGGGGTGTTTATGCTAAATCTTCCAAACTTTCAAAGTTCATAGATCATAACCAATGTCGAATAAAATACTGCGAATTAGATTAATGCCAATAGGTCGATATCAAAATCTTCCGTCCCGTTACGGGCTTCACCCATGGAAGTGAGTTGACACCAACTACACCTGAGTTTCTCAAACCCCTACACAATCTTTCATTCTTCTCCTAATTCTTCCGCTCGCTCTATGCTACACGCATTATAAGAGTCTTAATATCCTCTTGAAGAGCGAGCAAATAATTAAAAAACAAAAAAAATTAAATAAGAGATTTTCGGAAGAAGGTCGAGGTAAAATTTAAAAGTTTAGGTCATCCAAATAAAAGGCATTTAACCAGACTGAAATGAATTCAACAGACGAGGCGGTAGAACACTTTGTGTTTTCTCCTCGAAAGGAATGTGTCACAGGGATCACTAGTTTCGAAAATGCTGTTAACCCTGAAGGAAGAGCATTCGGAGCGAAACATAGTATCCATGACATGACAAATATTCCTGCCGGTATTCCATTTAAAGCTTAATCAATGAAATCCTGGACGACATTTTATCAGACCAGAATGAACCTTCAACAAGCACGCCAAAAATAACAAAAAATGAGATTGAAGTACGTCATGTTGACCATATGTCGCCCGGCCTTCGAAAAAGAGCTTTAAAAACAGAATCAAAGCCAAAACAAAGAAAAACTTTATGAATTGCAATATGAAGTCCAAAGAAATTTATACGACAGAATAACACAAATGTTGGATAGAAAAGAACGAAGAAGAACGATTCTGCGCATAATTTTGAAGCTCAAGGAAGAATAATGTAAAACAACGAATAATTCGTAAGGGGAAATGCAGAGTATGAACAGCGAAAGATCAAACTACGAATAGAGAAACAAGAGCTAAGAAAACTTAAGCTCAACAAAATACCAATTTGATAAAATTAAAACAATTTATAAATTTTTTTTGCGGGACAACGTGCATGTGTTGGCAATTATTTGATTTTTTTTTTTTTTGGGAGAGAATTAAGATCGTTTTTTTGTCAACTCACTCGTATTCAAGAATACACATTTTGATTTGAGGTGACAATTTGTCACACAGTCTTAAAGAATAGGCGTGATTGACTCAGAAGGAATAAGTACCCCGAGATTCTCTTTGTGAATGATGTTTTATGCTACCGCATCAAAAACACTGTGCTTTTATGTATGCTCTCGAATGTTAGTTTTTGTTTTGAGTAGGAAATAGATTTTCATACATATTTCAAAACAGTGATTCAAGAGCATTGTTTTGGCTTAGTATGGAATGTTTCTTTAGCGTTAAATATTTTACTTAGAGGATTCAAGGGTTTTCCAATAGGGACACACCGAAACCCTGGCAGTATTGCAAAAGGTGCTATAAAAAAATCGGAAATCTCACAATTTCAGTTAACTCTGGGTTAAAACACAAGCACTATGATTCTAACGGGTTTTTCAACAGGGACGCTACAAAAGAAGAGCGACAGGGACAGCAAACGGCGCCATATTTCTAGCCGCTCTTTTGACATTTCCCTTCAGTAAGGTTTGCCATTTCATGATGGTAAGATATACGAGCCAACAACGAGTCGAAATTAGAGTCAGTGGCCTAAACGTTAAGAGCGCTACGTCCAATTTATGGTCGTCATAATCGTCCTAGCAGATCAACAATTTAGCGTCTAGTGGAAAAATTTGAATCCACAGGCACAGTACAGAATGTTCCTGTGCCAGTGGGACAAAGAAGTGCACGTAGTGTCGAGAATATTGCTGCCGCTGAGGCTTCAGTTGCAGAAAGCCCAAATATGTCCCTCAAACGTCGTTCTCAAGCGTTGGGCATCTCTGTGACGTCGTTGTGGCGAATTTTGCGAAAAGATCTTGGCCTACACTGAAGCCGCTTGACCACCAGAAGCCCCAATTGGATGATATGGACTTGGAGGACTTGTGGTGCCAACAGGACGGCGCCATAAGCCAAACAGCGAATGTCACAATCAATTTATTGGAAACCAAGTTTGTAGAACGTGTTATCTCACAAAATGGTCCAGTCGCTTGGCCGCCTCGGTCGGGCGATTTGACGCCGTAAGACTATTTCCTGTGGGGCTACGTCAAGTCTATGGTCCAAGCCAATAAGCCAGCAACGATTGATGAACTTCGTACGAATATCGAACGTGAAATTGCAGCAGTATCGGCCGATTTATGCTTGAAAACCGCCGAAAATTGGGTTCAGCTTCTGGACTTCTGCAAGCGTGCCCGTGGTGGCCTTGCAAAAGAAATCGAGTTCCATAATGGCATCGAACGTTCTTTCACAGGAATAAAGAATTTCATTGATATCCAAAACCGTTTTTGTTATATTTAAAAAAACTTTTGTAGCGCTCTTATTGAAAAACCCGATAGCTATTTTTTTGTGTACCAAAAAATTGCAGCCCAAGGAGCAGCAATACGAAAGGTTATCATGACAATACAAGCTGAAAAATCAGGCACTGATTTGGGCGGAACTTGAGATGCAAAACAGCTTTCCGGTCAGTCTTACCGCCAACTGGTTAATCAATAAGGCACTTAGGTGCTCGCCTCAAAGAGACTAGAAACTAGAGAGAAGAGCGCCGTGATGCGAAGAATATCACCGCTGTAACGTAAACCAGTTTACTGGTCCACGCAATTGGCTCAACAGCGCATTTTAGTAAAATTATTGCAGATGTTCCTTATAAAGAACAATCAGTCTATCAGTTACTGAATTCTGACCGCACCTAAACTATGCTTAACTGTACCTCAAGGACGCAGTGGACGTTTCCTTTCATCATGAACAACGAGGTTCATTTGCATCTGTACGGTTACCTGAAGTACTTGCGCTTTTGTGGAACTGAGAGTCCACATATCATGCGCGCCTGTGGTCCGCAAATTGTAACTACTCACGCGAAAATGGTTTTTTGAAGGTTGCGTTACCGGTTAACCTAAAAACACATTTCGACGATTAACGCGATCGTAAAATCGCTTGATTTGATTGCTCAAAACTTCTTTGCTGTGGTTTTTTGAGGACACGGATCTTTGAGAACGACCACAGACCCTTAAAGCCCTGAAAATGAATATCCAAGAAGGGTACAAGTGATGGCCACTCACAAGCTGGTTTTATAATATTAAGTTTGAGCAAACTTCTCGCAAACTTTAGTTCCTGCTTGCTGAACGTACAAATCAGAGTTAATAAAATAAAAAATGTAAATTCAACTTAACCAATGGAAATGTTTTAAGCCCATTCAAATATAGTCCATTTGTACAACTTCTTTCGATGGGAAATTTAATGAAGCAAATACCTGATGCGCTAAAATGCAGGCACGATTGACAGCCTCAGCTTCGACCTCCTCCTGGCGCGAGAGTTCATGTCCCTCTGGTCCCGTAACTCCAGCCGACAAAAGTTTCGTCACATTTTTAGCTATAATATCACCATTCTCAGCATGTACCTAAAGAATGATTCATCCATTAAAAAAAAATAAAAATAAGATACTCGTAAATTCCATTCTAACTTGTGCAATAGCGCCCAACGAACGAATCCTCTCGAAGGACTCCAACAATTCCGTATCATTCAATTGATACAATCCCTTGTACGCCATAAACATTTTAAACGAATTCACACCCAGCTCATCGCACATGATTTTCATCTCATCGGAGACTGATTTCGACCACCAAGTGATGCCCACATGGAGTCCATAATCACAGCAAACTTTGGGATCAGCCCACGACCTCCACTTATCGTAAGCTTCCACAAGTGATTCGCCTTTATCCGGTAAAACAAAATCGACTAAAGGGAAAAATCCAACTTACATAAATCCAAAAACACAATTTTCAAAGCGTCCACTTACTGATGGTGGTGGTGCCTCCAGCAACAGCTGCCTTGGTCCCATGATAAAAGTCATCAACAGACACAGCGCCGCCGAATTTCAATTGGAAGTGAGTATGTGGATCAATGCCACCGGGAATGATTAGTTTGCCAGTGGCGTCAATCGTACGAACACCACCGGGCACACCAATCTCAGACGCGGGTCCAACAAATCTAATAAAACATTTAATTCATTTTAATGCCAGAGGGAGGCAAAGAGTTGATTGCACTCACTTAATGATTCCGTCTTCGATGTAGACATCGGCCTTAAAAGTTTTGTCGTGGTTTACAACCTGACCATTTTTTATGTAAACACGGTTTTGGGCGCTCTATAAAAAATATGGTTGGCAATAAACCTTAGAAATTGTTGTTGTTTGTTGATTAGGCCAGACTTACCTGCAAGTGAATGGGGACCTTTTTGACTGGTTTTGGACTGGTTGCCATTATTTTTGGTTTCTTGATTTGGCAGTGATAAAACTAGTTAATAATGAGCAGCTTTCGCTTTATATCTAATCTGAAACGAAAGGAAAAAGTTGTTTAAAATTTAAACGCGAATTTGAATTGTTTTTATTTTGTTTACTTCAGAATGTTAGCACTTGTTGTTTGGGGGGCAATTCACGCTTGACTGTTTGCTAAATTGCAGGTTTACCTCACTTTTTGAGTGGAGATAATGAGGCTCGCGTGCTTTAAAATACATGATTTTTATCGCAATGTGTCAATAAAAAACTTGTTGATTTTTGATTGCATGCAAATAAAATAATCTCGACAAGTCGATGGAAATGTTTGGCAATAAGTGATAACATTATTTGTATTTGTTTATTGATTTAAAAACTTTTGAACCCAAGAAACCAAACTGCAATCATATGATAATCAATTCGAACTCTGAAAAGGTTCTGTTTTGATGTTTGGATGTCAACATATTAACTTTTTTAAACTACAATTATTTATATGCACATATACCACCTTGATCAAAAAATTCCCAAAATTTATTTACAAATTTATTCATCTAAATCTATATTGTCCCCTTCAAAGAAATCTCCATCGAGTGAAACACGCTAATGCCAGCGTTTGATCCAATCCTCGAATCATTTTTTGTAAAGGGTTTTTCAATAAGAGCGCTACAAAAGTTTTGTTAAATAAAACAAAAACTGTTTTGCATATCAATGAAATTCTTTATTTTTGTGAAAGTGCATTTGATGCCATTATGTATAGTATGAAACTCGATTTCTTTTGCTTGGCAACCACGGGCACGCTTGCAGAAGTCCAGACGCTGAACCCAATTTTCGACGGTTTTCAAGCATAAATCGGCCGATACTGCTGCAATTTCACGCTGGATATTCGTACGAAGTTCATCAATCGTCGCTGGCTTGTTGGCATAGACCATAGACTTGACGTAGCCCCACAGGAAATAGTCTGACGGCGTCAAATCGCACGACCGAGGCGGCCAAGCGACTGGACCATTTCGTGAGATAACACGTTCTCCAAACTTGGTTTCCAATAAATTGATTGTGACATTCGCTGTGTGGGTTGTGGCGCCGTCCTGTTGGAACCACATGTCCTCCAAGTCCATATCATCTAATTGGGGCCAAAAATATTCAGTTATCATTGAAAGGTAGCGATCCCCATTCACAGTAATGTGCTGGTCTTGATCATGACGGAAGAAGTACGGCCCAATGACGCCGCCGGCCCATAAACCACACCAAACCGTAATTTTTTCGGGATACAATGATGACTCATGGAGTACGTGTGGATTGCTGCCTGACCAATACCGCATATTTTGTTTATTGACGGAGCCATTCAGCCAGAAATGAGCCTCATCGCTGAAAATGATTTTTCGATGAAAATCCGAATCATTTTCAGAGTTGTTGCTCAGCCCAATTCACGAACATACGACGCTTCTGGTGGTCAAGCGGCTTCAGTTCTTGCGTCAATTTAATCTTGTAAGGATGTAGGCCAAGATCTTTTCGCAAAATTCGCCACAACGACGTCATAGAGATGCCCAACGCTTGAGTTGTGACGTGTGAGAGACACATTTGGGCTTTCTGCAACTGAAGTCTCAGCGGCGGCAATATTCTCGACACTATGGGCACTTCTTTGTCTCTCTGGCACGGGAACATTTTGTACTGTGCCTGTGAATTCAAATTTTTCCACTAGACGCTAAATTGTTGATCTGCTAGGACGATTATGACGACCATTAATTGGACGCAGCGCTCTTAACGTTGAGGCCACTGACTCCGAATTTCGGTAGTACATTTTAATAATTTCAACTCGTTGTTGGCAATGGCAAACCTTACTGAAGAGAAATGTCAAAAGAGCGGCAAGAAATATGGCGCCGTTTGCTGTCCCTGTCCCTCTGCTTCCTGTGATTTTTCCATTACTTCCTCTCAGCTGCTGAAACGCGTTCTCCGTAATGGTTTTTGAAAACGATTGAACAAAAAGAAGTCACAGCGAGCCAAATCAGGTGAAGTCGGTTGCTGCTGGATGGTATTTGATGCATTTCCCGTCAAAAAATTACGAATAATGATGGAACTGTGCGACGTTGCGTTATCATGGTGTAAAATCCACGAGTTTTCTGCCCACAATTCTGGTCTCTTTTGGCGAATTGCTTTAGGCAAACGTCTCATAACACCCAAATAATACTCTTTGTTTACTGTCTGCCCTTCTGGCAAAAATTCATTATGCACTACTACGTTGTAATCCATAAAAACCGTGAGCTTTGTCTTCTTTTTTGACTGAAATACTATATATTATAATAGGACTACCGGTTGAAAATGTAGCTATTGCAGACAACTTCATATCTATTACTCTGAGGTGAATTTTGACCATGACAGCTGTCACATCAGAAACTTCATGTAATTGTCTAACTATTTCAGTCTAGGTTATTGGTCATAAGTGAAAACACACAAGTTTTTGTAAAGCCGTAAAATGTCTACATTCGTGCCATGAAAACAACATTTGCGGGAAGTTTTCTTTCATTTAAAGAAAAAAGCAACCGAAGCGCATCATTTGCTAACCGAAGTTTACCCGGGCTGTACTATAGACTTTAGAATGTGTCAGCGGTGGTTCAAGCGGTTCAAAGATGGTGATTTCGATACCGAAGACAAAGAACGCCCCGGCCAGGTGAAAAAGTTTGAAGATCATGAATTGGAGGCATTGCTCGATCAAGATCCGTCACAAACGCAAGAAGAACTTGCAAAATCACTTGGCGTCGCTCAGCAAACCAATCCGATCGTTTAAAAGCAATGGGAATGATCCGAAAGGAAGGACATTGGGTGCCGTATAAATTGAAGCCACGAGACGTCGAACACCGATTTTGCATGTCCGAAATGCTGCTTAAACGCCACAAAAAGAAGTATTTTTTGCTTCGAATCGTCTCTGTTGATGAAAAATGGGTACATTACGATAATCCAAAACGTCGGGCAACGTATGGATACCCCGGACATGCCTCAACATCGACGGCCGTTCAGAATATTCATGGCCTGAAGGTTATGCTGTGCATTTGGTGGGACCAGAAGGGTGTTGTGTATTATGAGCTGCATAATCCGAAGCTGCTCTACCAACGACAATTGATGCGTTTGAGACGAGCACTGAAGGAAAAACGGTAGGAAACGGTCGCAAGACACAATAAAGCTATTTTGCAACATGACAATGCTCGGCCACATGTTACAAATGTCGTCAAAACTTACCTTGAAACGCTCAAATGGGATGTCCTTCCCCACCCGCCGTATAGTCCAGACCTAACGCCATCCGATTACTATCTCTTCCGATCGATGCAACATGGGCTCAAAACACATCGATCAAAAAATGGATCGATTCGTGGATTGCGGCCAAACCGGTCGAATTTTTCAGAACGGGTATTCATAAATTGCAAGAAAAATGGGAAAAATGTGTTGCCAGCGATGGGCAATACTTTGAACATTGAATTCATATCTATTTTTCCTCAAAAAAGTACTGATTTTTGAAAAAAAAAAAAAAAAAAAATAAAAAAAAACGACATTTTCAACCGGAAGTCCAATCATATGTTTTTTTTTGGTCTTGGCTCATTTGGTAAACGCCATTCACTTGCCTGATGTCTGAATTGCATATCTTTCTCATAAACCCACGTTTCGTCTCCAGTAATGATCCTTTTGACAAATGTGGGATCAGATTCAGTCTCGCAAATCATGTCTTTTGCGACATCAACGCGGTCTCTTTTTTGCGTAAAATTGAGGTCTTTTGACACCGACTTTGTTGCTACACTACGGAAAGCGAAATCATTAACCAAAATGTCTTGGAAGGAACCATAGACAACGTTCAAGTTCTCCGCTATCTCTCTGATGGTTAATTTGCGGTTATTGACCAACATTTCTTTTACTTAATCAATGTTTTCATCGGTTTTCGATGTCGATGACCTGCGACTGCGTTCATCATCTTCGATTGACTCACGAGCACTTTTGAACCACTCGTGCCACTGGTAAACGACCGTTTTCTTTAGAAAATCGTTGCCGAAACACTTTTCCAACGTTCGCGCACCATTAAATTCGTTTTTTACGCAAAATATAATACAATATAATACATTTCTAAAATTTAAAAAAAACCGCCTACGTAGCTTATGCAAATGTCAAGCAATGACGCTAAGATTTAGGGGGAATATCAAAAACAGGTACCAACTTAAAACAGCACTCAAATCGGAAAGATGGGAGCTCCAGACGGTGGTTATTCCGGGAACTTTTTGATCAAGTTGGTATCCAAGAAAGGTGAAAGGATTTCTTGCCCTTCCGCTCTACGCGTCCCATGCATCAAAATTTTATCTTTTATAAAAGGAGAGATAACCTGAATTACACTGACTGCCGAACGACATAGGCGACACGAAAGATTTGTCCCTTTCACTCTACAAGAGATAAGTCGGAACATATGAAGAAAAGCTGTCTTTTCAAGCCCATGTTCAAACTGAAATAAGTCTTCAAAAAAAAAAACCGAATCATCACATTGGATACTAAGACACGCTTCTTGTGAAGGCCTTATTTGGAATAGAAGTCCCATGACTCCCACACGAAGAATTTTCTGATAATTTTGAATCTCAGAAGGATATGCTGAAAGAAGGCATACTTTCGTGTCTTCGACGGACTCTATTTCCTCAACGCAGATTCTGGAATCGTTTAAGGGAATCCCGAGTAGTCCCGCTTGGATGTTAACGGGAAAGTGGCTGACGCGATTCGGATACCTTTGCGACCCGTTGAAGAGGTCATTTGACCTTTTTCGTCGATATCTAGTCTCAGCTCATGAATCCCCTCAATCAACATCTGCTCAACCTAACCTCATAAAGAACACCAGGTCCTGTTCATTTCTTCTAAGAATTTTGATAGGTGTTCTTTTGTCGAAGTCTGAAATGGGTGGGCTTATTAAAACATATTTATAGGCGATGGTGTGAGAAATTTCAAATTAAATAAAGTGTTAAAGTATTGCATACTCTTGGGAGGTGCGGAACCCTTTTTGTGAGAGTAAAATTTCACTTGGCTAGTTATTTTTTATTGATCATCTGCATCGTTGCAAACTTTTTTTCTAGGCCCGTTTTTTAACTTTTATTCTTTTTCTTCTTCTTTAGCGGGCGTCATGGTTTATAATGGATGTTGGCCTCAGTCAACATGGCTCACCAACTAGCACCGTCTAGAACTAGGCGCCTCAACTATGCAGTGGTTAGCAACTCAGATAAGACGAAAGTCGAAGACTAAGTAAAAGTTTAAGTTTAACAAATACCACGCTGTTGAATCGATGAGAGAACTTCTCTGTTAATTCCGAACGTAATTTCTATCATGTTCCTGGGTGTACTGACTGCTTGACTGCTCCACAATATTTGAAAAGTGTGATAATCGATGAAGGTACATTTAAGAGTATGATTCGACTACGAATCGATATCGCCTCTCATAAGTGATTTTAATTCAGCATGCATTTCCAAGTGAATACGCTCAACTGCAACTAACGAACTGAAACACCAACGAAGCAGACGAGTAAATCGTCCAAAACTACTATGATATTTGATGTGCTTTTTAACGAAGGAAATCATCGGACCTTATTTTGTTGGATAATTCCTTATTGAACCTTGTGGCTTAGATTGGAAGATTATCTTGTTGTCCATTCGCTTGATGTTGCCGAGCCAAAGTAGTCGACGATTTTTTATCTTCTGGACTATTTCCATATCTTTGAACAGCTCGAAGAGATCGCGGTTATGCTTTCTCCTCCATTCGCCCTCTTCTCAGATAGGGCCAAATATCCGACGGAGGATTTTTCTTTCGAAGGATCCCAATATTTTTGTAGGACTGGAAAAATCAGTGTTTTTTATCAAGAAGAATTTTTGTCCTTCGTGTTAGGAGTTTGGATCTTTTGTTGTTTTGACAAACCGCAGCAACAGCGGTTCTGAAGAATATTTTAGTTCCGAGGCAGTTGAACTCCTGTACTACATCCAAATGTAGCTGTCAATCGCAGTGTTCAACGGATCTGTTTTTGGTTGGTAACTCGACCCTACCGCCATGGTATTTTTTGTAATGGATGTGGCTCAAGATTAAAGTATCAAGTATCAACTATAACAACAGAGCTGAAACGCCACTTTTCGTTCATCCTGTATCGACATTTACCAAAACCCGGTTATTGAACCTTTTATTTCTGAGATGTTGTGCACAGAAAAAGATATAAGTTTGTAAGAACAGCGACCGAAAGTGTTCCACATTGAGTTCATTGACCCAATTCCAGTTAATCTCGCACACAATGAACGGAAGCCACCCTTGTTGTAAAACAAAACTGAAGGAAGGGTACAAACCCAGCACATTGTTAAATGAAATAATCCATGAATTTAGTGATACACTGCCATCCATTAGTTTCTGGACAGGATGTGCTGTCAAAAAAGACAAAATTTGTACATTTAAAATTTATTGTAAAAAGCCTGACCAATACTATGCAAATTAAGGCAAATAACTAAGTTAAGTGCCTTGGGTAATTAAACAGACCACTTCCTACTCGCAACTCTGGTGATCAATCAAGGCATTCTACTGATCAACTTCTTGGCAGATTTCATTCTTATAGGTCTCCAGACTATTTGAGTTTTTAGACTATTTCTTCACACATTGTCAATTTGAAAGTTGAAAGATGATTTGCGAAAAAAACTTTTTTTCCATTTTACGATAAATAGATTGAAAACCATGGTTTGGTTCGGCGTGCGTTTTACGTTCGACGTCCATTTTACTGTCTGAGCCATCGGAGCAAGTTTTTCGGAACCACGATGAATCGTTTTCGCACCACGTGGCGTGGATAACACGCATTACCAAAAAAGACAAAAAGCGCGAACAGAAAAAGTTATTGCCGTTGTGGAGAGCAGTTTTGAGGAGAATCCGAATGAGCCGATTCACCATCGTGCACAGCAATTGAAGCTGGCGGCACGAACTTGGCTGACGGAACGATCTTGGCTAAGAAACTTACAAGGTCCAGCTTGTGCAACCCGTGTGACCATTATCCGCGTCGTAGGTTCAGTGAATGGGCCGAAAAGAGTATTCAGCTTGATCATCATTTTTAACCAAAAATGTTGTCATTCGATGAAACTTATTTTTGGCTAAATGGATATGTAAACAAGTAAAATTTGGAGTTGAGAAATCCTAGACGCACTTACATCCATTAAAACTCACTGTTTGGCATGCCTTATTGGCTGATGGAATGGGAATGAGGTCTTCAAAGCGGAGGAGAAGCATCGGTTGGAAACCACTACCATACATGACTGTTGGGACGAGACAGCTATGAAGTATTTTTTTCTTCAACAGTCCGCCGAACGTTCACGAACTTCAAATTTCTGCCCGTCGGTTCCGCCGCGGCTCTTTTCTTTAAACTACATTTTGGATTTTTTGTCCTTTTAAAGTTTTTTTTTAGTGTGTGGCTAACATTTGAAAAGTGAAGTTTCGGGAACAACTTTTTTAATTACAAAAAGACCTTATTTACACAAGTTTTTTGGGATAACATTGTTCAACGAATCTTATAACTTCCATTTTGGGATGGATTTTATATATTTTCAGTTAAAGACGTTTGCACGTCCCTTCTACTCTGAATTCTTTAACTGCCTTGAGACCTTTACAAGATAAGAACAAATTTGATTCATTTATTTTATAAGACATTAATAATTGTGGAGCAAAATGGTTTTGCTGGAAACTTATGAACGGCAGTGTAAGTTTTGACAGTAACAGTAACAGAGCCTTAATTCTGCACATTTAATGAAACGCCAATGGGGTTTTTTCATCGTTTTCAAAAAAGGATTGATACTTTGACAGCAGCTGAAGGAAATACGAACTGAAGTCTTTACTTAACTGTTTGTCTCGCTCATAAAGCCACTGACCTCTTAGCGAATTTTTTTGCGTCAGTCTGGCGCCAAATTCGACAACTACTGGTTTTTTATCATCATTCAAATTGGAACCATATTTGCTCGTAAATTAAGTGAATGTGTCCAAAAAAAAACACTCTTTTCGACTGTCAAAAACGGCATAATTAAACTAAAACGGTCACGTATCTGTAATGGGAACGAAACATATCTGACAATGACTCATCATCATCAGCACCCAACGCAGCGCACAATGCTGAAGGTTTGAACACACTTCGGGATTTATGAGTGTTCTCGGCTTTCCCCTATTTTTTGGGGGATGAATGGCGCAGTGTCTGGTTTGAACACACTCGTACAGGGTGGATTTTTATGTGCGTTAAATTGATTTTTGCATGGCGACACGAGGGTTGTTGTCGAAAACAAAACAAACGAATTGTGAGGGTGCCTCCGCAGAGGACTTGACTCATTCTCTGCACCCCAATTTGCATAGACAGCAATTGTAGACGACGACGGACACTTGTTCCCCCATTTGTTCCCGCAAAAGAAACAACTTATCCATGCGGTTTGTTAGTCACGCTTGTTGTGAAAGAGTTTTTAGGGCTATCTGGCTAGACCGGAAATCTTAAAAGAATTAGGAATAAAACAAAATTGTTCGGGGTATGGACGGAATGTGTGGAAAGTGTAGAGTGCATATTAAAATTAAATAACCGCAGGCACAGACGAATTATCCGGCTTTGTCGTGAGTAAGGAATATTCATAAACATACAGCGCCCTTAGGCTGACCAGGTAAAAACTCCAAAATCGTGCTTTAAATTTACGAAAAAAACTAAGTTAGGTGTCTAGGTCTAGAATACAATTTTTTAAAGAAACTTTATAAAGACGAAAAAAGGACAATTGCCTTAGCACTTCGAGCCCTAAACAGGCCAGGGGGAGCCCAACAACTCGCTTAGGCTCTGCACCGGTACAGAGCGAACTTCATCGCAATCCAAACGATTCGATTGAATGAGACGGACAGGTTCGAACGGTCTTGTCTAGAGACTATAATTGTTACAAAACCATCTCGAATTACGTCAACAATAGAAAAAACTGGTAAAAAGACGCAAAAAAAGATTCTTTTTGATAGAAGTTTAATGACACTTGGAAACTAGCCTGGAAACTTCTCTGCAGTCGTAGTGTCGAATCCTTTCTGGCTAAACAACTAGATGATAGTGAGCTGATGTGTTATCCGAGATAACAGGATGATTCTCTATAACTAGGACTGTGCCATCGGCATCTGCTGCTATTTCAATATCTTTATTTTTGAGGGTGGCTAAGATTTTGTTTATGACAAGGAGCCACAGTAAAGGTAGCTTTACTCTTCTTGTAACATTCTGGATTCAACTTAAAGCTGAACATTTATATTATTTTTAATGAAAAATATTTGTGAATAGGAAAAAATTAGTTTAGCTTCTAATTTGTCAGTAGTCCTAAGAGCAAGATCACCTTAGAGAGATTACTTGTTAATTTTTAAAGACAAATGCTTGTCCACAAATTTTAATTCTGCTGCGATACATATTGTAAATATTTTTAATATTAACGTTGCCCCGAAATTTTCATTGGGGAAAACCCCGTTGCAATTGGCGCCCAACGTGGGACTTTTTATGTCGGTAAGTCTTAGAAAAAGCAAACGAATAGCTGAGAAAGAAGTGACCAGTTCAACCAACTCATCACAGTTTTGGCAGTAAATAATACGCGGACTGGATCATTCACCAGATGTGCGGTTCGTTTCTGTGGGAGGAGAGGTTTTGCTAAGCTGGAGGAATTCATAGCAGCTATAACAACATTTAAAGAACTCGAACGTATTAACAACAATACCAATGTTGTTGACGGATGGTGCTGCATCATGGTGGATTGGTGTTGAAGCCAACATCATGAAATTCAAAGACTTAGTTAAACTTTTTCGAGCTGTTTTTTCAACACCTCAACCCGCCTGGCGCATACTCTGGCAGATCGTAGACGTGAAACCGCATCCAAATGAGCCTATTAATAGTTTCATTTGGATAAAATGGGTATTGTTTTCAAAACTCAGAGGATGAAATCAAAGAAACAATGCAATTAAGTATGATATGTGGATTATGACACCAAGGAATCCGAGAACGCGTTTCTATCTTATGATGAAATCGACTTCTATGCAAAACTTCTTCAAAACGGAAGGGAACCTGCTTGGTTACGTGAATTTTGTTAATTGTCTGACTCATGTGAAAGCTGAATTTTAGCTGAACGGCTGAGAAGCGCAGTTGGCAGAGCGCCTGCCTTTCAATTACTTCAATTGATGGGTTCAAGGTTCAACTTCTAGTCCAGTCACCATTTGCCATTGGGACTGACATTGTTGTAGTAGTTATTGAATCGGCTAAGGTTCATAGTTCATATTGTCAGTAAGCAGGCTGTTGAGCTAAATATTCCAAACTTTCAAATTACATAAATCAAACTAATGTCGAATAAAATCCTGCGAACTAAGCGAAAACTAATTTCGGGCTCCAGCCACGGAAATGAATTGAAACCAAATATGATACATCTCTGTTTCTCTTCCGTTCTTCTCCTAAGTCTTCTACTCGCTCTGGGATATTAGCATAATAAGAGTATAAATATCCTCTTGAGAGTGAGCAAATTATAAAAAAAAGGACTAAGACCGCATCATGTAGGTACCTCAAAACCGGAGATTTCAGCTCCAGAAACGACTGAATGATGTTAATCACAGCCATGGAGAAGTTAGGTTGAACCATATTATACCAGACAGTATCGAATGCTTTTTCGATGTCGAGGAAAGGTTTCTAATGAAGACCGATTTCCCCTTTGTGTATTTCTATTTTATTAAGAAGGCCTCTCACAAATAAGTCTAGCAGTCTTTCCCTCGTCTTTGGCATAAAGACAGAAAGACTGATTGGTCTATAATCTCTTGTGGTGGGGTAAATAGGTTTTAAAGTCTCGGAAATAAACATCAGTCTTGCACTGGGTTAGGGAATGGGTGCAAATAGTACGGGCGGAAAATTTAGAGAGTTTCGGCTAAAAAGTTTATTTCAGTTTAGTAGGACCAGAAAATAGTTCCCCACGCCACTCAAAAGCCACGCATTCTACAAAAGTAACGCCCTACTAAAGAAAATTTTATCGATATCTTAATCTAACCATTGATGCAAATCGGAATAGGAAATGCCAAATCGGTTTCGAACACCGGCTTATTAATGATCTATTCGACAGTTTGAAAATGACCACATTTAGTGCTCTTACCTAACTTAATGTTAAACGATTTATTTACTTTTAATGTAACCATATAGAATACAACAAACTGAAAAATTGTCCATAAATTGCCTGCGATATCGATTTCGTGTTTGACAGCAACATTCACACAAAACTCTTCGAAACACGAACATTACAAATTTCACTTTTTAGCATAAATCAAGTTCGAGGTCGCGTTTATTGGCGCACATCGAAACGTACAGGCACGGTTCGGGGCCAATTAGGTTACACGAAGCAGAGGTACCACGTTAACATACTGTCATTCAAAATGTCGCAGCAGTAGGACACATGCATTCCGCATACGACACACGGAATCATCTACTCTACATGATCTAATATTTAGTTACATTCTTGGCGTGTACTAGATGTTTGATGTAATTGAAATATGGGTCACCCGACGTACACACATATGACTACCGCCTACCCACTTAATTAATGCAATTCGTGTATTTAGAGCATTATTTAAGAACCTAATACTTGTACATTTCGTCACTAACAATGCTTAGGTTTGTGTTCCATAGGGTATTTGCATGTTAAGCCGCATATTAAGTTCAGTAGTCAAGTAAACTCAAATGAACTTGTTGACTTTTTTAGTTGAATGGGACGTCCACAAATCTATGTTACCCCAAAAAATAAAGTAATAGTTGCGGGAAATAACATATGGCATTGTTTACGCGGCCTTACCTACACCGAGTGGTTCGATTTTGGGGCTCCCTCCAGTGAGCAAAAGAGTACAGGTCCCAGAAAATTTTCAATGGACTAGGAACAGGAGTAAAATGTATTCGCCAGCCGATCGAAGTCGAAACCGAAATCCCTTTGGAACCCTTCATTATGGTTTTCAAAGCAAATATCTTCACTCTGCATGAAGAATTACACGAGCTCACCATTATAGAGAAGAAGCAAAATCGAATCAACGTTAGGGTATGGTGGCGACAAGAGTACTCACAGACTAATAATCAATCAGCACCTGTGCTTCAAAGGGAATGCAAACTAAGCTAAGATACTATCCAACGTACTGTGTGAACGTCTGAAGCTTTTTAGCAACACACTAATCAGCATGTACCAGTGTGGCTTTCGGCCTAGCAAATCGACGATCGATAAAATATTCACATTCAGGCATATCCTAGAAAAGACCAATGAATTTGAAGTCGGAACCACCATCCCATCAACGACTTGAAAGCCGCATATGATAACATTAATGGCCGAATACGAAATTTTGGCAAAACTGATCCAGCTGTGCCACGTGACGCTAGAAAACACACAGTACAATGTGCAATTTGGAAACAGTTCCTTCCAACTATTCCAAACATGTGCCTGATTTCGGCAAGGAGAAACTATCATGTGACTTCAATCTCGTGGTGGAACAGATAGTGCGCAGTGCACGTGTAAATATGGAAGGCACTATTTTCAACAAATCTGTACAGCTGCTGGGATATGCGGACGCGCTGTCCTTGAGGCTGTTACAGCAATTATATAGCGAAACGAGTTGGTTTCGAAGAAAACGAGGACAAAACCAATTAAATTATGTCAACAAACAAAGAAGCACCTGTCCACTGTATAGGACAAAACGTCACTGTTTGCAACGGTAATTTCGAGGTGGTTATAGAGTTTATCTACTTCAACTCCACGAAGACACCTTAGTGGAGATTCGACGGAGACACACCCAAGGAAACCGCCGCCACTTCGGTTTGGCGAAACCAATGGGTTCTTAACTCCTAACTCGGAAAATGAAATGTATGCTCTACAATCCATTGATTCTGCCAGTTCTACTGTATGGAGCCGAGTGCTGGATGATAAGCAGGAAGGCAGAGCAGATTTTGAGCCGTTTCGAAAGAAAAATTCTCTATCGGAATATTTGTTCGCGTATGCGAGGAAGGCGAATGGAGATGAAGATATAACCATGAATTCCATGAGCTGTATCAAGATGTGGATGTAGTCGAAAAAGTCATAATAAGACGACTACACTGGCCCGGCCACATCGGGCGGATTGACAAGATAATGCTCCACCAAAGAAGATCTTCGAGACAACAAGGAAGACCAAATCTCTGTTTTAAGGACAAAGCGACTGCGGATGAAAGAGCGCTTGGTTTAGATAACTGGAAGCAGCGTGCACGGTTCGACAAGAGTGAAAGGCTGCCGTGTCTCTGTCAGAGACTCTTCACGGGTTGAAAACTTACTCATATATTTACGTGGGTTGGGACTTCCTGACTTTGAGACTTCATTCACAAACACAAATAAAAAACACTTTTCAGTGATTCTGTTTATATGGAGAATTATCAAGTTCCTTAAAATAGGCATTAGCTCTTGATCCTAACTCTCAAATATTTTTCCACAGAGTTTAAAATCCGAAATAAGTCCGGGAGGACTAATTCTGGCGAATAAAAACAGTGAAAATGGTTCCAGCCAGCATACTTCACCATTCTTGCAAAACCCGTCTGTCTTTGCAGGATAATAATGCAGAACGCCCGCTGCTCCCTCAAGATCTAACCGAGAAATGTGGTGTCAAAAAAGGATTTAGACAGGGCGATGGACCGTCATGCGATTTTTTAACATAATTCTCGAGAACATCGTGGGTAACACAGATGTCAAATCAACTGTTAGTCGGTCCGGCATCTGTCAGTCGGGCATCTGTGAGCATCTAGAAGGAAGGAATGGAGCTGTTCTGCGGTAAGGTGATATGTATTGGGGTTTCTTGCGCCCACGTACTGCTTTCACAAGAGACTCCGGAGGCGTAAGACCATCTTCGCTGAAGTTGACATCAGTTCCAAAGTCTTTGTAGACTCCGGAAATGACACGACCACGGAGATAAAACGTCGGATAACTTTTGTCAATAGCTGTGTCTTTGGGCTTAGACAGCAATTGAAAAGCAAAAAGACTTCTCTTGAAGAACCATAATCGCAATCCTGCTGTATGGCGCAGAGCCATGGTCAATATCAAATGCGGACGAAGAAATTCATGAAACTCTAAGAGCTGTTCAACGACATCAACCTTGTCAAACGAATTCGAATATCTCGACTCAGATGGCTGGGTCACTTAGAGCGAATGTATGAAACTGGACGCAGTTAGTTCAAGACCATGCTAGTTAGGGAGGAATTTTGCCTCAGGCCCAGGTCCACCCCCTACTGTTGATCTCGCTTAAGAAGAAGACCTTTTCTGGATACCTGGAAGTCGAATTTTAGAATTCGTAGTTCCAAAATAATATCCAGAGTTGTGTAGGAGGAGAATTTTTCATAAGATAAGACATCCAACATGGTTACTCAGCGGACTTACAACAACTACTATTTTAGTACAATTTTCATTTGAAACATCAGGGGTGCTTCAAGGAAGTCATCCCGGTCCGTTTCTATTAAATATATTCAGTGACCGCCTGGTACCAGGTGGAGTGGCTTTATGGAAACATTATAATCCGCCTCCCTCGCTTACATCAAAAATTTATCCATAAACTTTTACGGCACTAACATTTTCGATGACGATCTTCCTAATACTTCTAAGGTTTAAAATTGGAATAAAAAATGCTATGCATATCAAAGTCTAAAAAATAATCACTCTGAAATCCGAAAGCGAACGCCTACGTCCTTCAGGCAGGTTTCTAAAACGATAACACTTCCATAAATCATACCACCCTCGATGACATCAGTAAGTAGTCTTAAACCAGTCTTGACAAAATGCTATTACCAACAAAACCAGCGCGTTGGCGATGACTGCATTCCTAGTGACCATCCACCACTTGACCCGGACGTCGATACAAAATGAATCTTGAAGTGTACAATAGCCGTAAAAACCAACGCATTATAAATGCTTTTGCGGACTAATGCAACATGTCTGCATAACCTTATCGGCGTTAACCTTAAAATACGTTATAAACATTCTTTAGGGTACACCACAATTTGTCCCAAATGGACTGCAGTTCCATAAGATTGCTTTTCGTGCGCGATGGGTGTGACTGTGTGGCAGTGTCAACCGCCATCAATTGCGTAATTGATGTCCGCAAAACCGCTAACGTCAAAGCCATCCATCACCGGAACAACCATTCTCTCCCATCGTTGGCACACACAGGAAATGATGACATTTGTTGGTCATTCTAAGTGCGCGCTGTCAACAGCCACAATAATTGAATAAACAAAACCGTGTTACTGCATACGAGGTGTTCTCTCCATTTTGGTTAAACCCTGTCTACTGTTTGCCTCTGGGAGTGCGGCAGTTCCACACTATTTACCTCATTAAATCCATTTTCGTAATGAATGATGCTTTCATGATGTGCCTGCCTGCCTACTTTATGAATAGCCGCCAAAACACTGAAACGAGCTTTTTTTAGGTTATGTTTGATTTATGGTTTATTGAGCTCAATGGTGACTGCGGCGGCGGATTGTGTGATTTGACGTGCCGATGGTGAAGCGTCTGGAATAGATCAATTTCTTAGTTGATGCTGGAGTAATTGATCGGTTCATGTTGCTATTTATGGAAGCGGTTTACTGTCAATGATGCTTATGATTTATTAATTACGCTGGAGGGGAGCCCCTATGGACATGTGGTTAATAGAAGTATGCGTAGCTTGGATTTCACGGAATTTTTGATCTAAATATGTAATGACGTGAGACAGATGGATTAAGGCCCAAATGGTGAAGATAGTGAAATGAATGTTCTTAGAAACCGTGTCTTATTCGACTAGCAAGTCGATGGGGAAAGTCTTAAGACTGATAGATTGCATCGTAAATGGAGTTCGAAATAGAAAAGTGCATTTAGTAGGTTAGTTTACCTTATTTCGAAAGCATTTCATTTGCTTAGAGAAAACAAGAGTTATATTTACAAATCGATAAAGGTGCTTGAGGATTTTGACAGATGACGGGAGACTCTTTGGATAACGAAATGGATGATCTTGCATAGAATCGGTTGAAACTTGGAGTATGCCACAGCTCCAGCATCAGCCATGAAGCAATCTTAGGCCGAGAGGCCTCTCATTATTTCTTAATGCAGAACTGTTGAAATGATCCACATGGGATCAGTAAGGTGGAATAGCAGGATTATGATGCCATAAATTTGGGGCATAACATCGTCATCGGGGGTACACGGAGTCGGTATTTTCAAAGCTAAGTGAATGCAGAGGTGTAGAAGATTGCATTATTTTAAATCGCAGTCTTTAGATTGTTTTTCAAATTGACGAATTGACTTCACAGCAGTACTTTAACTTCGCAGATGCATTCACCATTCATTTGGAAATCATTGAATTAAAGTCATTTAAAGTATTCAAATTACTTGAAGTCAATAGAATGCAACACTTTTGGCTGGTGGCATAATTAAAAGTCTTTTGAAATCAACCGCAGTCTTTTGAATTCTTCATTATTCATTTGAAGTCTTTTGATTTCACTGATTTTAGTTTTTGAAGATGTTTAAATGTAGTACATCGGAGGTTATGTACAATTTACAACTTTAGTAACTTGAATAATTACATTTTATGGAGCTGATGCCAAAGAGTCTATATTCTTAAGAAAGCTCATAGTATTGGCTATAATAACCTAGACCGTGTTTTAAAATGCAAGTTCATTATAGATTTTGAAATTTTTTAAACAGTTTTCATTTTTCCCTGTTTTTGGACTTTTGTTTAATTTCTATAACCAACGGTTTTCAGTATGACCATGTTTTTGAGCCAATAAAACTTCCTTAAAAGACCCAAATTGAGTGTACAAATGACGGATTAAGTTTTGAATAAAAAATCAAAAGAAAACGGAAACAAAAAATTTAATAAACAGAGAAAAAACTAAACATAAAATACTAACAAAATAGGCGGAAATTTACATCATCATATAGCGTCAATTATCTCGGAATCCATTTCGACAAGAAAACTTACTTTTAAGAATCATGTAGCCAAAATAATTCAAAAGAGTAATATTGCCACCAAGATGATTTACCCCCCCATAAATAATAAAAATTACATAAATTTATGTTCCAATTGATTCTAATATACGTATGCCAAGCGTAGATAAGTTGTTAACAATTGTCACATTTTAAGACCTACAAATCAAATAGAACGGACTACCGGTTGAAAATGTCGTTATTGCAGATAACTTCATATCTATTACTCTGAGGTGAATTTTGACCATGACAGCTGTCACATCAGAAACTTCATGTCATTGTCTAACTATTTCAGTCTAGGTTATTGGTCATAAGTGAAAACACACAAGTTTTTGTAAAGCCGTAAAATGTCTACATTCGCGCCATGAAAACAACATTTGCGGGAGGTTTTAATGTGCTTCTTTCATTTAAAGAAAAAAGCAACCGAAGCGCATCAATTGCTTACCGAAGCTTACCCGGGCTACACTTTAGACGTAAGAATGTGTCAGCGGTGGTTTAAGCGGTTCAAAGATGGTGATTTCGGTACCGAAGACAAAGAACACCCCGGCCAGGCGAAAAAGTTTAAAGACCATGAATTGGAGGCATTGCTCGATCAAGATCCGTCACAAATGCAAGAAGAACTTGCAAAATCACTTGGCGTCGCTCAGTAAACCATTTTCGATCGTTTGAAAGCAATGGGAATGATCCGAAAGGTAGGACATTGGGTGCCATATGAATTGAAGCAACGAGACGTCGAACGCCGATTTTGCATGTCCGAAATGCTGCTTGAACGCCACAAAAAGAAGTCTTTTTTGCATCGAATCGTCAATGGTGATGAAAAATGGGTACATTACGATACTTCAAAACGTCGGGCAACGTATGGATACCCCGGACATGCCTCAACATCGACGGCCGTTCAGAATATTCATGGCCTGAAGGTTATGCTGTGCATTTGGTGGGACCAGAAGGGTGTTGTTTATTATGAGCTGCTAAAACCGAATGAAACAATCACAGGCGAGGTCTACCGACGACAATTGATGCGTTTGAGCCGAGCTCGGCCAGTTTTCGTCAAAACTTACCTTGAAACGCTCAAATGGAATATCCTACCCCACCCGCCGTATAGTCCAGACCTTGCGCCATCCGATTACTATCTCTTCCGATCGATGCAACATGGCCTGGCTGACCAGCATTTCCGTCATTTCGATGATGTCAAAAAATGGATAGATTCGTGGATTGCGGCCAAACCGGTCGAATTTTTCAGAACGGGTTTCCATGAATTGCCAGAAAAATGGTAAAAATGTTTGGCTATCGATGGGCAATACTTTGAATATTGAATTTATATCTATTTTTCCTCAAAAAAGCATTGATTTTTGAAAAAAAAGAAATTTTCAACCGGTATTCCTATTTCCTAATAATTTATCAAATTTAAAGTTTGTCTTTGTTTCTTACTATACTATTTTTCAATTTTTTGTTGCAAGTAAATGGTTTTTTATTTTTTTTTTATTTCTTATTTATTTGCATATTATTTATTTATTTTTTCTTGTTTATTATATATATTTTCTTATTTATTATAAATACTGATTTATACTCATAAATTATTTATATTGTTGTTGATTTATATTGCTACACACTTTTTGTTGTTGTCGTATTTATTTATTTGTTTAATAAATTTTAGACAATACTTAATATATCAGAAATCTAACATTGAATGTTTTTTTTTTGTAATTTTCTTTCAGACTCTGATACTTTTTCCTCTACTTGCATCTTTGTAAAAAAATATGTCAGTTTAAAGGTATAATATAGTATATGTATGGAATTTCTGTTAAAAAAGTCATGTAAACTTAATAACTTAAGAAATACCTATCTGTCTATCTTATTTTATTATTTTTTTTCTCAGATTTCCGCTTATTTATACAGATGATTTTATCTAAATTTTCACCTTTATTACTCACTTTTCCCCACTCATGCAGTCCTTAAATATTGTCCTTAAATATTTGCCTGAAAGACTTAAAAACTTTATAAAGGAAACCCTTCAAGTTTGCTTTCCATTTCGAGTTCAATAATTACTCATTTTGAGAAGAGTTATTCTCTTTTGTTGGTACCTAAAATTCGTACCAGATTAGCTTTGTTAAAATTTGCGAACAACCCAATTTAAATGCTTTTGTTCTCTTGTTTTTCACATGACTTTTCGAGCATGAAATATGTTAATAGGTTTTTTACAAATTGCTCAGGCATTCCAACACAAACGGCCCAACATGCCGTTTAGATGGGAATGTTAAATGAGTTTGTTTATTTAGTCAACTGAATATTTATTTATTTTCTTTAATTAAATGCGGTTCCTACAAAATCTTATATCCATGAGTTCAAGTTGAAAGTCTTTCAGGGTTTTTATGCCAAGCTAATCATATATTAAATCCACAGACCTTTTGAATCTCTATGAAAAAATATAAAATTCGGAAATGCATCGAGGTACGAAATTGAATTCAATTGAAGAAATAAATTCTGGAGAGGAATTTCTATCGACACACAGGTCGACCATATCTTTCTCTAAAATATTTTAAATCGTTGAACTTTATTCACGATTTCTACCAAAGTTGGTCTTCCTTAATTTTTATACACAGAATTATCGACACATGCAGGTGCATGATGGACTTCAAGAAGAAGAACGCAATTTCAACAGACTCGCAAAAAATGAGTGCACTCAAATTTAGGCAGAATATTGGAGACCTGAATTGACAGTAAGATAAAATATCTTCTTCGTCTGCTAATAAAAACGAGGCTTTCCACGAACAAAAAATCAGAAAACTGTCCAATTGCTTAACTTAGTACCTAGACCTAGTAATAAAACAATACTTTTCTGATAGAAAAAAAAAGATTCGGGAATAGATACGCTAAAGATTTCGAGAGAAAAAAAAATATTTTAAAAAACTAAGCATTTTGGATATTTAAAACGTGAATATAGTTTGCATTAAGCAGTTTTCTTAAAAAAATTTTTGTGAATTTGTTTTCAGTTTGAATCACAAATTAATATTAAAAGCATAGTTCATCTAAAATTTGAATTTGTAAAAAATCATTTTTTTCAAATTTTTCAAAGCGGAGAGCGGCGGCGAAAAATATGATTTCTTTTCGATACTTTCAGATTTTTTCCAAAATGCTTATTATTCGATTCGGCCGCATTCTTTTAATATTTTAAATGATGACCCGGCTTCGAAAACGTGCTTATTGCTCATTAAAATAACAATTTTGCTTAATTAACAGGAGAAAATCCAAACTTGATAAAAAAGATTTGTCTTCTTACATAATTTCTCATAACATAAAGCTTAAACAAAAGCACAACCACCTTATAAGAGAAGGTGATATGTTAAGGAAATTTAATATACAAATTGGCTTCTCATATTCTGCAGCTGCGTTGATAACCTCATATCTTGTAAACAGAGATCAGTTTGTATACAACAATGGTAAAATATCATCTGCATTATTACTGACTAGAGGAGTTCCACAAGGATCTATTCTTGGGCCGATATTGTTTTCAATGTACGTAAACGACCTTCCAACTGTTATTGAGCACTGTAGTGTCCATTTTTTCGCTGATCATGTACAATTGTGTTAGCTTAGAGCGCCCGCATAGGGCCAGTAAGTTAGTTGGTAATTAGTTAAGTTAATTAAGCTAGATTTAAGCATTTTTGTTTAGCCTGTAAGGTTATGAATTAAAGAATAAAAAAATTTATTAAAATTGAAATTGATGTACAATTGTATTGTGCGGCCCCTAATAATGAAGTCAGCTTAGCTATCGAATTTGTTAACTCTGATCTTGCACAAATTAATCACTGGGCTCTTCAGAACGGTTTAGCCTTGAATCCTGATAAATCGCAGTGTATTGTAATTTACAAAAACAAAGTCGGCACTTCACTCTTTAATAACATTTATCTCGATTTCACTCCTCCGATGTACGTAGACAAAGCTACAAATTTCGGTGTAGTTTTTCATCGTACCTTAAAATGGGATCAGCAAGTCAATAAAATATGCTCTCGGATATACGCTTGAGATTAATGTGTGTAGAGGCGCTCATTATGCCAGCTATTTTATATGGATGCGAGCTTTTTACTGTACGGGTTTCTGGTGCTTATCGCAGACTCAATGTCTCTTTTAAGAGTGCAGTTCGCTACGTTTATGGCCTCAAGAAATACGATCATGTTTTTTCTTATAGATGTAAAATATTAAATTGTTTGCTGGATAATTACATAAAATTCAGAGCGATTCTATTTCTTCACAAACTTATGAAGTCAAAAGAACCTTTGTATCTGTATGAAAAAAACTTCACTACTTCTTCACAGGATTCGTTCTTCCACGCTGTTTGTTGGTTACTTGTAAAAAGCAGTTCTTTCCCAGCGCTGTGAAGGCCTGGAATCAGTTACCAATTTATATTAAAAGAAGCTTTGGTAAAGGAAATTTTCGAGAGATTCTCTTTGAACATTTTGCGGAACTTGATTTATGCATTTTCTGTTTTTTCTTATTTTAATTTTATAATATTTTTTTTTCTTCTGTTCAGTAATTTAGAAAAATAAAGACCTTCTTCTCCTTTTTTTTATTTTTATTATATTAAGTATGTACAAACTACCTTAAATATTATATCGAAACATCGCTAAATAATAAGGATTTTTTTTTTCTTACGCTGTTTGTTAAATCTAAAGTTAATAAATAAAAATAAATAAAAATAAATAAAAATAAAAGTTCTAAAACGATTCTAACGGCCTGCTTTATTGGGCCGACGATCAAAATTCTCGACAGATGGCGTCATTCACACATTTTCATCGAGCTTTTCAGATCTCAGATCAGAAGGAAAAAACGGTTGAACTTGCGGTTCGAAAAATATGGGAGACATCTGCTCCAGATGATTATGATCCAATGCGAAAATGGTGGAGGAAATAAAATACTCCTTTGAACAAAGCAAAACGAATAATCGTTTGTATGTACTGTGCGATAAGTTGACCTCCCTAAGCTCTAAGCTAAACCTCATGCTTTACCTGTCTTTCGACGATCAGAACTAATATAAATATTTTAAATCTACCTTATTATTAACCAAACCCTTAAAATCTTTGTAAGCCGTCTATACATCAAAAAACAATTTATTCACATCCATAAGGATAATTCCATAACAAAAAAGACAACTACGATGAATTCTCTTCCTCCTTAAACCACAAAAATTGTTGGTACCGTCGATTAATGTCCACCTTTTCACGCCGCCCTATTGAGCCGAAGATTCTCCTCAGAGCTGCGAGCGACATCTCCATTTTAGGCAAGTCGGCTGTCCTCACTATTTCGGGTAACATGGAAGATAAATGGAACCGCATTTCTATCCTGAATGAGTCCCTTAAGGTTAAAATAGAGAAACGCCTTTGGTGGAGTAAAACCGTTAAGGCGCACTGTCTCGTGTTATATGAAATTTGGGAAGTAAGCCCCGGAGATCAGGTTAAAACTCGAGGTCATTGGTCTTGCAACGTGCATCCGAATGAGATTAATAAGAAATTTTAACACTCGGATGAGGTTGGCCCCGTTGTACAGGTCCTCATAAGAATAGTTTTTTTTGTACTGAGACTGTGGAGTTCTATATAAATGGGGACAAACCCTATTACATGTCGCCTCTCGAAATCCCGAATCTTTTCCAGCATGCAAGCACAGGCCGGATGAAGGACATCTAGCAGAACACCTTTATCCTGGCATCGAGTTGGCTGCTGTGAAACAGTCTCTTCTTCATAGAATAGGCCGTTTTGGCTCTTGGCAGAGCAGCATCTAATGGTTGTTAAATAATAGAAACGAATCAAGCCAGACCACAAGGTATCTAAGTATACTTCGATTTGTAAGTGGCTGCCCAAGATGTCCCGCGACTTTCGCCAATTCTTTCTGGTATCCCAAGAGGCCCCAGACAACGGCGTCCTAAACAAAATTGGTTCACACTTTTGGAAATTGATCTTCAACTTCCAACCGTCGCAATATCACTTAATCTTACCGAAGTCACGCTGTGAAAGACTAACAATTCCCCAAATCTATGGCCTTACTTGTACGCGATCAAGTCATCTACATACGCTATAGCTTGGTTAAGAGAGCATACAACATCGCTCGTTGATCGGCGGACCAAAGACACCCTGAATTGTTTCTTACTTTTGTTCCATTGGATATCCGACACCAGTTAAGACACGGCTTGTATGCAATCAAGCTCCGCTCTGAAACCGAATTGGTTATCCGGAATTAAATTTTTGTCCTCAACCCAATGGTGACGCTGAAAAAACGTCGAGTTCTAGAAACTTGCGTACAGATGATTTTGAACACGTATGAGGGAACAAAGATATAAATAACATTACGGGAGAGTTCTCAATCAAAGTTGGTGTACATCACGGAAGCGTCGTTAGTTTTGGTGTGGTTCGATCTTTTGTACCTCGATCGATCGATTTGTAACAATAAAGATAAGATTAAATTGACTGCGGTTGAGATGAAGAAGCTTTGCCTGAAAGCATGAGTAACAAACATACTGTGTCCAAAAAATAAGGTGACATTGTATTTATTTTGAAAATTCTTTATTTATTCTTCCAAATCAATTTCATCCCCTTCAAAGTAATCCCCCCCGATGCAATGCACTCATGCCAATGGATTTTCCAATCTTTGAAACACTGGTTGTAGTCACTTTCCGGGATGGCCTTCAGTTCCGTCTTCGCTGCGGCTTGAATCTCCTCTATCGTATCAAAACGGTGTCCCCGGAGCGGTCTTTTGAGCTTGTTGAACAGCCAGAAGTCGCACGGCGCCAGATCAGGTGAATACGGTGGTTGCGGAACGATATGGGTTGAGTTTTTGGCGAAATGATCACGAATTACGAGTGCGGTATGGGATGGTGCATTATCGTGGTGTAAAAACCAAGAATTGTCTTTCCACTTAATGCAAATTCTTTGCTCAATAAATTTCGACATCGCAAAAAACGAAAAACTCACTTTTAGCAGCTCACAAAACGACGCGTATCTCAAACACTATGAATATATTTTGACATGAAATTTCACATAGATTTCACTGACAGTACAACCAACCTAAACGGAAAGAAAAAATTCCAAATCCTTCGACGCGCGCAGTTTAAATTCATATGTCATCTTATTTTTTGGACACAGAAGTAGATCAAACAAGAAGTTGAAGGATTCAAGAAAGACTTCATGTCAAACGGATTTCTTGATAAAAATAAAGCATGACCGGTTTAATGCTGTCATTAAATGAGACAACCTACGAACAAATACAGCAACATCAGCATTTTGACGGGCCTCATTGACCTGGCAAACCCCCCAGGCGGACCAACACGGAGAGTTTTAATCCTTTAAGCTTGGTTAAAATAAGGCTGATATATTTGATTGCAAAACAAATAGCTTCTCTTTGAATTTGAAAATACGATCAGATAAAAGCAAATCCGAGGCTTCTTTTTATCAATTTCGAATTCGAGGCCAAAGACAAACCATCAATCAGGTGAACTTGAGCTTGATAAATGTGTGGTTAATTGTATAAAGCCTGCTTAAGAAGTCTTTTTTTTTAATCATACTAAAGACCGATATTTTGTAGAAAAAAAAATTTCATCCAAAACTGATAAGCACTGTCGTATAAATTGAGTAACTGGCCTTCAGATTTTGTAAACAAAGTGAACCGATGAAATCATTTGATGATGAAAAAATAAACATTCCCACCCCTATTTAGCTGACGTAACCCCTTCTCGAATACGTAATCAATTAAATTGCTAATGTTAAACATACTGACTAAAAACTTGTTAGGAACGGGCTCGCTGCGATAGTGATTCAGTTACCCAAAGAACGTTTCTCATCACTGTACATTCCCAGAAGTGCGTCGTTGGTCGGTTGGATTCGCTGACAATTAACAAATTCAGCGAGCCGTTCTCATTAAGCCTGTCACTCAGGCGCTTTGCGCGAATTTTCGAAAACGAGCGACTTCTGCTCTGCCAAAAAAAAACTTACAAATTTTACAAATTTCACTGAAATTTCTTTTATTTGAGTTTTTAGTTTTTTTTTTTTGTATCAGAGCTAATGAATATGTATCTTACACACTTTCCCCTGGGTGCGCGCGCGCGTAAAATGAAAACAATCCGCCAGAAGCACTGGAGCGAACAATAACACTGACGAGTGGCACTGCCTCTGCCAGCAGCAGTTGCTCCATCACTTGAAGCGCCAAGATATTAAGAGGCAATTGCTCGGGGAGTAGGTCACTTGCGGTGTTCCATGTTTTTTGTTTTCTACCTTTTCTTACTGCTTTTTTCTTTCTTTAATTTGCATTTTTATGGGGACTTTGTTTGGCGTAACCGAAACGTTGATACGAAAACTTCAAGCTGCAAAATCAACGGGCGGAAAACATTAAGAACCAGAACTAGGGTTCCAGACTCAGAATGCATCAAAGAGATGCCATAAGGGCTGGTTTAGTAGCATTTTGATACTTTTTCGGGGCAAGTGCTAATATTAACTTTGATGAAACAGGATGAACTTCTTAGTCGCAAAAACGGATGAAAGCTAATCAAATTTGAACCGTTTTTTTAACCAGGAACAATAAAAGTTCGGTGAATCAGGAGAAAACTGGGGTCAAAAAAAACTCCGAGCCTCGAGTCATTTAATTTCTCTCGCTGTTAAGAAATTGTCAATTTTATCTGACAATGTTGACTAAATGTACCCCGCGGCTTTTCTGGGTGACGCGCTGAATTTGACCGATGGCATGGGTTATGTTGGCTATGAGGGGGAATCTGGTTTGTGGCTTATTTGAATAGACATACAACTTCAGAAAACCCCCCATGAAAAATTCTAACGGTCTAAGTCCCAGCAATCTCGGTGGCCGGTTCAAATCACTTCCACGTAAGATGACCATGCCCTCGAATTGCTCGTGCAGAATTACCATTGAGGCGTTAGCTGTGTGGCACGTAGCGCCATCTTGTTGAAACCATATGATCCAATTTAGCCCAAAAGGAGTTGGTAATCATCAACCTATAGCGCCCGCCGTTGACGGTGATCGCCTGGCCAACGTCGTTCTTAAAGAAATATGGACCGATGACGCCGCCAGCCCAAAATTCACACGAAACTGTGACTTCTTCGGGATGCGTTGGACGCTCTTGGATCTCATGTGGATTGGTATCGCCCAAATTCTACATGAAGATGATTTTTCGATGAAAATTTGGGTTGGTTTCCAACTACACACATCGTTATCTTTGGTCGTTTGCATTCAGCTCATGTGTCAGTTGAATTGACTTGTACGGGTGCAAACCCAAATCACGAAGTGGAATTTGCCAAGTTGTGGTCGGCGTAAGGTCGGGTTCTTGTGAGCGACGGGAAATCGATTGTTCAGATTCTCCTGCACACTCTCAAGAGCTGCTGCGATGTTTTCGGTTAATCTTGCGTTTCGTCGACGAAAGTGTTTTGGTTGACCATTAACTGAATTTGTGGACTCAACTAACTGCGAAGTGTCCTCTCGGAAGGACGATTATGGTAGCCGTAATAGGCGAATCGCGCGGTTCGTTGCTCGAATGGAACACTCATTTTAATAAAAACAATTTTATTATTTGCACGTCTTGCTGAGCGCTATTTCTGTCCATTTAGTGATTTGGCAAAACAGACTGAATATATGACAGCCAATTTGACAGAGGTAGCTTCAACAATATGGACGCTATCAACCGTTTAGTTCGTCCATCAATGAGGATCGAGTCTCGAAGAGTTTTTCCGCTTTTGTTATATGTGGTACTCTTTAGGTATCAAAATTTGCATTGAAGTTTTATATATTTGGTATTAATTACAATTTGATACCTCCACGCGTTCCTGAGAAAAATTATGATGATAGACAGACGGAAAACAAAGTGATCCCGGTTCCGTTTTTCCTTTTGAGGAACGAGGAACTTCCCTTTTGAGATCGATCGCGCTTTAGTCTCGTGAAGTATTTCTGTCTGACGCAATTCCATTGTGTTTTACGGAGCGCTCTGGCTTGATCCTTGAAACGGTTTTTGAGATTCTATTTGTTTACCAATTTTGTACATTTGTTCGATGTGGCTTGTATTTATTGCTTTTACTTTTTGAACAAAATCCATTTCCTCATTATGCTCAGAGAATTCGGACTTTTTTCGTCTTCCCCAGTCGTCATGTGTGGGACCGAATATTTGACGAAGAATCTTTTTATCGAAATTGTTTGCTATCTGTTCTGTTTGGCAGAGTGTGAACATTTGGTCAAATGTCGAGCCGTAAATTGCAGTTTTTGATATTTCTGTAGATGGGGATAGATTTGAATATACTCTCGTAAGACATACTTTCAATATTACAGATAATCTAATTCGTATTGCAAAGCATTTCCGTAACACTAAAAAAGTATAACTTGTAAAATTTTTTAACACGTTGTTGTTTTTAAGCTTTTTATGGCCACACCTACTTCTCCAAGAGTGAGTTGAAAAACTCTTGCATCGGCTGGAGTCAGATTTTTCTCTTAGCCTATCACTCGTTTAGGAACTGCCGGAAAAGATACTTGAACACATTATTCATTCTATTCTAACGATGTTTTATCTATCGATTTAAGGGTTGAAGTGTCCAAGTTCAGTTTTGTACAGGAGGTCATTGAATTCCTCATTTTTTTCTTCAATGAGGATCAAAGCCAAACTTTTGCTTTACTGCTTAAAATTGATGATCTTCTCTTTCTTCTCTGGATTTCATCAAGCTTTCAGGAAATGAAGACAAAAACCTCATACATCTGTGCTTACCTGTCAGAAGCTAAAATAATGTTCCCGTCACTCAGAAACTCTAAATCATCGGAAACATCTCAACAGGATGCGATTCTAAACTTTGTGATATCAAATTTAAAATTTATTTGTGCTCAAATCAAAAAAAAAAAGATTGCTACTGCGCCCATTCAAGCATGATGGTGCTTTTAACTCCCATATTACTCCACCCAACAAGCGAGGACCTGAAAAAAAAAAACTTGATCGTGTAATCTTTCTTCTCAGTCTTCACAAATAAAAAATAAGGCCTTTCATAAGCTCCTAAGAGCGAGCAGTTATAAATAAAATGGACGCCAACCGCTGTTGTAAAAACATAAAAAAAAATCAGTCCTATCAAGCAGCAAACCAGCGGAACACAATGGATAGGGGGACTTAGAGATGAGGAACCAACAAAACTTGCCTTTTTAGTACCAATAAAGGTAATAAGTACGAAACACTATATTTAAAATTGAAGAACGACAGCACTGGCATAGACACTTTTCTGCAAATTGATTGGAGATGGATAGTTCCATGTAGATCCGTTGGAAGACACACGTTATGGAACAGCGAAGCGTTGCGTCAACTGTACGTGAAGCGCATCATCCGTGAAAGCAATCTTCGTGGTTCTCGTTACGAAAGCTACGAGGCCCTCAGACAGACTGTTTCCTCCTTTTTACTTTCTAGACGATAGGTAAAAAAAAATACGAAAATTTTAACATCGGAAACTTGTGATGGTTTACGTGGGCAGATGGGCTGAACACACATTCGGTTATATTCTAGTGGATTTAAGTGCGTGTGTTGGAGTGCGTTCACCCGACATGGTTATTTATGGTTTATTTCTGTGAGCTTGTCAATGTAATGCGTTGGCTGAGGGGGCAGAAAAAATAATGAGTAGCGATAGCATGTTTTGCTAGACACACAGTCTAATCGCTTTGCCGACTAAAGATGCGGGCCCAGAGTGGTTCTGGAAGCAATAAAGTGAAGTAATGCGTGTATAAATGATTGTGATGACAAAGCCAGAGAGGCTTAACACTTAGAATTCCAGAAGCTTGTTGACAGATCATAATCCAGAGTACCGTTCTTGCAATAATGCAGGCAATTCACATTAATATTTCAACTGGCTAATTAACGCTTAAGTGTTCTTTAATGACCGTGGCAACTGTGCTCATAAACGCTTCTATAAAAAGAGATGAGAACAAAGTTGTGTACGAGTACCAACCAAAAAAAAAAAAGGAAGCATCGCTTTTCCCAACTGCATCGATTGTAGATATCTTGTTTTTAGTGACATCTACCAACAGATGCTTCTTGGCATTTTGCCTTCGTTGCTTGTTTGATTTCCTCAGTAGTTTTCTGCACTTAAGATCTGCTTCAAAGTTTATGACTTCTTGAGGTGGACATAAGAAGTCTGAAATAAATAAAAGAGGACATTGCGCAAAGCCCCTTAATTTTATTTGCAGCAAATCACTCATACTAATCTTTCAACAATGCTGTAGATACAAGTGCCGCGGCTGGATTTGACATATCATTCATGCGATTTGTCTTTGTTGCCCTTTCAGTTTTTGTTTCATTGGGTGCGCTACTAAGTCCTCCTTGTTCTTTTTGATGTAAATGCAATTTTTTTTAAAAAAAAAAAAGGTTACAAATGCATCAATAAAAGTATTGCTCATCGCTGGCTACAACTTTTTCCGATCTTTCTGGCGTAGCTCGAATACCATAACAGATAAAGTGTTCATTTTCTGACGCTATCAACGATTTAAGCCATTTTTTGACGTCTTCATATGAGCGGAACGGCTAATCAGTCAGACCATGCGCCATCGAACTGAACAAGTTAAAATCGGATGGCGCAATAACTGGGGAATATGGCGGGTGAGGGATTTGCTCCATAAGACCGCGTGCTGTCGTGTTGTGGAATCCCTTTTTCGTGCCTCTGCTCGAATTATTCGCATCAATTGAAGTCAAAACCATTGCTCAGTAATGGTTTCGTTGGGTTTCACCAGTGCATTATAATAGAACGGATCTGGTCTCACCATATATACAGCAGTTGGCCGAGCCAAAGACGTTGAAGCACGTAGATGTAATCCCCATGACTTTTTGGTCTTCGGGTTGCTGTAATGAATCCATTCTATAACACCCGTCACGATGCGATGAAGAAACCCATTCCTTTTTTGCCACCGGAGCAGTTGCTCACAGGCGAAAAAACGTCCCTTAACTTCCAATTATGAGGTAAGGAACCCAAGTTCCTTGTTTTTTAATCTTTCCCTACGGAACGTTGTTTCACTTACTCCGTAAACTTTTTGGATCTTCACTTCCCGCAAATTTGGAGCTAAATCAGACATTTTCTCACAACCATAGGTTGCAAATGTCTAGAGAAGCTTTTAAAAAAATAATGTTGCACGTGGAAGCCAACGAAATATTACATCCCAAAAAATGTTGCTTTAGATCTTTCCACAATCTCAATTTAAAGAAGATTACAGGTGTAAACTTCCTGAATGTGGAAAAAGCTTTCGATATCATGTGGTATAATGGATTTATGCATAAGCTGCTTATATTTAACTTCCCAATGTACATAATTGAAATAATTGAATCGTTTTCTTTCACAAGACGAACCTTAAAAGTATTTATTAATAGCTGGTATTCGAACTCCTTTTTTTGTGACGCTGGTGCACCTCAAGGCGCCGTGATTTCTCCAATATTATACACCATATACACTTATAACTTCTCTCGCCTTAAAAATTGAGTAACTTACAGTAACTTCGTAACTTACAAGCTTCGATGTAAAATAAAAGCTTGTCTCTTAACAAGCAACAGTCTTACCATAAATGGAATTCAGACAGAGTGGAGGTCACGTGGTTAATATGTACGTGTTCATAAAAAGATAATAAACAAAATCAAAAAAAAAATTCACCCGTTCATAAGCCGCAAGTCGTAAATGAATAATGAGAACAAAATTTTAATTTTCAAAGCAATCTTCCACGGCATCATGCTTTATGGTTACGCTGTTTGGCCCTGCTTAGGCGCCAAAATCCACATTAAAGACTCCAAAAAGTTCAAAATAAGGTATTAAAAATGATGGTGGACCTACCAAAATACCAACAGACGAATTGCATCCATTATGTAATATTAAAAAAGTACGTACAAGAAGAAAACAAAATGTCTAATCTGATATCGTTTCAAGGGAACTTTTGACGACATTTGCAACATGTGGCCGAGCATTGTCATCGTGTCTTGCGACCGTTTCCGGCCGTTTTTTTTTCAGTGCTCGGCTCAAACGCATCAATTGTCGTCGGTAAACCTCGCCTGTGATTGTTGCACTCGGTTTTAGCAGCTCATAATACACAACACTCTTCTGGTCCCACCAAATGCACAGCATAACCTTCAGGCCATATTCCTGCCAATATTCTGAACGGCCGTCGATGTTTAGGCATGTCCGGGGTATCCATACGTTGCCCGACGTTTTGGATTATCGAAATGTACCCATTTTTCATCACCAGTGACGGTTCGATGCAGAAAAGACTTCTTTTGACTTCTTTTGTGACGGATCTTGATCGAGCAATGCCTCCATTTCATGGTCTTCGAACTTTTTCACCTGGCCGGGGCGTTCTTTGTCTTCGGTGTCGAAATCACCATCTTTGAACCGCTTTAACCACCGCTGACACATTCTAACGTCTATAGTATAGCTCGGGTAAGCTTCGGTAAGCAATTGATGCGCTTCGGTTGCTTTTTTCTTTAAATGAAAGAAGCATATTAAAACTTCCCGCAAATGTTGTTTTGATGGCACGAATTTAGACATTTCACGGCTTTACAAAAACTTGTGTGTTTTCACTTATGACCAATAACCTAGACTGAAATAATTAGACAATGACATGAAGTTTCTGATGTGACAGCTGTCATGGTCGAAATTCACCTCAGAGTAATAAATATGAAGTTGTCTGCAATAACGACATTTTCAACCGGTAGTCCTATTATTTAATTATTTATTGGTTTAATTTATTAGTTTTTTATTATTGTTATTTATATTTTATTTAAGCACTTAATCATTCATTTATTCACTTACTTATTCATATTTATTTGTTTACTTGATTACTTATTTATTTATATTATTTTTTTACTTTTTTATTTATTTATATATTTCTCTACGCATTTATTTATTTATATGTTTATTTAGTTAAATATTTATCCCTTTAAATATCTATATATAGTATATATATTTTTTTCTCTCTGACCATATCTGTTTTCCTACAACTAGAGTTTGAAAATATTGTTATCTGCGATAATATTTGTACACGTTTATAATATTTTTTAGTAGAAATGTGTAATGTACCATATCTCTGCCTTTCTTGGTTAAGAGGAATTGTTTTATCCGGAAGACAGTACAAGTATGGTCCATTCCAAAATGGAGTATTCGAAAAGGTAATCTGCTGCTCCTTAAGTGTGGCAAAACAAATGGGTTCTTTATTCGGAAAACATAATAAAAACTCTTCAACACATTATACCAGATCAATTTTTCGGTCCAGTATGTGAAGAAAGCGGATTAGTTGGAGGAGAAGATAAAACATGGCTTCTTTATCAAAATGAGCAGCAAATCCAAATATAATAATAATGCTCTATCAAAGAGAAACTTCGAATCTTAACCCAAACGTTTGGGGCGACAAGGAAGAGGAATCTTCGTTTTAGGAATCGATAAATCGTGGATGCCAGAGCGACTGATCAAGATAACTGACAGAGAGACAGTTTAGTAGAGTGTAAGGTTTTCATGGCTAAGGCAGACACTCTCCATGGGTTGGAACCCCTATAAGTCATTCAGTTCAGAATAATTGCAGACTAAATATTAATTAACATCGACAAATATGAGTACATCAAACACATCCCCAATCAACGCCCCACAAACTACAAAAAACTAAGAGCCGACCATGTTCATTTCTGCCCCTCATTTCTTCATAACCATGATCATTCTTTTTAACACCACATCATTTTTAACAACAAGTTGGGCAAATAGTGAGTCGACATGTATAGACGCCTTACTATAAGTATTTCGTAACATCTTGTAGCCCTTAAACACTCGACCATGTTCCATGGACGAGCTCCTTCATAGTCAGCCATGGAAACAAACGTCTGGGCCACACTTGTCGTAGATGTAATAAAAACGCGCCAAGAATGGGAAAAGTCATTCCTTTCCGGTAAAACGCGAACGTATCATTGCCCTCGACGACGCAGCATTGACTTTAACGTGTTTTTTTTTTTTCTCTGTTTTGTAAGTTTGTCAAAGACATTGAACCCACTCTGTTGAACCTTTTCTATGTGGACGCTCAAAAGGGAAAAATAACGAAAGTAGGTACACACTTACGCAAGGCACACTTGAAAGACGTTTAATTGACGTACAGTGACGCTAACGAGGTAATGATCTACATCTGCCAAGTTGTTTGTGTAGTTTGGAGAACAAATTCGACAAGGAAGGTTGTGATGCCACTCTGTTGTGGTCCTGTTTTTTCTTTTATTATCTACACCTGTTGATTAAATTGAGATGGGGTACCTCCACATGGAGATAAGGTGTAAGCAAAACACGAAGCACTTAAAAAATTGATTCCGAATCGGAAAATTTTAGTTGGCGTGTCGCTGCGCCATCATTTATTGATATTTGGAGCCGCATGGTGGTCTACAGGTCATGATGCAGGGGAAATGTTTCTGTTTGCTAACTTCTGAAGTAGACAAACATTTTTACAAAAAAAGGCTAAAATGTATTGAGCTTTAAAATGACTACAGACAAATTGGTTTTCGCTTTTATAACAGCTGTGGTTGTTGTTAATTAAGTTTAGTGAATGAGATTATGTACGGAAGTAGACATCTCAAAAAGATATGCATTTTGGCCCGAAAGGATTGACAGATGGTGTTATTGTGTCCCAGAGCAGACGCGAGCATGTGATTTTGATTGCTTTAAAATGTTTTGCTCGGTATGAGAACCTTTTGGTACCAACCTTGGATTTTTGGATCCAGGCAACAAATGGTATCTTCATAATAAAAGGATGGAATAGTGGAAGCACAACCAAATATGTAAAGGGTGTTTTGAAGAACTAAAGAACTTTGATTCTAAATAAAATAGTAAAGCGAATGAAATGACCAATCTTGATCAATTTTAGTACATAAATTGATCCATAGTTTTGCATAAACAGGGTTTGCCAATAAGGACTTGACAATTTTTTTTTAAATTAAACGGAATCGAAACATTTATGAACGAGCACGTTTGCAGCGTCCGATTCGTTGGACCCAATTTTCGATGACTCGACCACGTATTTCGGCCGAAACGGCCGCTATTTCGCGTTCAATGTTGGCTCTGAGCTGTTCCAACATCGTCGGCTTGTTGGTATAAACCACTGACTAAACGTAGCCCCAAAGAAAATAATCTGGAGGCGTTTAATCGCACGAACGAAGCGGCCAATCGACCGGCCCATTTCTTGAGATAACACGCTCATCAAACTTACTCTTCAATAAATCGATTGTAAGGTGTGCTGTGTGGCTTGTGGCACCATTCTGTTGAAACCTCTTATCGTCCAAGACTATAAATTCCAATTCGGGTCAAAATAATCGGTAATCATGGCGCGATAACGCTGACCGTTCACAGTAACGTGACGATCGTAATCGTCGACGAAAAACTATTGCCCAATAACGCCGTCGGTATGAAAACCATAGCAAACAGTTATTTTTTGTGGATGAAGTCGTGATTTATGAAGCAAATGGGGATTTTCACCCGACCAATAACGCATATTTTGCTTATTGAAGGGGTCATTGAGCCAAAAATTAGCTTCCTAACTGAAGATGATTTTGAGATGAAATTCATCATCTTGGCGCATCTACTCCAGAGCCCAATCGGAGAACGTATGTCGCATCAAATGGTCCATCGTCTTCAATTCTTGAGTCAGCTTGATCTTCTATGGGTGTAAACCAAGATCCTTTCGCAAAATAGTTCACAATGTGGTCTAAGCGATGCTCAATTCTTGAGAACGCCATGGAATGGATTGACGGACGCCTGAACGGCAGACGTATTTTCGACACTTCGACCACTGACTGACACGGCAACATCACACAACGAATTAGTTATCTCAAATTTGTTCACTAAACTTGTTATCGCCTGCCTACCAGGGCAAGATTATGACCGAAAAATGGAGTTAACGCTCTTAAAGTTGCGTTCACCAACTCCATTTCGGTAGAAAATTTTTATAATTTGCAGACGTAGCCCGTTCGTGTACTTCTCCGTGATGAAAATGTTTTGCGGGAATGGACAAAGCTGGTGTGAAAGATCTTATTCTTATCTTATTTCTTATTTGATAGATAAAAAACAAATAAGCAAAGTTATGGCCCTATTTGACGAAGTTGCTTCTATTTTTACACGAAATAACTCTGACGAAGAAAGAAGTTCACAAGTTGTACAATCCTTAAATGATTCAGAAAGTTGTTACAAGGAGATTTATTTGAAAAATATTTGATTTATTCCGAAAAATGGTTGCAGCCATTAGCATATACGTCTTCACATCGAACAATTGCTGCATCGTCCAATACAGAATCTCCCATAACGCTAGAATCTGATTCTTCATAAACATCAAGTATCAATCTAGAATCGAATAGCAACGAAAAATATATTGCATTGTTACGTTTTATCAATTTTAATAATTTTTTTGTTTTAGTTTGAAAAAAGTATTGAATTGTTACGTTTTATTTGAATTTATTTAGTTTTCTGTATTAAAACATAATTATTTATTTAATTTATTAGAAAGTTTCCAGTTTGCTTTGTTATTTATTAAGCATTGGAACGAGTGCATCTTATATCAAAAGCTAGATTCAAGGGACTGTTCAAAGCATAAGAATAGCCTACAACATCAGCAAAGAAGTTGATTTTCAGAAATTAAAAATTGGTCCCAAAACAGAGCCTTGGGGTACACCCAAATTTAAAACTCACTCAATCACGCTATGCGATCTATTTTTCGAAAACCAGCGTTTTCCAACTTCTCAGTAATAAAACGTTGATTATTATTGATTCATAAGAATTGTTTATGTTCAAAAACTTAGGAATAAAATACGTTAGTATGCGACGGTGGGTTATCGTTACACAACTCAAACAAGCGTCTTATAACCCAGTAATTAAAGAACTTGTCTGATCTTGGGACAAGAATTTATGAGCCACAACACGGTTGTACTCCATGAAATTCATTAGCATCATCTTCTTTTTCGCTTGAAACCGTTTTTTTCGGTCTTGGCTTTGTACTTAAAAAAAACCCACGCTGTCGAATTCATGTCTTTCGCGATGTTAATGCCGTCGAGTTTTTGCATCAAATTCAAGTCTTTCGGTACTAGCCTTGCAATGATGACACGTTTGAAGCCCAATTTTCAAAGTTCATATACAAACTGGGTAAAATATCGAAGTATACATAATGAACTTGAAAGTCCTTTGCAGTGCTCTAATGGTTTATTTGAGTATTATGTATTGATCATCGTTTGTCGCAACACTTTTTCCAAATCTTCGCACTGTTAAATCCGTTTTAAGAACAAAATTTTATGCAAACTTGCACAAAAAGGGTTTCGAACCATCTTACAATATATAACATATTTTATTTTTATTATTATTTTGTATTTTCGTGATTGCTTTATAAACTATAAGATAGATATAAAATCTTGTATGACCGTTTTTTTTTTCAACTCACTTCCGTGGGTGGAGCCCGAAACGGGACGGAGGATTTTTATATCGACCTATTGGCGTTAACCTAATTCGCAGGAGTTTATTCGACATTAGTTATGATTTATGAACTTTGAAAGTTTGGAAGATTTAGCTTAGACACCCCGCCGTCAGTGTTATGCCTTCACAGCAGAGCCATCTACACCTAATCTACACAAACAACTGTTTTGAAAACACGAATTAAGAACTAAGCCGATACAACAACGCCACCCATTAGTCAGACTACTATCACTGGTCGACCAATCCAGTGATAGTGCCATTAACTTGATCCCAAGGGCAAATGGTGACTGGACCAGATTCGAAAAACTAGACCACTACTCTAGGAATCGTACCTGGGACCTCTCAATTGAATCAATTGAAAGGCAGGCGCTCTACCAGCTAACGTTACAAAATAAAGCTATAGTTATATATAAGTACATATTAATAGATTTAACTCATTTAGAAAGAATGCGATTAACATTAAAAATACATTTTACAAATTTTCTGACAAATAAGAGTGGCAAAGAGTTCCAAGGATGAACGGAAATAACAAAAAATATACGATCAGATGTTAAGAATGTATAACGAGGGGTAATTAATTGAGAAGTTGATATCATATCTACGTAGGCCATAGACAAATCGAGTCGTAGAATTTAATGCAACGTTAAGTTAATGCTTACTAATGTAATTGCAATTACAAAAGATTTTGCAGCCAAATATTAAGATAGGAATTACCAATCCCAAAGGGGTTAGCAACGGTGTAAAAGCCTGAGTTACCCGAAAATAACGAAGCACGCGATATACTTTGCCGACGAGTTCATTTATAGTACATGATTATCGCAGGTCAAAAAGCGGTTGAACGTCATTCCGATGCGCATTGCTCAACACAATTCTTGGCATATACGAAAGATCTAGAAATTTCCTAGATATTCCAATTTGACTCATTCTCTAAATCTTCATTGAAACTCCATACTCAATAGGGCCAAGAGGGAACTGAAGTACGTCGTCCGTAGACATATTGGCAGAACAGTTGGAAATCGAAGACGGAAGTATTTTGACATACACCGAAAATAAAAGAGGCCCAAGAATGGATCCCTGAGGTGCACCAGTGGCGTTTGACAGATAATTAAAAAGTCTGTCTCCAACTTGCACAGCTTGCATTTTGCTTAAATTTTGTTGCACCAGTTGATTTGTTTTGTGTTTCCATTAAAAAAAAAACCGGCCAAGTGCGAGACGGACTCGCGCACCCAGGGTTCCGTACAAACCTGTGTGCATATAAGTAAAAGTTCACCCATCACGACAATGGAGCCATAGTAATGGTATTTTTAAAGACAGAGGTCTCTTTATCGTTTCAGTAATCCTTTAATTTATATTTTTATTAAAAGATGTAACAAAAATTTTATGTTTTTCGCAATTTTTCCTCAATCTGTGCTATAAGAAGTTGGTACTAAACCAAATTTCAAGATTTTGAGTTCACGGGAAATACCCTGTTGGTTTTGATTCTCTCGCGTGTGCGGCGTAAACGGCTGAATCTTTTGATTGCGTTGCCTTAAAAGTTTGATTGATTTTTCACAGTTCCAAGGGACAGTATACCTGAGTGTTTGATATTAATTCCAGCTTGATACCTCCACGCGTTCCTGAGAAGAAAGGGTCTTGACAGACGGACGGACGGACAACAAAGTAATTCTATAACGGTTCTGTTTTTTCCTTTCGAGGTACGGAACCCTAAAAACACATTTTTTGGATGGACACACCTCTTTATTTGTAACTTTATATTGGTTATAGCAGATCACATTCTGTGCAAATTGCAAATTACTATCCATGGCGGCACCGGATAAACAGTCGCACGGAAAAAGGAGCCTCTAAAAATCTTAAATGAACGTAGTTTTCAAAAGATTTTTTTAATAATTTAGCCCCATCAACTTACATGTACAAAGCGAGTGATTCTCTTGAAAACTATAAGTCCGCTGATTCCTGATTACGGTAATTGATTTATCTTTCATCGAGTAAAAAAATGTATCAAAGCAAGAAAATCAAACCTCCTTAATGACTTTTTTATTTCGCGTAATGATTCTCACGATTAAATTTGTGTACTCTGCGACCCAAGCTAGCAGCACACGAGGCAAAGTTCAATTAACTTGAATGAAAAATTGCTCGTAATTTATGCAATTTACCAACAGTTACAAGTTAAAAAAACCTAGAAATGCAAACGATTATGGACACACTTAACTGCAGATTACAATTACCATAAAAAGATTAGACCCGTTTAATCTAGGGAATAAGATCAGACAATTTTGTAGTATCTTGCATAATTTTTTAATTGATTGGTTAATCAAAGAATCTATAAAACTGGATATCTATTTTTCAACACAAATTTGCACTCTGTTGATTAGGATCTAAAAACGTAAATAAAACTATAATTAAGATTTGAAAGATTGTGCGGAAATGGATCCGTATTTGGATTTATTTATCTAAAAAAATATTGAAGCCTATGCTTAATGAATTATTCAAACAAATAATGATTAATGAATGGATAAGAGTCGAAATTTCGGAAGTCTTTCTTTATATTTGAGAGGGCTTCTCAAGCCCGTTAAGGAATACAATGATGGTATGCGATTACCTTAGTGACGTTTCTATTATGGATAAATGTTCAATTAATATTTCGTGCTTCAATATATTCGGTAGATTGAAAAGTGTTTCTCTTAATGAGCATGAGACAAGAAAGGACAGAAAAGTGAAACTTAAATCCAATAAAGAGGACTTGAAATTCGATGGCCTTGGCGCTGACACATGGTATATTTCGGGTTCTATTCAAAGCAGTTGGCAATCTTAAGTTTTTTAAGAGGCCTGGTGACTTGACTTTCAATGTGTCGATTATTGCTTGATACTTGCCCCACGTAAGAACTCGTTGATCATGGTTCTGTGCCACGGTTTTCTCGAAAACATGATGTCCGGTGACACGTGCGGCACAGAGCAGCGCAGTGAATCTTTGGCTTTGAGTGGATGTCCAAGAACCGAAAAATGTGTTTGTTTACGTATCATTCATTAAATTCAGATTAAGGTAACAGAGCTCGTCGGCAATGCTGAATTTTGACAGAAAATCTTCCACTGCAACGTTAAGGTCCAAGAACACGTGAGCATAGCTTTGACGTAGTTCACTTAATGCAAGCAGTAGCCGATGGATGGTGTGCATTTTCTAAAAGATCGTCTTCAACCCTTTTAATAAATTTGCTGCAGAGATGATCATGTAATATCATATTGCGTGGCATGTCGTTGGGTCAATGTAAAAGGCTCATTTGCAACATCTTCGGTGTTGCTCTAGTGTATTTGATAGGCTAAGGACGTCACCAGTTATTATAGGTTGGCCGGACAATCTGCATTAAAATTCAATAACGAAATATTATGTAAAAACTGTCAGGTGTATTCCGCGATTCCGAGAAGTGTAGCGGTCCACGACGTGTACTCCGCATCTGTTTACTTCACTGACAGTTGCCGCCATTTAATTTTTAAATGGCTGACTATAATGAGTGACGTTTAGGAATGGAAAGACCGTCCTTCGGCATGCCTTAATGAACGATGGCTTTAACTAATACAACCTGCCGACTTAGAAGTTTAAGTGTCCAAGAAATAACTTAAGAGAGCCGACGAGGCAGTGGCCAAGGAAGAAAGACCTTGTCGCCAAAAAAAACCTGTGTGTGTCAGAATCCCTACGAGTCTACGAATCAGATTCTTTTAGCGAAATGGAAAACCAAAGACTCACGTTGATGCAAGTTGCTCCGTCAAGTGCGTCGAAAATCGTAGCGATACCTTTGATCCAAAAAAAAAAGTATCACACAGGGCGACGTTCTATCGTTTTATTATAAGAATAACATTCGCAAAATAATCTTTAGAAATTCGGACTCCAGCTGCAAAGGCGAGATCTTTTAACTCGAGGAGACCACAACGAATTCAGGGTTCGGAAGTTTGAAATAAAAGCGGCAAGAAAGAGACTAAGGGCGAATGAAGTGAAACCAAATTCCATGCTAAGAACTAAACTAAACGTCAACATATCGTTCCAGACGGCAAAACACCAAGGTATAACTTCAGAGTTGTCGAGTGCTTCCGTCCCGTAAGACGCCAGCGCAGAATTCAAACAAGTTATTACGTTTGCCAACCGGAATAAATAACTAGGCTCTATCTCGGAAAACCGAACGGACATGGTACCCTTATTTCGGGGTTGTGTTATACGGCGTGTAAGGAAGAATAGGCTCCACCACCGCAGCGTTAAGCCAGATTGTATGATGGATCTAATTTTCGTTAAATCCCTTCCGTTCAACCTCGAAGAGAACTAAGAACGTGCTTTCAAATTGTCATTAAAACGTTAGTTGGAAAGAAAACAAAAAGCCACGAACAAAACCAAGTAAGCAGTACCAAAGCACCCCAAGTCACGTTCCATTAATCATCAAACCACTGCACCGCCGCCGCACGACCTTATCTAACCCCCTTGCATAACGCAGTCGTCATCATCATCATCGGATTAGATATCATCCCTCACCCTTTACAATGCTCACAATAACTCCACTTAAAGCCTTTTAAATTTCACAAAAAACAACTAAAGACATTCCACATATTCATAGCTGCATTGTTGTGTCGGAACATAATCCCAGAAAATAAATCAATACAAAAAACCACATTCACGGTGACAGCAACAAAACGACTCGTTTTAACTCGTCTCAATGTCTGAGATGGGTGCCTTGCGCTGCTGCACCGTCAAAAGTTGTGCTCCAATTTCAAAGTTCTCCGCCTCTCATCTCATCCCGCTAAACCACTGGTCAGTTGGATTCCAAAGGGGATGCATTGCGAGCATAAAAACTGAGGCCCCCGTCCCTCAGCCGAATGCGCAAAATATCTCGTTCTAGGGAATAAATCAGCAAAAATTATTTTTCTTGACATTGAAGACTTGTGTCTGAAGTTTGACGCTTCGCCACTCCCAAGGTTTTTTTTGGCTACCTATGCGGTAGTCCATCGCTTTATCAGTTTAAATTTAATTTATGTTTTTTTTTTATCAACGTCTGATAACAATCTGTTGGAAATATCGATTTGTTTAAAGCTTTGGGAAGACAAAAAAAAACTGGCACTCTGTCATACGTATTGCGTTAAATATTCTAATTTTAGACGCAAAATAGATTTATATATTTTTTTAGTGTACTTTTCCGCGGTGTAACTAAATATAAACATTCCATCTGTTTAGCGGGCGGCTAAAATCGGCGAAATCGTTTCTCCGCGCCGGGGAAAAGAAAACCGTTAAAAAAAACCTTTAATAGATTTACTTCCCTACAAGTAGAAAAGAAAAACCATGGTTTGATTCTGATTATGGCCAAACAACATCTGCCGTTAAAAAGGAAAACTCAAAATTTTCACTTTAACCGATTTTCTTTTCGCCATCACGGTACTGTAAAAGGGGTGTGTTCGGTAGACTTACTACTTTTTTTTTTATAAAACTTGTAATTTTTCAAAACTTACCTAACTAATTAATTAAAAAAGATGGATGTATAAAATTTTCTTTATTTTTTTTTCTCCTTCCACTAATATTGCACTTTGAGTTATTAAACTCTTTTTTTTTAAGACACAAATTAAGTAATTTTCTTTTCTTATTAATTTTTTTTTTTTAAATCAGTTTAATGATTTTTTTCCGCACTCACTTGAATTTGAAGTTTGACGACGCACTTTTGTTGCCCGACTCGAATGGGAAACTCCAATGAGAGGATGAATAAAAAGAAAATGCACCCCGAGCGACAGCGTAGGAATATCGTACAAAACTTTTTTGTATTTGTTTTTTTTTCTTTTTTTTTGCTTTTCCGATTTCCTTTCTTGCGTTGCGCACAACCTTTCTTTGACTGAAAGCGCGCGGTGAGTTTTCCGTATTGAGTCTTCCACTCTCATGAAATTGTAAAAGTTTGTTTGCACGCGATAGTGCGACTGTGTGAAATAAAAAAAACGCAATTGAAGAAAGCTTTTTCTCTGGATTGATTGAGAAAGTGACAACAATATAATTCGTTTAGCTGGGTTTGTATGGGGAAAAGTGCGATGGAGCTACTTTTTGGTGAGTAGAGAGAGAATATGATAGTTTTTGACTGTTATATTAGATACTTTTGCCGTTTGGGTTTTTGAATTTTCGAATAGAATTCGAACTTTTTTGAAAACATGGCAGATTTGGGCCTCTCCGTCACCAAATTGAGCTGATCACCTTGATGGCAAGCGAGAAGGCATTTGTTGTTACTAGACGTGTTTTTTTTTAAACCTAGCTAGCCAGTCGTTCATTTAGTCGATTCCCAGTCAGTCAAAGCCAGCCGATTTTATATCTCTCCAAGTTGGTACAGGTGATTTCGCTCCCATGACATCAGCTGTCAACTTTCAAAGTTCTGAAAACAATATTTCTTAATTTTTCAACGTCGTTGATAGTGAGAATAAAGATAATGAGTCCTAAATGACTGCCTTGAGGTATTCCAGAGGTAGGGACTATAGGCTCGGACACTGTGGATCTGGAAAGAACCTTTTACTGCCGAATGTCTAAATAAGATTTAAGTAAGGAGAAGGAATAACTAAGGGCCTTAAGTTTCAGGTAAATGATTTAATTGGAGATTTAAGCAAAAACCTTTTTTGAAGTCAGTGGCTTACGAAGTCGGTAAGATTTGTTGTAGTAGATTTACCTTTGATTTATCAGTGTTGCTTGGAGGAAAGTATGAATTTACTGCGAAAGTACAAAGATTCGTAAACAATACTTTCGAAAAGCTTGGGTTTAAGGCTATGGGACGGTAATTAGGTCTTTGTGCCCTTTTCTGGTAAACAGAGATAATAAATGTATCCTTCCAAATTTAAGGGACAGCTGAAAAAGGTTTTAAGTGGTAAGAATAATGCGTTCGCTAATTTTTTTAGAATTCTTGCAGGCAGTCTATCTGGACCTGGCGATAAGTCATCCATTAGTCTATTACTTTTTTCAATCACGTCAGTAGAGACTGATACTAAAGATGTTTGTGCGCGGTTATACATATAAGAGAAATAGTTTTTATCTGGAAGAAGAACGTGGCAAGTAAACAATTGACAGAAGAAGGCAACGAACAGTTTTGCAATTATTTTTGGGTCTGCAGAAGATGTGTCCGAAAGCTAAAGGGAAGAGTGGTAGCCATTAGTTTTTTCTTTTGAGTTAAAAGAGCCTCGCATAGATAGGAGAACCGATCTGACCTAAGGAAGGTTTTCCATAACTTATTTCTTTTACTATATAACGAAGGGTCCGTAGTTTTTTATTGAACCAAGGCAGGGATGAAAAACTGATTTTTTAGGTTCATGTATGTACGCTCCGATACTGATAGTGATCTAATTACCTCATATGAGAATTTTAAACAAAGATGAGATTTAAAACGATTTGATATTGAAAGAAGGAAGAAGGGATGACTGGATACTTAAGTTATTTAAATAGTTTCCCTTGCGAAATTTTACCGTTCTACAACCCAGAACAATAGAATGATTCAGATTTACGGTGAAATAAGAAAAAGTCTGTCAAAAAAATTCCAAAAACTTGTGAGGAGTATAAGAGAACACGCACATTGTTACAAAAGGTTTAGGCAAAAGGTTAAGGCGCTCAAAAATCACTTCTGCTCCCAACTGTATGAAGTTGATACAACTCATAGGAGTCTTGAAACCATTTGTTTCGCCAAACCAAAGTAGCAGCGTTTTTCTAGGGTGAGTCTTCGCCGAATCTCCAGTCGTTGATATTTACTCCGAGGTAGGTTGACTTCTTCACCACCTCGAAATTACTGTTGCCAACTGCTTCTTTCTTTTCCAGCACGATGCTTCTTTCTGTTCTAGCCCGAGATTCAAGAGGTCACATGATCTCTTTGCCGAAATCCGATGTATGTTTGGAATAGTTTAGGGGAATTGCTTCTAAATTGTACATTGCACCGTGTGTTTCCAGTGCCACGAGGTACAGATGAATTAGTTTTTCCGGGATTCTGAATTCGACCATCGCCTTGTAGAGTTCAAGGCAATGAATGCTATCATATGTGGCCTTGAGGTCGTTGATGGTGAACCTCGACTTGAAATTCGGTGGTCTTTTCCGTCGTCAAATCGCTGGTACGTTCCGACATTCACACAGTACGTCGGATAGGATCTTGTATCCGACATTATGCAGGCATTTGTCTCGATAGTTCTTACAATACAAAGGATCCAATATTCCAAAAATTAGGAAAACTGTGTTTGGAAAAAAGTGAAAACATTCCTGTGCTCTTAAACATGCCAAACTGGTTAAAGATCTCAATTTCCATAAACTGAAATAAAGAACAGAAATTTTGAACGACGCATTTTAATATATATCAGAAAAAACGTTGCCAAATGAGAGTTGACTCAGTAAGGGTTTCGCGCCTACTAAGAATATGCAACACTTTATTCCATTAGCTGCAAATTTTTTTTTTTTTCATTTTTCTGATTGGAATGAGAGCTTTTACATTTTCTTGGATGAAAGAAATGATTGCATACTTTAAAAAGTTGTTAATTTGCTCCATGAAACGGGATCATTGCCTACCTTTAGGTGTTAAGATGAGCTGCGGATTTCTGAAAAACTTTTCTTGCATATTGAGCCCCATTTTATTTTAACTTTATAGAATTTTTATTATTCAGTGTTATAGTGGCAATAGCAGTACACCTTCTGTGAAAACTTCAAAACATGGTTAAGGAGATACAGCTCTGTGACCGACGCACGGACGTACAGCGGAGACTATTGATAGGGTTATTTTGGGCCCTTTGGGTACGGAACCCTAAAAATATATGTAATAAATGTAATTTAAATAGATAAAAATGAATTAAAGGAAAAAACAGAAATAACACTTATATATGACTGACGGCATTAGAAATAGCTTTATTGTAAAATAAGTTTGCAGATCCCATGCAGAATCCGATGTTGTTTCATCAAGCAAAAAAAAACGTCCGTTCAGATTGGTAGTCTTGACTTAAATGCAAGCTTTGTCAGCCCCTTATAACTGTATAACAGTTGAACGTTTTATATCGAAAATCTAGCCACCCGTGCGCTTATAACATCCCTGCACTTGAGAATTACGATCCAGTGACAGTTGTGTTGGAATTTTGTTTTGTCAGCGAGTAGTTTTGTAGTCATCACCCCAAAAACACAAAATCAAATAAAGTTAACTTAAAATGGGTAAACTAAATGTTAAATGAAATAAGTTATTCATTTGTGATTAAAAAGGAAGTCGTAAAAATAAAAACGAGCTGGGCATTTACTTTTAAGAAATTGTTGATTGACCGCTACTTCTATGGAAATTTGCTTCGTTGGAACACTTACCGGGCTTAAACCATAAAGAAAATTGTTTACTTCATGAAACTGAATTTCGTTTACAAATCGACACTTATTTTTGTTTCTCTACTTCCTTTTGATTAACACTGGATTTGGTCCAATTCATTTTGAAACTCACTGTAAAAATTATTGTTTTTTTTTTTATTATAAAGCCGCCCAAAATTGTGTTGTCTCCTTCGTTGTTTCCTCGATATTTGTCGTCGTCCTGCTTGGCACATTACGTTTCTACAACTCATGGTTTAGCGCAGCTCCGCAAAATACTGTTGTTGGTGGCTTCCTTGGATCATGGCTGTTTATATTTACTTTAACATCGGTATCGAATATGGAAATGGTCGTTTTTGGAAGCGACTTTCAAGCCAAATTCATTCCTGAAATACTATTTTGTTTGATTACTTCCGTGATAGCCTGTGGCGTAGTCCATCGAGTGTGTGCAACAACTTGGTAAATGTAATACAATTTTATTTATCAAATAGAATTAATTTTTTTTGTTTTGTTTTACATTTAGCATTCTTTTCTCGATTGTCGGATTGTTCTTCTTGAACAAAATATCACAAAAGTTTTATAGTACTCGAGGTGTACCCGTGGAACAAGTCCCGTCCCGTAAAGTTGGTGGTCGAAAGAATAAGTAGGAAAACGGAAATGGATCTCCGTCATAGTATTTAATAATCTCAATGCGCTCTTGCATTGATATAAATAAACAATACATTTTTTATAACAAAAAAATTGAATAATTTAAGGACAACATCTTAGAATTGTTTTAGAAATTAAATAAAAGCAATTATTTTAAATCACTTTTTTGTTTAATGTACTCGGAATATAAATCTGAATGTGTCTTTAAAACTTTGCAAGCATAATATTTCATTCCTATCGTTTTCTTTGAATAAATTAAAGTATTTTTGACGCGGCATTTCAAAATTAAACTTACATTTCACTGATTGAAAACTAAAAGAACACTCTTTTTGTAACTAATGACCAATTTATGAAGTTTGAATTATCTCCGCATTAATTCCAGATTATAGTATGAATCCAAAGACATACTTTATTAGCACTAACCGTGGTAAGACAAAGCATTGCGATCGGAAAAAGCTGTGATTTTACGCTTAAAGGATTGAAGAAAGAGCAAGTTTACAAAAATATAAAAAAGAATAGGACCCAAAACAGATCCTTGTGGAACACCTATGTTGATGAGAACTTTTGCACTTGAACAATCAAGAACCCTTACTCTCAGACTTTGATTTTCTTAATAACAAAAGAATTAAACTAGTCGTGGATAAATCCTCTGAAACTTGCATTGATGAGTTTTTTAAGCAATAGGCTAAGATCCATCATGTCGAAAGCCTTAATGATGTCAATAAATAGACAAGTAGGAATTTCAGATTCATTTAAACTGCTGTTTACTTCTTCGCACAACTTTAGCAAGGCATCTTCAGTGGATTTGCCACTTCGAAAGCCAAACTGCGAGTCACTGAATCTTGTTTTATATAAGAACGGAAACATTCTTCTTTTGACTCCAGAACCTTTGAGAAGACCTATAAAAAGGATATTGGGCGATAGTTATTTAAAGGCATAGTATCACCTTTTTTATGTTGTGGGATCACAACAGATGTTTTTATTTCTCCCGGAAATAATTCTACATTGTACACTTACGTAAGTTAAAAATATGACATAATACATTAGAAACCAGAAACTGACATACAGAGAGGGCAATTTCATTTCCAAGTCTGTCCAGATATTGGGATTATACATACTACTGTGTCCAAAAAATAAGGTGACATTGTATTTATTTTGAAAATTCTTTATTAATTCTTCCAAATCAATTTCATCCCCTTCAAAGTAATCCCCTCCCGATGCAATGCACTTATGCCAACGGATTTTCCAATCTTTGAAACACTGGTTGTAGTCACTTTCCGGGATGGCCTTCAGTTCCGTCTTCGCTGCGCCTTGAATCTCCTCTATCGTATCAAAACGGTGTCCCCGGGGCGGTCTTTTGAGCTTGTTGGACAGCCAGAAGTCGCACGGCGCCAGATCAGGTGAATACGGTGGTTGCGGAACGATATGGGTTGAGTTTTTGGCGAAATGATCACGAATTACGAGTGCGGTATGGGATGGTGCATTATCGTGGTGTAAAAACCAAGAAATGTCTTTCCACAATTCCGGCCTTTTTAGGCGGATAGCGTTACGCAAACGACGCATAACGTTCAAATAATATTCCTTGTTGACTTTTTGGCCGGTTGGAAGGAATTCATAAAGCACAACACCACGATAATCGAAGAACAACTCAACATGACCTTGATTTTTGAGCGACTTTGGCGCGGTTTTTTTTGTCTCGGCTCTCCTTTGGCACCATAAAATCAGCCTTGGCAATCGATGCTTATTCAGTTTGTCCAAATGAGTGTTATCCTAACCAGATATACAAAAGAAAAACACGCTCAACAAAACCCATAATTGCCAATTCTTTTGTTGGCCGATGAGTAAGCCATCTCAGAAGAGATTTTACAGATCATCGAAAGACAAATTGTTACCCCTATTATGAGTGTCGATCATTGTCGATTGAATGAATAGATTCTTGTGACTAAAATTGTTATTATTGTGAATAATCATACTTTGACAGTTGTATTCGGTTATTGTTTTCGTAATTATTTGCAATAAGAGTTCGATTGATTCATGGTTTAGCGATTCAAAAGAAGAAAATGAAAATAGCCATGTCTTAACCAGAAAAAGGAGAGAGCTGAGAGATGCGTCTAACACTTTAGAGCTGGAAGGAAATGTGTAAGTTTTTGTTTATTTTGTTTATTTAATGTGTCTCACGTCTAGGTACTAATGTATAATATGTTCTTACGGATTTTTGAACTATTGTCGACTATCTAAAGAAGCATTTAGAGATACAGTGGCTCCCACGACTCATCCGACACTGGAAAGAAAAATGTTTGATGTCCATTTTTTCCACGAAATTTACGCGGATTTTAACAATTTATGTACATGTATTTTCATTGAATTATACAAATTAATTAAATAATACAAAAATTAAATTTCAACTGAAAGAAAAAAAATAAAAATTAAAAAACGAAGGCAATATGGATATTTCTACACTCACGCATAGTTGGAATAACTTGTTCAAGGCGTCGAGGTATAGAAGAGACAAGTTTTGGGCAAACTTCACTCGTTATTTTTTGCCATTCTTGTTGTAGGCCCGCTTTTAACTCCTGGATGTTGTAAAACCTTTTTCTTGCTTCTCGACTGCTTAATTCATCCCATAAATGTTCGATTGCATTTAAATCTGGTGACTTGCAGGACTTTTCAGAACTTTGGGGCAGTTATTAAATAGCCATGATTTCGCTGCATATGACGTATGTTTTGGATCATTGTCTTGGTAGAATATAAAGTTGTCGCAAATTCCCAGTTTTTCGACACTGCTTCAAATTTTGCCTCAAAACATTTATATACCCCATCTGGTCCATTTTGCCTTCAATAAAATGTAGGTTCCCCACACTAGAACTAGCCATACATCCCCATACCATGACCGAGCCCCCGCCATGTTTAACAGTGGCTTGTGTGTGCTTATGCGAGAATTCTTCATTAGGTTTGCGCCACTCATTTATTTTGAAATCAAATCAGATATAACACTGAAAATACCATTAAAATAAAGTAATTTTACCTTCTTCTAATACGTCATATCCTTTGTCAGATTGTCCTTAGCAAACGTTAAACGTTCTTTTCTGTATTTCTTCTTCTCATCGTAATTATCCAATTTTTTTCCTTGTCCTTTTCGTTTCGTTTTTTTAATTTTTAATTCTTTTCTTTCAGTTGAAATATAATTTTTGTATTGTTTAAATAATTTGTATAATTCAATGCAAATACGTGTGCATAAATTGTTAAAATCCGCGTAAATTTCGTGGACATCAAACATTTTTCTTTTCAGTGTCCGATTAGGCGTGGGTGCCACTGTATGCTAATGGAAGTAAAACCAGAAATCTTAAACTATCTTTTCCCATGGCTTTTTCGCCTGGGTTTTAGTGTAAATTCCCATAGCGATGCAAACCCTGTGCTTCCAAAAACCTAACTAGAAACTCCAATTGTGATTAACTTTTGAACAACTTGGACCTGAAATTTGAGGCGGGCGAAAAGAGAAGGTATAACGCGAAATCCACATGGATCAACCTTAATCCAAAGCGGACTGTGCACCAGCTCGGCGTCTTCTAATCCCAAAAAAAAAAGAACAAAACTCCGATTAAGAGATCAAGCAATCGCGTATGCCAAGGCAGTTGACCCAACCAACTTGAATCACGAAGGAAGTAACTTTAGCTCAAAGAAATGTGGCTCTTTTTCGTTGTTTTCGAAGATACAAAAATATAACAAACCTCGATCGAACTCTTTCGAGGTTTTGTCCATTTTTAATTTTAGTCCTTCTAGGATCCAGATGCGCTCGAACTCAAGGTAGTTGGGTGAGAAATAAAACATAGGAAATTTTTTTTTTATATATATTTTTTGTAATTTTTATTTTTATATTTATTCTTAAATATGGTTTTTCATTCCTTTTTTTTTACATAATTTATTTATATGTATAATATATATATTACTACAATCATTAATTTTTCTTTTCTTAATAAGTTTGTTGTTTTTTTTTTTTTGTTATTTTCTGTTATTTTTTTAATTTATTTTCTTTCGTGCATTCCTTTTTTTTAAATATTACTTCTTAATTATATATATTTTGTTTGTTTATATATATATATTTAATATAATAATAATAGTATCCACCATTTATTTGCTAGAATATTCCTTTTTTTTATTTATTTACTTTTTCGCATTTTCAAGGGTTTTTTTTATTCTTATAACATTTCTTTCATTTTCGTTTAATTATTTTATGCAATTTGTTTTTTATTCTTATAACTTAATCTTTTGTTCATTATTATTTTAAGTTTTACTCCTTATATTAAATAAATTACACATCATATGATTTTCTTTTCATCCATTTACTTATTCTCTTCCGAAAAAAAACTTCCCGATCCAAGTTCATGAAACTTGGAGTTTATTTTATTGAAGTTTATTTCTTAAATATTTTTCCATCGTCCGTTTTGTTGCATTTGCTTTGTTTTTTTTTTAATGAATACTTTGAATTTTTCTTTTTTTTATGTAATCTACGCATTTTATTTTTTTTTAAATCGTTTAAAGAAAAGAAGTAATAGTTAAAATGTAAAAAACATATTAATAGAATATCATTAAAATAATAATAATAATAAAAAAAAAACATATCTATAATTGTATTTTCGTTTTATTTTTTTTTAATTAAATACGATTTGTTTCTTACACATTCTGTTTTTATTTTAAATACATTCAATGTTTGCCTTTTTTTCTTTTGTCACGGGGTTTTGTTTTAATTAAAAACCTTTTTAAACATTTTTATTTATTTTTTTAGGGGCGCGATCAAAGAAGAGAAGAAGAAAATCAATTTTTGTTTGTTTGCCTGTGCTTTCTGTGAAGAGTGGTTGATTTTCTTTTATTATTATTTTTTATTTTGTTTGTTTGCAAATTAAAAAAATATCTATTCATATACATTACATATACAATACATACATATATTTTTTAAAATATGTTCATCTTTATTTATTAGTTAATAATTATTATTTATAAAAATGTAAAACGAAATTTGTTTTCTTTTCTTTTGTTTTTTTTTATAATTATAAGAATATCATTATTCGTGTATGTGTCATCACCTCATCTTGTTTTGTTTACTTAAATTTTTAATCATCTTGAAAATTCTTACACTTAAGTGGTTTGTTTTATTTTTTTTAGCTAAAATTATAGAGAAATTAACATTTTTTTTTGTTTTGTTTTTTCTTATACATTTTCTTTTTTAATGTTGTTGTTTTTTTTTATTACATTTAAACAAATAGTCGTACAGCAGATGTGTTACATTTATTATTATTATTATTATTATATTAAATCTGGTTTAAATTTAGATTAAGATTTCTTAATTCTAAAAAGAACAATCATTAATTCATATCTATATATATATATTTACTTGTGTATATATATAAATATAATTATACAAAAAAAAACAAATTAAATTAATTATAATTACTTAAAAGCTAAAAAAAAATAAAAATATTATAAAAGAACAAAAAAAAAACAGACATTCAGACATACATTCGCAACCACCATCAGCATGGATCGTTCTATATATAAATTATATATATATATATATGTATATATGTTAAGTTTCTTATTAAATATAATTTATTAGTTTTAAGGAAAAATAGTATTAGTTAAATATTAATAAGAGTGAAATTTAATAATTTTCTTAAATATCTAATTAAGTTACATGCATCGCAAAAATCTGCTGCAAACTGCTTATTCTTTTTTTTTGTGTTTATATATTTATAGATTTTTATTTCTCATGATTTTTCTGCATGCGATTTGCTCTTGGGTTATTCTTTCCTTTCTTTTTAATACGGATTGTTTATACTTTTTACAGTTTATTTTATATATTGTTTTTAATCAGTCATCATTGTTTTTTTTTTGTTTTGTTTTTTGGCTGATTATGGTTTTTTGTTTTTATTTTTTTTTAAATAACAAATAGAAAAATACTTATTTCTGAATTTACACTGTGTTTTATTATTATATATACTACAATATATATATTTAAATATTTTTTTTTTATAAAGAGTGCAAGTGAAATTTTCTTATTGTTGCGTCACGTATACATCGCTGGCGCAGTCTCAAATGTTTATTTTTCTCTTTTTTATGAATTCTGTTTAAGAAAAAATCGTTTTTTTTATTTGGGAAAACAATAATAAAAGAAGAAAGGAAAACAATATGCCCCCAATTCTTCTAAAAGGTTTTCTTTCTCTCTTTCTCATCCTATTCACAATGACAGACCATCATCATCCTCATCAATCACAGCATCGTTAACAAAGAAACAAATAATAATTAAAAAAAAACGACTGAACGTGAACGCGAGGAAATAAGTAAAAAAAAAAACATACCTATAAAATTGAAGACTCCTTTTTCTGCTGCTGACCGTTTTTTTTTTGTTTTAACCATTCTCTTTCTCATTTTCGCTGTTTATTATCCCGTTGTGTGACTATATCGCTATACATACATTGAAAAACAAACGTCAACATACTGTTATTCTACTAGAAACTACTCCTATACTAAAACTAATTGTATTTTTTTCTTTTTTTTTTTTGTTTGTTTTTATACAAAATGTTTGCTGAGGCTTTCCTCATCGGTTGTGTGTTTAGGGTTTTGCTAGCTCGTGGTTCTTCTTGCGCTGATTGGCGCTGACTTGATTCGCGTCCTTTGTCTCTGATAGCCTAGCAAAATTAATTTAATTTATTTATTTAATATTTTCGCAAACAACAACATGGTTTGTGTTATTTTTACTACGCAACAGCGGCTGTTGTTGTTGTTGTCGCTGTAATGTTGCTACTATTGTTGTTGTTGTTATTATTATTATTGTTATTACTACTAGTGCTATTTCCTGTTATTGTTGCCGTTGTTGTACTTATATTATTTTTATTATTATTGCTGGCACCGGGTATGTTGCTGCCACTTGTTAGATTCTCAATGCTGTTTGGCGCTGTTGTGGCCGGTGTCGTTGCTGCTGTTGCTCCAGCCGACGAGGAGGCTGTCGATGATGACGATGGCGACGCAACAGACGATGCAACAGCAACACCAATTGGTGCGGTGATATTGCTGCTGTTACTGCTGCCACAGCTGCTGTTGCTGCTGTTACTAATATCGTTTAACGTTGCCGATGGTGGCGGTACCAGTATTTCTTCGGATTTATAACATGTTAGGCTACTATTACTACTGCTACTGCTGCTGCTGTTGCTATTACTACTATGAACATTGGATGATGAGAAGTTTGCTGCCGCCGCGTTTGCGGTTGCTGATGTATTTGTACTAGAAGAATCACCTACTCCTCCGGCGGCACCACCCACATCATCGACAACTATCGCGGGAGGCTGCTGTTGCTGCTGCTGCTGCTGCTGTTGTTGTTGTAGTTGCTGCTGTGCTAATTTTCTGCTCTCGCAAGTTTTATTGTTCTCCTCCTGTTGCTGTTGATGTTGTTGGCGTTGCTGTAATCGATATTCCATCGATGGCATGGGACCAGGACCACGTGAAACTTGGAACAGTACACGCGATATGATTAGAGCCACCTGCTGGTCTAGTATATGACTCATGACCAGACCAAGAAGCCGTTGTTCCTGTTGCATAAACAGCGATCGGTTGTCCGAATGGCGTGAGAGGTGTAATAATGTGCCTGCGGCACGTCTCAACATATCCAAGCTGGTTCCCATTGAATCGGGGTTTTCACGGAGGTAATTGATGCCATGTTGGTTGGCCACACCGAGAGCTGTCTGTTCCGCTTGCTCGATAAATGCCACTAGGTAAGAAATGCACGGCGATTGCAGGGCAACTGTACGCGCCATAGCACTATCCGCTGCGGCAAGATAATGCAATAAATTCACAGAGAACTCGCGCAGCACTTGATCTTCATTGCGACACAGGTGACGTGTGAGTACGGCGCACAGTTTTTCAAGTCGCGAATGCGGTGGCGTGGCAATAACCAGGTCAACGTTCGCGTCCGTCACGCAGAGCTTACAGAGCGCCTCCAATGCTAGACGCTGTGGTGACAGCGCCGAATTTGGACCACACGACGGAAATGGATCCTGACCGTGAGCCGATGGGCAAACGGCCCAGTGTAGCAACCCATCGAGCACGGGTCTCGTGATGATCTCCTCGTAACGCGATAACTCTAGATGGCCAGCAATATTGGCAACTGCTACGAGCATATTCTCCCGTATCGTAATAAGATAATCCCACCACCATTCCTTCTCGCCATGCAGCGAGCTACACGAATCCGTGAAGTCTGTATCCTCTTCGCGATCGTAATTTCGAGTTTTTGGCGTTCTCAGCAGATGCTCGTGGTTCAGCAGGAGTAACTTGCCCAAGAGAGCGAGGAATTTCGAAGATTTTGCAAGAATTGTCTCGTTGCCAGGAACAAATGTCAAATTGCGGAATATATTGGAGAGGCAAATGCAACGGCGAGCCAACGAATCTTGACTCTCATTCACCAGATAAAGACTGGCCTCATCACGTGTATAGCACTCGTCTTCGTAGCCGCTCATGCGGCGACGCTGCAGCACCATGGCCGGATCACGGACACTTTGCTTTGGATCGAAATTGGATTGTTTCGTTGGAGGTGGACCGCCACCATTTGGTAACAACACTCGTGGATGTTCAATATCCATGTCGACTTCGCGACAGTCACTGTCTAGCAGAATATTGTCTTTCGGTTTCGTTAGACTATCACTACTCTGCTCAGAGATCAATTCTTCGGGCTCCTCTTTCTTCAGTTCTGTCTTGATGATGAGCGAAGATGTCGCTCCGCTGCCGCCAATTGCCGCTTCAAGGAAATTAAGCTTCAATTTTTTTGCGCCCACGCCGCTCAGACTACTCAATCCTCCGTTGTTGTTATTATTGCTGCTTGTCGTGCTCGACATACTGATGTGTCTTCGTTTTTTGTTGAAAGCCAATACTTTGCTACTATTCTCTTCATCGTCCTCTGCGCAACCAGCCTCTTCGCCGCCAGCTTCCTCATCCACGTCCTGATCAAGATGATCGTGCAATCGGTTGATTTTGTCTTTTTTGCTGCTGCTGTGGTTGTTAGTGCAAGTACCTCGACCACCTCCGCCAATGTATCGGGCAAATGGAATGTCAATAATCTCAGACTTAAAAACATCGATAACGCCGTCGTGAGGATCACGTTCGGCATGGCCATATGTCCACGCATCGCTACCAATTGGCACAGTCAGCTGGTAGTTCCTGTTCGAGTCGTAATCCCACGCTTTGAGCTGCTCTGAAACGAAAATATCATCTTCGGCGTTTTGAATCCGCACCGGTATGTTCTTCCGCGACACCATTGTGTAGTTGGGCGTGTTCGAGAGCAGTAAAACTTTTTCCTCGGGATTCGTTGGTGCCATCAGTTGACCCAAGTCCACGGTATAGTTTAAGTCTTCGTCTGCGTTATTTTCATAATGTCGCGCCTTGCTGTGGCTACTTATGCTTGTGACGCAGGCAGTATTCTCGGTGTCAAACATTTCGGCGAGGTTCTTTTGGAAATGCTCCAGCAGCAGACTGAGCAGACCAGGCAAATGAGCCAAACCAAAGTACTGCACAGTGGTATCGTCGTACAGTAGTATGTTGAGGATATCCAACGCCCATGTGCTTTCGGATAGTAGGCCAGAGCGTAGCGACATGAATATCCGCCACGGATCGATGGGACAGACATCGGTTTTTGTCAAACGTTTTCGCCGATACAAGACCGGGGTGGTGGACTCTACGCTATCCGGAGGGAACACAATGTCTTTCTTTTGCATTTGGGCTTGTGGTGGGAAAGGGCCCGGTTGTGGAGGTGGTGGCGTCGCTTTATTACCGCTCACCATAACATTAGCTCCTGGTAACACTGAAGGACCGCTAACGGGTGCACCTGGCTGTGGACAAACAGGTGGCCCAGGTGGTGGTGCGCCTCCAACGCCGCCGCCGCCACTTGCATTTGGTTGTGGTGGTGGCATACTGAATGGCGGTTTGCCACCACTACTGGGAACACCACTTGAGGGCCCACCAACTACTGTGCAACCCGGCATTCGTTGTGGCGGCGGACGCAATGGTGAACCTGGATTTTGTTGTGCTGCACTCATGTTCGTCCATGGCTGCTGCTGATTAGCCGGATACGGAGGCTGAGGCTGTGGAGGGTAGCGATGTTGGTCCCACTGCGCCGGAGCTTGTTGATTTGGTGGTGGTGGTGGGCCCGATGTTCGTGGAGCATTACACCAAGCTTGCGGTGTCGGTGAAGACGGATATTGTCCACGATACTGACTAGCACCACCTTGCCAACCTCCTAAAAGCAAGAAGCAAAAAAAAAAAAAACGTTAGCGACTAATTGGAAGGCGGCAGCACAACGTATGCATACGACACTTACCATACATTTGCGGTCTCTGATTGTAACCAGCATAACCTTGAGAATCTTTTACAAAATCGGGATGCCTCCTTGGCTGCGGGCTCTAAAAAGTCACAACACCACATAAATTTCCAGAGTTCAAAATTTTAAAATTACAAAAAAAATCGTACCTGTTCTGGTGGTCGATAATAGTCGGGCTGTTGCGGTGCTGCCGGAGGATATGTACTTGGAGTCGCTCCAGCACCCGCTGGCGGACCAGTGGTTGTTGTCGCACTGCCACCGGGTGGTGCCGTCGCTTGTGTAGCTCCAGGTGGCGGCTGAGTATAGGGCCTGTTTCCATAAGAACCATATGCGTTGGCTGCCGGCGGAGGACTGTGAAAACAACGCAATAGGAATACTCCTTAGTTAAAGCTTACATCAAATTTAGAAATCTCATTAAAAATCAAAAAAGGAATCGACAACAAACAATTGTGACGTGGGGTAGAGATCAAATCAAAGAACGACATTGAGAAATGAAAATCGGAAAAAATTGACTCACGCTTCTCCCTCCGGTCCATAGGGAGGATACATGGTACGATTTTGCGGTGGAAACTGGCCTTGGTTTTGATTAAACTGGCCAGGCGGTCCTGATGAATTATATTGATCGCTGGACCCGTACTGGTTGTAGCCCGGTTGGCTTGGATATGGAGAACCTAGAAAAAAATTTTGTTTAATTTATTTTTATTAATCTGTAATTTCTTCTAGAGAAGCATCACGTTAAACTTAAATTCAACTAGAATCATGAGGGAATGGAGAAGTTATGAAGCATGAATATTTGCAAATCAATATATACACATTCGAAGCAAAAATAAATAAATAAAAGCGTGTGAAAAAAAAAAGATTTCGATAAATAAAATGACAAATGAACAATGAGCAAGAAGCAAACAAACACAAAAATTCACCTTCAAGATAGAGTTAGTATGGTTTTAATTACATGTGACCAGAGTGATATAAATTTTAGTCCTTAATGAGATGTTTTGGACGATTCTCTTACTCTTTTAATAAAAAGAAACTAAATCAAGCCGAATGAATGCATGAAATGATGCAAACAACCTCACCATATTCAATTTAAATATACAAATCCAAGAACGAAAACAGAGCTCGCGCTTGCTAAGAATAGAAAGCCTCAGGGAAGCATGAACGTGGAGAAAAGCAAGTTCGCTTGTGAAGAATACTCACGGGCTCTTAGGCAGAGATGTAATGGAATGCATTCTTTTTAGTATTTCATTCAATTGAATTCAAAGACTAATTTTGAGCTCTTATGACTTCACTGAAGTTCTTCAACTTCCAAAATGCATTCGCCATTAATTTTGAAATCATTGAATTATTAGTCATTTAAGGCAGATGAATTACTTTTACAAGTTTTATGAATTCTACATAATTCATTTGAAGTCTTTTGATTAAACTGATTTTATTGAAGTCTTTTCACTATTTTCACTGATTTGAAATTTTACTTAAGAGACGTGATTAGCGAAAAGTTTTGTTGCCTTGTACCACATAAAAGTGTGAATAAGGTTGCATGAAGGTAGGTAGGTAAAAGTGGTGGTTCAGTGAGAACCGAATTAGCACTATGTGCCGTTTCAATGCCACAGCTCTGTTACCTTATTTATGATGTTATTTTGGTGTATTTGAGATATCTCTAAATCCAGCCCCAGGTATTTAAGAAGGACTTTAGTTCCTTAATATCCTTAGCAGACATCTCATTAATTGAGTTGAAGAAGGGTCTACCAAGCATCCGTTGTCTGGTTCTAGCAAGAGCCGGACAGTCGCAAAAGAAGTGTGTTAGGGTCTCCCTCTCAGCTGTGTTTTGCAGCTGCGGCAATGTGAGTTGTGTGGGATGATCTCCAATCGACCAGTGTCCTGTGCAGACCGCCACTAATCTAGCAATATCATGACGGGCTTGAGCAAGGAGATCTTTGGTTTTTGATTGTTTGTATTCCGGTCATATTTTCCTTGATGTTGCACAATTCGTAAGTCTGACCCATCTTAGATTTGCTACTTCAAGGAAGTATGAGGATATATTAGCCTTAACTGCTTGTAGTGAGATGAAAACCTCACCTGCACGCGAGCGCTGAAGGGCAGATACCTTTCTAGCAAGTTCATCGGCCTTCTCATTACCTGTGATGGCACTGTGGCCGGGAACCCATATAAGGGAAATGAGGTGACCTTCTAACGATGCTATTTCAGCTCAGCATTCCTGTACTAATTTTGAATGTGAAGTAAAGGAGGCAATAGCTTTGATGGCTGCTTGACTATCAATGCATATGGCAACCTTCTGGCTTGGCAGGATATTTGGATGTAATTTGATTTGACGACATGCTTCCCGGATTGCAAATAGTTCGGCTTGGAAAACGCTGGAATTGTCGGGGAGTCTATAGGCTTTACAGATGTAAATAAGGTTGCAGTGTGAATAATTTTTTTGTACTTGTCATTCTTCAAATTTGCTCGCAACAAATATTAATATGCGTGTAGTATTATAATTGGTCCGCTGCCGTTTTTCTACCTTATTGTAGTGGAGAGACTGTTGACTACAATTTTTCCGTTTTGTCGAGTTCAAATTTGTAAGTTTTTGTGCTTTTATTTTTGTTTGCATCGCGAATTAATCATGGACTTTTCATCGGATGAACATGAAACTGGTTCAAGTTATTCGCTTGATCACAATAAAAATAAAAAAGTACATAAACCGCCTCTAATGAGACTGAGGACGTTGGGAGCAAACGAGCAAGACTGGATTGCGCATATGCACTTCCTCACAAAAATTTCTGCGACAAATAAGTGGGAACTTTATTATATTCTTTGACAAAATAAAAGTTAAAATACTACATATAGTAGTAAAAACAAAAATTCAAAAGCGTTAAGCTAAAGGAAAATTTACATCAATGAAATATAACACAAAATTATCCGCATTCATTCATAGATATATAGCTCATTAATAACTTGCTGAGCCACCTTTAGCTTTGATCACAGCTGGCAAGCGTTTTCACATGCTATCCACAAGTTTTTTTTTAATAACTTCTGGTCTTATAAGTTCACATTCTTGCGTGAGAGCATCATTAAGAGTGTTTTTGCTGCTAATAGGCCGATTCCGTATAATTCTCTCAAGCTGGACCCAATGGTGTTCGATTGTTTCCGTTTTTTTTTCTCCCATGTCGCGTTTAAATTTTTATAAATTTTTATTTCTAAATATTTTTAGTGTGAATCGCCTACAGTCGATACCTGTTACTCGTATGATGTCGCTCAGTAGAATGACTTTGATTTTCTAAGCGTCCCTTTTCCTTGTGCGGATAATTTTGTGTCTGTCTTTTCGAGTGTATTTATAAAAAAAATGATGAAAAAAGCACCGTCAGGTTCGAGTGTTGGAAATTTTCGGACGAATACTGGTTCATAAGATACAACAAAGAGGGTGCACATTCAATAACAATATTTTTTTTTTCATAGCTAGTTTTAAACAAATGACGTTTTTGCAAGTGTAGTGCAAATTGCAAGTTTTCTTCTTAATAAATTATAGCTCATTTATCAATAAGTGTCGCAGTTTCTCCTTTTTTGTTCGAATATTTTTTTGACTTCAGCAAAAACATATGAAGTATATATTAAATCCTTGAAACATAGTTCAGTTCATCAAAAACAAGTTCATATTTATGTAATATGTGTTCAAGTTCTTGAAAACACCCCTGTTACCTTTTTTCTATAAACGACTTTTGAACCATCTAACAATCTAAAGAAATAGATATAAAATAGATAAGACGGAAGCACACCAAATTATTCAAAAATGTAAGTACAGGGCTATCATCACGTAAGACGATAGTCATCTGACGATCTCGTCTCCACGATAGTTTTGCATCACGTAACTCATAAACTTTAGTATTGTGTGCACGAAATCAATGTGACAATACTTTCTTTGCTTCACTTTTCGCAAAAATTGTCATTTATTATCGTTTTGTCGAAAAACCCACAGAGAGAGTAATTTGAGAAATAAAAAATTAATATAAATATTGAACTCTGCGGCTACTCTCGAAGAGAATACCATCGAAATTGTTGTTGCAAACATCAAAAACTTCGGGATGAGTAAACGATAGACAACACGAAAATCACGTGGTTACATGATGCAAACTACCGACGACAGCGTTCAATGCTATCGTTTTGACGACGATCGCCTCAAAAGTTATGTGATGAGAGGCAAGTTTTCGTATTTGGATACAATTTAACGTATTAACTGTCTTACGTTTAATAAGTTTCAAAAGTCACACACATTCGAGCTAAAACAAAACAGTGTACTGTTTGAAAACTTTGTGTTCGTACATAGTATTAAAGCTCCTCAAATCTATATTTTATTTCTGTAATTTTATTAAATTTAAAAGCCTATCATGGCTTTTGAGGTAATATTTCGAAGAATTCAAAATATTTTTCACCAAAATCAGTGAAATGAAATGACTTCAAATGAATAATGAAGAATTCAAAAAACTGCAGTTGACTCCAAAAGAATTTCAAAAAGTATTGCATTACTTTGACTCAAAAAAAAAAAATGATGGATGCATCTTTGAAGTTAAAGTGTTGTGTTGAAGTCAGTTCCTCTTTTTGAAAGAAGAAGTCAAAAGACTACGATTTCAAAGATAAGTTATCTTTTACACCTCTGCTCTTAAGGAGGCAGATCTAGTTGGGTTGTCCTAAAAACCTCATTATATAGGGTTTAGAATTAAAATATTGGAGAAAATATTATAAATTATTCAGGACAAAATATCGAGAAATACGTGGGATATAGCAAATTTGCGAGCTCGCCACTGGATCATGTGAAATCGAAAAAACAAAAAGGGATTATTTTATGTAATAGAGCTCCGGATGGACGAAGGATTTTAAAAATGTTTGCCTTCGAAAAATGGTGGATGTTGAAATTCAAAAAAATTGTTTGTTTTTCGACTATAAAAATACTTCGTCCATCCGGAGGACAATTAAACATATAAACAGCAGCGAGCACAGAACGTGCAACAAACATTGTTCACACAAAAAGCACAGTTGAAAGGCCAAAAGGCACAAGAAGGATTTGGGAATCTGAGGCGGGTGATCGAGTTTCACGCCAACTCTCAAAGAGGACCCGATTTGCAACAGCGGTACAAATTAGAGCAGAGTTTGTGGAGTCGAGGAGAACTGAAACTCATGTACATACTTTGCGTCGAAGGCTTCAGCAGTTTGGTCTAATGGCTCGCAGCCCCACAAAAAATCCATGTTGACATCGAAGATTAATTTATTATTAAAGAATCTATTCTCGGGTTTTTGCAGGAATTTTCCTTGAGAAGAAAACAATGACCCAAATGTGCAACGGAACGTTTAAAACGACGTGAAAGCAAAGCAATGTTATTGGCATAATAATGGCTGCCTTCGTAAGTTATGGATCCTGTTCTACAATATGCTGAAGTTGTCTACTGCAAACTAGACTATGAGTCCTTGCATAAGCTTCAGGTAGCGCTTAAATATATGTTGATCGCTTGCCAAGGTACGTGCATATTTTTGAGTATTTGAAAACTGTTTTGGTGTAGTATGTCCAGGAGTTCTCTGCCGCGAGATGTTGTATTTTTGCTAACAATTTTATTAAAAATAAATTGAAATTTTCCAGATCCGGCAGGACACTCCAATTGGAATCCTCTCGCCTCTTCTATATAAATGCCATCAGGTTGTGAAACACATTGCCTGTTCACTTTATAAGTTTCAGGAGTTTAAAACAACTCACAAAACAGCTCTTTTTCCAAGTATGTTTAAAAGTTCTTAGAAAATGGACCCCAGGAGATCTTTGAATATGGTGAAAGAAGGACTCAATACGAGTTTTTTTAGGATTTGTAGCAAAAGTAAAGATATCGGAGAATATCAATTTTTTTTACTTGAATAAAAGACAACGCTCTCTCGCAGCTGGTTTGCTGCTTTGTTGTGGCACTTGGCAAGATTTTTTTTTACACACAGAGCAAGACCAGGGTGAGGCTACAATCTCGATGTAAATTTACTGACCATTCATAGCCAGAGTGACTATATTTCATTTGCTGAAACTCTGAGCCTGTATGTCTTTTGAAACTCATTTTGTTTCAAACCGCTAATCAGTGTTTTTTTTATTTGTAAAGCTCTATTAGTAGTGCAATTTGATCGAATCATTATTTAAAAAGTCGCCGTCCTTTTTTGATAACAACTATTTAAAACCGGATACTTTTAAAGCACTGGGTTATTGAAATTTGCTTATACTTCCTTCATTCAATACAAAGAAAACAATAAAAAATTAATGAATTTAAAGCGGTTGGCGAGAAAACGGGGCAAACGTTTTGTTAACAACAATTGCAAAATTAAGTCTTGTACTCGGCGGTTGCATTTTAGTTTCACACATTTTTTTAAAGCACGGATAGTGCGATTTTTTGTATCGTTTTGTCCGGAAACATTAAAAAAAAATTTAATGCATCAACAATGAAGCAGTAGCAATTCTCTTTTCAAATAACAATAAAGAAAAACTATATGTGCTGAAAAGTCCCGGAATTTTTTAATGATGAACATTGCTCATTGTGAGAGGATCATCGGTAAGAAGTTTCCTGACATTTTGTTCATTTGTTTAGTGACGCTAATTTCGCCGTAGCAAAATTAATGGAAAAACAGGAGTTTCAAATAACACATCATTGTTTCTTTGAAGGGAAAAACTTCCGAACAATCGTTGGAAGGCTTACAGTGAAGTTTTTCCACTTCTTCTCCTTCGGGTACAACAGTTTATCGGTAGTATAGTGAACTTAAAATGGGTTAAACAAGCACCGAAGAGGTACCTCACGCTCTGGAAGACCAAAAGAGGCTACGAATGCGGAAATCGTCCGGCAAGTGCATCGAATCATTTGGATTGATCGAAAAGTAAAAAATTGGGCGAGTAAGCAGATCGTGGTTCTCTCAAACAAAAGGCCGGGATTCATTTTTCAAAATTTCTTGGAGATAAATAAATATAAACAAAAATAACAACGGGTTGTTGCAGCGTTATTCAGCGATCTCTTTTCCGAAATTTCGTGACTTTAATTGAAACGTCGATTCATAACCAGTACAAAAGGCAGGCTGCAGTGTGGCTAGAAAGCCACGAGGGCAGACCAAAAAAACAAAAGCTCGACCGGGAAGGTTTTGGACTTCGTTTTTTGGGGTGTACATTGCATAATCTTCATCGGAGAATAGTCACTCGAGAGTAGTATAATAAAGGAAAATCGGCCTCATATGGCAAAAAAAAAATATTTTTTACCATCATGAGAATGAACCGGCAGCACACGTCTTTGAAATAATACCCCGAGATGGATTTTCTGGCAACGAAATCGCAAGACTTTTGTGCTGCAGTCGTAGAGTTATTTTATTGTATTTAAGGGATTACATGGGTTTCATTAATTTCTACAACCTCACTAGATCTTGAACTGATCTTGATGAAATTTCACACAGGTCTTCGAGATACAATTCACAAGGAGTTGGACAAAGGATTTTTATTTGTTTCGTTTACAACTATTTAAAAAAAAAACACAATGTAGAGAAATTTTTACTCAAATTGTATTTTTTTTTTTTTTTTTAAAAAAAGGTCTGCCAAAAATCTAATCTTAACTTTTTTTCCTTTCAATTTATGATTATAATATTAACTTAAACACTTATAATTTTTTTTCACTACGGATGTTGCTGTAAGGAGTTCTGCTGTCAACTTTTTTGAGGGGCGGAGTTTTAAAATTGCAAAAATTCTTGTCAAATATGTTTTTTTAAGACAGTAAAAAGTTTGAATAGAATATTTGATTTATGAAAAAAAAATTGTTGAAAATAAACCGCTTTTCCCTCGATGAAACGCATGTAACCCCTTAAAAAATCAAAAAAACTACGGGAAAAGATGCGTACCTGGACGAAAATAAAGATTGATACCAGGAGATCGGCGGTCCCTACTAAGAGAAGCGCCAAATTCTACAGCAACAACAAGGAAAATAGCGGTATTATCAGGGATTTCAAAAGTGGAGTCAAAATTACGGACCCAATCAATTACAACGCCATCGAGATGCCCGTTTGATGGAAGAAGTGTTGGAGAACTGTCATCTTCACCGATGAGAATCGCTTTTGCCCTGATGGACCCAATGGATTTCGTCATTATTTTCATGAGATGAAGAAGGACGAGATGTTTTTAAGACGACGACATTCGTTAAGATCTAAGATGAAGAGATCGTGCATCATTACCAAGAAAAATTTGGCGACAATTTCATCCTTTAACAAGGTAATGCAGCAATTCACACAGCCCGGGAGGTAAAAGAGTACCTCGAACGCAACAACGTTGCTGTTCTCGACTGGCCAGCTTTGTCTACCCACAACGTTATTGAGAATGTATGGGGATATTTCACTAGAGCTGTATACCACAGCGGACGAAAATTTAAGAACGTGTGAGACCTTAAAGATGTCATTGGGGCAAAATCTCACGAAAATTTATAAATTGAAGTTGTAAGTTAAGTGGGAAGAGGTATTAAAATTTAAATCATTGCAATTAAACTCCAAATTTTGGACAAAAAAAAAATGACTTATGGTGATAAGAAGCTTCTTACAAATTGGTAATGATTTCACAACTGCAATTTTTTCAGTGCACACCGAAATCAGAGGGATACCTCAGCCAGTTGTCGTGAAGTGGATTATCTGTTCCATCAAGCGGTTGCTAGAAAGAAATCCATACCTAGGCGTATTTCGAAGGCTTAGACCTTTCGTACAACATAAATTTTGGAAACTCTGTATACCAAGTGTATTGCTCTCGAAGGCAACCATTTTAAGGATTAAATATAACTTTGTTTCCATTATAAATTCCATGAATGCACCAAGTTATAAATTATCACAACGCGAAGTTTTTCTTAATAAAACGAGCTCTGTTGGATCAGGTCTCGCTCTGAGGGTCCCCATCTTTTTCGAACCCAGCTTAGAGCAAAAAAAAAAGAAATAATTGCGAATTTCCTGCTTTATTTCATATCAACCGAGCTCGTTCCTCAATTAAACACTTAAAAGAAAATCAAAAATTCAAAGTCAACCATCCTTTTAAACAGCGTCTTTCGGATCGAAGGTACAACAAACACGTAGCTTGGTTACCTATTTATGATCACAAAACGCACGCATGCACGTACCACAGAGTTAAAGCATTTGTATGAATGAATGAATGAATAATGAATTAGTAAAGATGTATCTCTAAATAATTACAGCCCCTCATCCTTTTTTTTTTAGAAATGAAACCAAATAAGAAAAAAATAAAAATATTTATATAAGAAAGAAAATAATGAAAAAGAACATTTTGTTTAGAAAACCAACCAAATCACATTTAACATGCAAACTCAAAAATAAAACAAGAACATTTTTGGATGTGTAGATATTGAAAAGCCTCAATTTTTTTAAGGCTTCGCAAGAAGTTAACAATAAACAAAATTATAAAAAGTAAACATTTATTTTTTTTTGTTTTTGCAAAATAAGAGCTCAATTGAGATAATATATTTTCGTATGTAGAGAGAAGAGAGAGAGAGAGAGAGAGTGATAAAAACAAACAAACAAAAAGAGAATCAATTAATACCTTGCGATCTAGACACCGGAGGATATGTACTACCCTGTTGATAAGGGGCACGAGGTGGTGCACCTACCGGGTCATCAAAAGGATTGCTGACACTAATATTATCACCAGCTGTTGCTTGAGTATTTCCTATTTATTACAATTGTAACATACAAACACACGATTAACTTAGTCATAATTGAACAAATTTAGTTTTTTTTTTTTTTAACAATAACTAATTTATAAAAAAAAAACAGTTGAAAGAAAAAAAATCTTTTACACAATAACTCAACAACAATTCGAAGAACTCGATTTTACGTTTTTTTTTTTTAATCTTGTATCCGAAAGAGACAGAGCAAAAGGAAAGCAAAGAAATTAAACAATAAAAAAAAAAATAGATTGGAATTCGATGGAACGTTGTTAATTGGTGTCGTCCTGCGGAAAATGTTCAAGTTTAAAATTGCTACTACTCCAAAACTAACGTTACAGACGAGCTTTGCATCTTTTGTGTTCTATCGTGCCAAGGTTGAAGATGCAACTTCTTGGATGTCCGTCAACGTCAGCTCTACTGAATTTAAATAACCAAAATTTAATTAAAAAAAAAAAAAGAAATTCATGTTCCAACCACAAAAAATAAAAATCTAACTGAATCTTTTATGAGAAAACCACACTAGAACAATGCTGGAACATCGTAACGAAGCTCATCTTCGAAATCGATGACTTTACTTGCTCCTTGGAGAGGAGCAAATCCCGTATACTCATCGTTTTCTTGTGAGATGGTGTGTCTACCATAAAGTGAATCACAATCTCCAGAAATTTGTGCACTCACACTGACTTTAACTATCGTCACTGCACAACTCATTTCATTTTTTTAACAAAGCTAATCAAGGGCAGAGCGATTTAGTACCTCCTGCTGATTTTGAGGATTCAAATCTGGCAAATATAATGTCATTGCCAATCCCTTGAAGAGTATAACGTTTCTGGAGCCGTTTAAATTTGGCAATGAACTGTAGATTCAACCTCCACGATTTGTGGGTTTTTATCAAGGGTTAAATAAAACGTTATAAATTCACTTCCTAAGCCAAGTTGCTATTAGATCTTTTGAGTCGGTATAATAAATTTTTGAGCAGGCGGTCGTCTAGCTAAATCAGCCGTGTCGACGAAAAAGCTGTTGAGCAGAAGTGAGGCTAAACAGTTGATTTAATCAGCTTCTAATGCTTATTAGATCACGAAGCCGGAATGACTGAGCTACCTAGTCTACTGCATTGACATTCGAAGATACTGATTGATGGATTTTAACTAACTGGTTAATCTCTTCCTTTTTTTTATCTACCCCTGCCCAAGCGGACACTGAGTCTGAAAAAGGAGTGACCCGTTATATCATGGGGAGTTAGTTTTGTCTAACTGACATTCCATCTCTCTGATGAAGATCAGAATGTCTTAAATGTCCAATGAAGAACATATCTTTTTGAGGAAAATATGCCTCTTAGCCAAATTAGAGCTTCTCAATTACTATGAATGTGTATAGCCATTTCGTCGTCTTGCAGAGTCGGCACTAGGTGACGGCACTGAGTCCTAACTTGGTTGGATGTGATCTCAAGCGGCAATGGCCAAAGTGGAAGCTCACGAGCTTTCTAATATTCTCCTTGTTTAGTTTGAGGATTTCTCTGCAAAAGGGACTGATCAATAATTTTGATTTTCTAAGCCCCGGTAAATTTCTCCAATGGGCGATACGCAGCTGGTTTTCGAAATGATTGATCGCCACAGAAAGGTTCTGCGCCATCACCATCACCGACAAATTTTAATTTTACAAAATATTTCAAAGTAAAATTCACGTGCTTGTCTGTCTGTCTGAACGCGATAAACTCACAAACTCCTGAACGGATTTTCTTTCGGTTTTCACCAGTGGACAGAGTGATTCGTGAGGAAGATTATGGTTTGTAATTCATTTAAGTTAAGGAAAAAAAATGCTGAAATATGATGAGAACTGTGCTTGAACGTACCAAAAATTTGCTTACAGATCATTATTTGGCGTGCGTTGCGAAAAATATGCATAAAATAAATGACTACGTGGTTTAAAGTACTTCTCTTCAACCACAAAAAAGTCAGCTAGACTATGTGTCAAGCTTTTTTAATAGTGCTCGAGTGCTCACTAGACTGAATCTGACCCGAATTCACCTGATTTGAAACCCTGCGACATTTTTCCTATTGGATCGACTGAAGAAACCACTTCGCGAAACGCATTACAGCACTCGGGATCAGATTAGAGAAAAATCGATGTAGGCTCTGATGGCCATAAAGCAAACTGATTATAAAATGTTTCAAGAATTGGATCAAAGGCTGGTATAAGTGCACTGGATCGAGTCTTCTAATTTTAAATTACTGAATAAATTCCGGGAACTTTTTACTTCAAAGAAAAAAGACAAAATAATGCTCCAAAAAATGTCTGTTGGAAATATTGCAGGATATTTTGAAATGGCCACCTCAAAGTCCAAAGTTCAAAGTATATCAGACGATCAGCAGAGGCATTTCGTTACGACGTCCAATGGCATTCAGAGGTCGACTTACAGTAACTGATAGATTCAATCACAAGACGACTTCAAGAGCTTGAAGTCACTTGATTCGAAAAAAACATTAATAGTTAAAGTTTTAGTGTTCGCTCATAAAATTCGAATATTTTTTTAAGGATCCAGAGGTGTTAACTATCAGAATTTCGTGTGTACGAATTTTTGTATTACAAATTTAAAATAAACATCAGATGAAGAATTCAAGAAATCAAACGAATTTTTCAAAAACAAAAGAAATTACTCTAACAGGTTTCCTATCAGGCTAACTTTATCGGAGTCGAAAATCAGAAGATCAAAAAAGCGTATGCTGAACCCAAACCAACGTTTGTACAAGAGACAAAGTTTGTCGGGTTCGCTAGTTTATAATAATCATGATTTCAGGAGCATCTTGATTATGTTGTTCTTTTTTTAAATACTATTCGAGGTTTTTTGTATTTAATGATAAACTTGAAAATTTTCCGCTTGGCTTTACGTTATAGCTACGAGCATTGTTAATCGTATATCCTCGAATGAACAAAAAAAAATAAGCATTTTGTTTATTAAGTACCAGAAAGAGAGTAGACAGAGCATGTGTTGTAAGGAAACAAAAATAAACAAACTAAATAAGAGACGAAAAAAAAGCCGAGAAACAATGAAACAGTGTAAACAATGATTAACACAAAATCCAAAATCAATAAAGATCAAGATCCTCCTCTTAAAGGACACAATGTAGCGTAATATTAGTAAAAAAACAAAGGTATAGGCAAATGAGGCAGCAAAGTATTATGATTATGATGTTGTTTCGAAAATTGTTTAATACGTCCAACTAATGACTGATTATAATGGATGATTTGTTCAATAAAACTTAAAAACCAATTAAAAAAAAAATAAAAACATATTTACAAAGAATATTAACAAAAAAACTAAAATGATAATGAGTTTTAAGCGTTTTAGTCACCTGCATGCGGGGTTTGTGCGTTAGTTTGTGACGGTGGCCTTTGGATTTGAGCACCTGCATTATAATCGGGTTGCGCTCCAGCCGGATAACCGCTCGGATATCCGGTATAACCATCAATGGATGTGTTCGCCGCCACTGGTGCCGGGAACGAATCCTGTGAATTCGATGAGCCAGCTGTTGCAGAACCAGTTGTTCGTAATTAAAAATGTATTATCGAGATAAAAAAAACCAAGAACAAAAATGAAATGAAAAATAAGAGGAGAGATGGAAAATATTTTTAATGTTTCATCGTCAATCAGCTGAGTTGAAATTTATTTATTAAGCATAATTAATTGTTGTCGGTTCTCACATTTACCTGGTGATGGTACTGATGCCGCTTTAGCTGATTTCTTCTTTGAACCGGCCTCAACTTGTTGAATTATTGGCAATGGATCAATATCACCGCGATCGAAATGACACTCGAATGCTAAGAGGTTTTTGGTGTAGTGTTTTCGCAGGGTATACGCTGCACTACTGCTCGCTCCGATTCCCAGTAGACCAGCAATATCTTTCCATGTTTTACTTTTCGTTACCTGAATAATTGATTGATTTTATGGGAAAGAAATGAAAGGAAATGCATTAGATTGAATGACATCGATGTACTTGCTAAAAAACGAAAGCAAGCAATGAACTAAACGTAAAATAAATCACTGATGCAAACATTTTTTTGGTTTTTTCATTTTCTTTGTCAAAATTATGGCTCATTCAAAAATCAAAAATTTTGTCTGCTTTAGTAAAAAAAAGAACATACAATTCAAGACACACATAACACAAAACACTTATTCATTATTTATTCTAAGTATGGGGTTTAGGATGGGATCACTACGGGGTGATGATGGATTGCGATGTTTTTTTGTTTTTGTTGTTTAGTAAGTAGCCTTAAGGTGACTCTATTGTGATGATGTGGAAATTGCGACCGAAGCAGTTTGCTTCGAGGACAATCCAACCAGAATTAAGGACAACAGTGTATATCTCAGGCGCTTGTCATAAATTGAAAACTTAATTTTCTACTCTTCCACTTGAGAGTAGCTCTCAGGCTACTCTCCAGAGTTGTTTCGTGAGAAGGGAGGCATTGTGGTTGTGCATTTTTCCAGCCTCAAGACCTAGGAAGTGGCTGGAAGTGGAATTAATGGAAATTTCTTAATTCCGAATTTAAGCATTAACGTTTCCACATTCGAATCCCAACGCTGGACACTTATTTTCAGATATAATAAATAAAAGAAACCGGTTGGGTGCATCTTGTTTAATACCAGATAAGGCTTCTAAATCAAAAAATATGCAGTGCTTGAATTTAAAGTCCTTAAATAATTGAACAGTTCTCTCTTTTCAATGAATTGATGTACAAATAAATTGTTTACGCCTAAGTTCAATTTAAAGACGCGTTGTGATTTAATTAATTTTTTTGTTTCGATTTCTTTTACGTTTTTGATTATACTTTTTTGATGTTGTGGACAAAAAGGGGATTTTGCAGGTCAGTGATTAGGCTGGATAGTCATTCCGACCTTTCGATGAAGCTTAAGACAATGAGGAACTCTAAGCTTAATGGATCTTGTCTGAAGTCTGTGGTCAAGTTGATGTTCACATGAAAGGCCAGTAATAGGAAAGGTAAATATACCACAGGTGCCCTGCATTATTTCGTCAAAAAGATAGGAGGTAGATGCACTCAATACAAAAGAAATGAACCTTTGTGCTTACCTCGACATCGAGGCCACTTTCGATAACACTGGCTAGGCTATGACTCGATCACAAGGCCGATCAGAAGCAGATCTATCGAAGAATCGATCGACCAATGGATCAGGGCCATACTGAAAAGTCTTTCTATTGATTCCTATTCTGGAGGACTGTCGGTTTCTGTAATCGCAGTCAATTGGTACCCACAAGGGATGTTCTCTCCCGCTTTTTATGGTCAACAGTCATCGAAAAAGTGTACGCATATCTTCAAAGATATCATCATAGGTTATGCTGATGACCTGGCGATGATTATCGGGGGTAAACACGATACGACAACATCTGTTGTCATGCAAAGTGCATAACTAAAGGTTGTAGAATGGTGGTGTGTAGTTGGATTATCAATCAACCGCAGTAAAAACGTTTTATTGCCCTTCTCAAGGAAGAAACGAGTCAACCTTGAGCCCATAGTGATAAACAACACCACCACGAGTAGTTCTGGACAGGTCGTACTACCAGGGCACTGTGGGCAAGCAGACGCCTATACGGCAGGACATGGGATTTCTCTCCCAAAATTATGTATTGGTTGTACGCGCCCATCTTTTGATGGCCAAAAATAGCTCTATCCACAACAGCTCGAGAAGCTATAGTTGGGCTTATTCCAATGTCCATCTTCATAAGGAGGATAGCTGTAGCTAGATAATAAATTCAAGCCAGGCGACCTAGTGGTTAAATGGTGACCTTAGTTTTCTGAACTCAATCCCTGAGTGAGACATGTTTTATACAAGGCCGGATTATCATGATCAGACCTACTCTCTTTCATAATAGAAGCAGTACGTCGTCTGGTTTAACTCCAACCTTTCGATACAATAGACCACTTCGGGTCGCAAAGCGGCTTGGGTTGCACAAGAGGCGGAATAAATGTAGACAAAATCATATTTAAGAACTTCAATCGCAAAAACCCGTAAGAAATTCGTAAAAACCCGTCATTGGCAGGTTAGTTGGAAATTTGTCCCTACATCGGCTTGCGACTTACGATTTTAAGTCGATACTCATCAACTATTCATTTTTCTTAGGCAACGAGGATCAAAACTCTTAACTCAGAGCTAGACAAAAGAGTAGGTTTGAGGAACCTTTGAAAAAAAGATCGCTGCTTGCGAAGAGTCTCAAGAATCTAGGAGAAGCTCGCAAACAATACAGTGGCGTGAAGATAGTCCACATTGGACGAATGGACAAGAGTGTTTTTGAAAATTTAGTTCTTTTCGAATTCGAAACAAAATATTTCCCTACATCACAATAAAGTCTTGAAAACAAAATATAAGCATTTCTACAAAAATCTACAATTAACTTTTGTAATAAAACTAAAAGCATTGAAAGAGTAAAAAAAAGAATCCAAAGCGTTCCCAAAATTACAGCATGCATTGAATTGAAATTTGAAAAAAAAATAGTTATTTCGAAACTTTATGCTAAATTTTACTTAGATGCTCATTTGTTATGATTTTGTTTTTTTTTTTTTTCTTTACTGATATTATTTATAAGGTTGCGAAATTGTGGTGGTGGTGGTTTGATTTTTTTTTTTTGGTAGGCTAGTTTGATTCTAAAAAAGTTAGTAAAAGGAATTACTACGGCACCTTGCATACCTCGACGAATCCTCCTCGTTCTTTTACATAAATATATAACCTATATAAATCTAGGGGCTGTTTTGAGATGGTTGGACAGGCGGTTATTGGTGTTCTTCGTTCCTCCATAAAGCTGAGCAACTTGTCAAGCCAACCGCGACGATCGGGATTGTCATCCATATCGTAGAGTTTGCACAGACTGTCGGATTTTTTTGTTGAGGTCCGGTAGGATTCTTGAGGAACGTGGCTATTGAAAACCTGCTAAAATTTCGAAATAGAAAATCGAGTTAGCATAGAGGGAAGTCATTGTCGCTGGGAATTGTGGATGGCTTACCGGACTAGCTGGTGTTCTTGACCAATTTGGTGGTGAGTTCATTTCAAAGTCCTCGTTGTGAGGATGACCGCCGGGCGATGTGCTCGGTGGCGCTAAATGACTTTGGCTGTATGGATCATTCTTCCGTGATTTCGGCGTTGTACATTGTGGATCTTCACCAGATGCTTAACGACAAAAAAAAACAACAAATATGAATAATAGCTTGGATGGATTTTGTTTTTCGTTTGTACCTGCTGAAGCATTTGAAAGAGTACTCTGTTGACTGGCTTCGTCTAGGGTTGCTCCGTCGGGGCCCGTCGTCACAACGGATGTCACAGGATGAGTGCTGGCCGCCGAGGAGCCTGACGAGGTTATACCATTGTCTTGTGAAATGACACCATGATCCGGTGTCGAGCTGCTACCATCTGCGGTAATTTGTGCCGATGGCAGACCACCCGGTGGTTGTGGCCCAGATGTTGGTGGACCCATATTCGTTGGACCATGAGGCGGACCCATATGATGTGGTGGTCCCATTGGCAAATGCATACCCGCCGGCCCATTGCCATAGCCTTGTGGCGGTGTTGGACTAGAGCCTCCCACATAGCTGCCCTTGTGTTGTAAGTGCTGCTTCAGGTAGTTGAGAGGTCGTGGTGATCCAACAACGTTCGCCTGTGGAGGTGGTGGTGGTGTACCCTTGCCTTGCACATGATTTCCCATCATCCCGGCATGACCCTGCGGGGATGGCGGTACCCAATTCTGCTGATATGGCGGGAATTGTGTGTGCGGTGTGCCACTATGATTAGGCAAAGGTCGACCTGGATATTGATTTGGACCAGGTGGCATACTATTGGCAGATGATGGTTGATTTGTGGGTGGCGTTGGTGCATAGCTGCTTGAATATTGTGAACGAGGCGGGTAATTTCCTACTCGAAAAGAAAACAAAAAATAGTTAAAACAAATTCTATTCTGTTTTTTTTTTCTTTTTTTAGTAAAGATGAAAGATGAAATTTAGTTGTTAATGATGTTGCTGTTTGGCATTACCTTGGGAATATTGTTGCGACTGTGGCGGTGGTGGATATGGAGGCATATTCTGTGGACCTGGTCCAGGGCTTTGCCCCGCACCTGGCCCCATCTTGTAACCATGCATATGAGATATTGGTGGCGGTTGAGTTTGATAGCTACCTTGTGTTGGCATACTGTTCACAGATTGATTTGGCGGCGCTTGTTGCTGTTGCTGTGACGCGGGGGATTGCTGCTGCTGCTGTTGTTGTTGTTGCTGTTGCGAATTACCAGCTGACGTCAATGGTGGCTGCCCTGGTGGCTGAGATTGCTGTTGTGCGGCTGCAATTGATGCACTACTACTATGTGACATGTGACTCGCGGTTGTTGGTGGCATTTGTTGTCCCGACTGAGATTGATTACTCGATGGCCTTGATATCGGAAGATTTTGAGCTAAAAACAAAAATTCATATTTCATTATAATAGTTTTTTTTCTTCATATAAACGACTGATAACTTACCCACTGCGGGTGACATTGATCTTGAGCCTGATGAACCTGTTGGCGATGGGGTAGGTCGCATCACTTGTTGAGGATTTGGTGTACCAGGAGGGCCGGAGCCCATACCACTAACGCCGCCACCACTTGAACTATCGTTGCTATTTTGACCAATTAGCTCCTAGAAACAGAAAAAATAAATTTTCATTGTTTAGAAGTCGTAAGCTTGCGAGATTATTTAATGAAAAACAAAAATGAATGTTTTTGTTTGTCGTCCAGCCGCGTTTTGATGTAAATTGTTGTCATGGTTTCCAAAAGTGTGCTGCTATTTGTAAATTAATACTTTGAAAATTGAAATAAATAATGTAGGAAAAAACACAGTGCCAATCAGACACGTACAAAAATAACTTTGAATCGTTTGAAAAGAGAATAAAAAATATCACGCTAAATGCAGGTAAACATGTTGTGACTAAAAAATCCAGCTGATCAAGTTGATCTGGACTCGTTATTTTGGCGTATCAGACTACATTGAAATCCCTAAGAAGCTTGATTAAAGGATTTACCAAGAGGCTAGTGTGGAATGCTGACTTTGTGACTTTATTATATGTTTCGGAAGCTACATCACTACATGCCATTAAATACTTATTGTTTTATAACTTGCTGGCTCTCAAGAGGTTATGAATACTCTTATGATGCATGCAGAAAGATGGTAGACTATTCAGAAACTCTATTCCATGGGAATAGATGGGACGAATGATTTGATATCGACTTATAAGCTTTCGCGTTTGTAAGATTTAGCTTAACACCCTGCAGTCAATGTTATGCCTTCACATCAGAACCATCTATCTTTAACCGACACAACAACCACTACAAGAACGCCATCCATCAGTCAGACTATTATTGCTGTTCGACCAATCCAGTGATAGCTCCCTTTCATTTTATTCCAATTGCCAATGGAAATCAAATGAAGAAATTAAAAGGCAGGCGCTCTACCAACTGCGCCGCACAGCTGTTAGGGATATTAAAGACGTTATTCGGTGTAAACTTGAACGCAGGAATTCACATCAGCATCACAGATTCGTTTCGATCTATCATAATCGGCTTCGAAATTTCAATCATCGTCTTGAATTACTCTACAGAGCGGCGATGGCCTAAAAGCGAATTCTAATGAAATCAAGTTTTTTGAATCTGGTCCACTATCACTAGATTTGTCAACCAGCGATATTAGTTTGACTAAGTGGGTGATCCTACTGTAGTGGTTATTGTATCGGCTGCTGGAATTCTTAGTTAGTGGTTTGTGTAGATGATATTTTTGTCATTGGCTGCTGCTGATAGCGTAAGGTTGAACTCATTTTTAAAATATGCAGAACAAGTTTTTGAATACTGAACCAAAATGTGGATAAAATTGCAGAAACCAAAACACGTAGACCACACTGACTGTCACATTGAAAAAAGAGGAGCTTCCTTTGCCAGCCCAGCCCACAAGGTTCGAGAAAACTGAATCTCTGTATTAAGGATCAAGCATGTCAGAGCGGTTCATCTGAACAAAAGTAAGGAAGTGCAAGGCAGCCGTGTCGGGCACCATTGTTGACCACGTGGGAGTGCGTACTTAAGAGAAGACAGCTGTTTGATCGCATTTTTAAAGCGGTAAACAGCTGTTGCAAGTATTTCAAAACAATCTCCATCGGCTTTTCTGAATTCCTATCAATTAAAGAAAGAAATCTCGACTCGGCTTGTATGTATGTGCATATCATTGAAATCAATCGTCGTGTTTGCACTTTGCATTATCAACCATAAACACAATCACAAGGCGAACAGCAAAAACAAGGAATCGAAAGACAAAAAAAAAACATAAAGATTAACGATAATTAATTCGCTTGCGCACGTTTGTTTCTTCGTCTTCTTTGATAAAAAGAAACAGAAAGAAAAAAAAATAGAAAGCGCTGATAAATAAATAATAATAAACCCCTTCACCTGTAGCAATTTCCCGAAATCGAAATTAATCAAAACAATACAGTCGGTCGTACACCGACAAGTGCGAGTAATGTGCCGGTGTTTCTGTCCTTTTTTTATTCGTTCTTTTACTTTTTGAATATGATAAAAGTAAAAACAATGCAACCACCACTCGCGAATGAAATGTGACTCCAGAAGGAAACCCAACTAACTTGACCTTATTACGAAAGTTAAAGCCCTTAAGCCAACGCGCCATCACTACACATTAAACCACCATCCGTGGCATGCCATGCCACCTTCGTCGTCGGCCAGGAGGTGAACTGGAAAACGTGAATCGAATACGAAATTGAGGTGATACCCACTCGGTTCAGGGAGTCGAGTCGGCGGTTCGTCCTCCTCCGCCAAGAGTTATAAAATCAACATCGGAGCGTGTACTACTGCTGCTGCCGCCTTTTATTCCCCCCTAACTTTTCGCAAAACATTTCTAAATGCCAAAATGACTACACTTTTGGGGTGTACCGTGTTCCAGCTTTAGAGATAAGTCAAATGAATCAATAAGATGACTTTTTTTTTGTCTTACTTTAAGGATGACAGAGATAGTTACCTTCGAAGCAAGAGTTGAGTCCTTATTTCTAGCAGTGTATAATATTATCCAGCGAGGCAAACACGACGACAGGATCCAAAAAGGCGAAAAACCGATTCTAGTTCATGGTCTACGGAACTAAGGGCGCGCACAAGGCAAGTTAGTTAGTAGTACGGCCGACTCTGTAGTCGATTTTGCTGGCTGTAACGATGCCAAAGCCAGCTTTAAGCAGCAAAGTTGGTGGGTTGTTGGAAGGAAACGTCAAATGAAAACGACAAAGTACGACCGATCAAAAAAAAAAAAAAACACACACACAAGCTTCACGGAACAAGGTAGATATCGGATCGGAAGGTGGGAACACCTCCTCTAGAAAACTTCGTTCTTATACTACACCACACTACACAACACTATTGCTCTCTCCTCCAGCAGAGCACAGTACACATCACATCATCATCATCATGACAATGACTGCATATTCCCGTCTCGGCTCTCCAACCAAATGATTACACACTCAAAATATAATGGAAGCAGAAATGGGTAGAAAAAAAAAAAAATGGAAAATATAAAATATAAGACGAACGACGACAGTGGCAGCACAGAAGAAAACCGGGTACACCACACACCAACTCGACGTTGTGTAGTAGGTATAGAATTTCTTCACTTTGGGGATTTTTTCAACGTTAAAATCCCCAACACTATCCAATCTCCTCTTTCTATATCTCTGTTCTCTGAACTCAAAGTTTAAGTGAAGTGAACCAACTAAAGCGACCGTTCCTAAGAGTTTGTCGTTACAATCAATTCACCAACTCACCAGGCTGACTGACAAAACGAAAAACTTTAGAAGACTGTGCACGGGCACAGCGCATAAAACGAATCAAACCTCCGCGAGCAATGCTATAAAACTCTTAAGAAACCCGACTACGGCGGCAAAACGTATAAAACGACGATAGCGACAGCGACAGCGACAACGACAACGACGACGACGACGGCGATGATGTTGGTGGTGATGATGATGATGACGACGACGACCATCAGTTGTTGGCTCAGCTTGCTTGCTTCGTTGCTTGACTAACAACATACAATTCGAGTCGGTTTTGCCGAGTCATATAGTAGAGTTCGTCAACGAGATATAAAATGCCAACAGTGGAGGGTGAAAGTTTTCTAATAGGCGTGTTGGTACACCGCACCCAAAAGCGATATGCTTGTTAAAAATTTTCCCATCGTTTGTGAGTTGGAAAGAAAGATTTTTTGAACAACATCAAAACCAATCTTCTGAGAGCATCTTAAGATTAGGAAATTTCCTTTATGGAAAGAAAAATATTTAGGAATGACAACCGTGCTGTTATAAACAGTCTCCATATTCAATCGTCATTATTAAAAGCAATGCTTCCGAGAGCTTGCTTGTTACGATTTTAAGAGTAGAATCAACTTAGCCACGAGTTTCTATAAAATTTGAAAGCTATAACTGAACGATTTTACTTTTATGGAAAAAATTGGAGCCGCGTAAGCATCGCAAAAGATCTATTTATAACGACTGAATCCGACCCATAATGGGTTCAGGAGTCCGAAACGCAATCCAGGAATCAGGCGAATGAGTTAGGCGCACAGCACGATTTATAAGTTAAGCGTAATGAGACGTTTCCGTGAAGCAATCTGCCAAAACGATTGGTTTTGTGGACAAACAACTCATGGAAATTAGCCAGATTTGACGGCTCTCAGCGACTTCTTCCTGGTTGACCGACTTAAGACACTACGCCGATAAATATAAAACATTTTCACTAAAAAATCTTCAAAAATTGCGTTACGCAATACTTGAACGCTCCCTAAGGAGATCCCACAATACTATTATAAAAAAAAAAAGTTTCTAGAATTAGATCATGCGTTGGACCAAACACTTTTCGGTCAATGCTTTTCAAGGCTTTTTTTAATTTTTTTTTATAAATTCCTGAAACGTTTTGAACGAGGCAGTATATATGTTGTTGCTTCGTATAACATGCTCGAGAGTTTGCCCATTATCTAAGTTGGTTACGCATTTGTCGAGATCAACCCCCACAAAAATACTAAAAGACGAGCTGGCAACAATTTTAAAAAATGCTGGGATACAAGGGTACTTCCCAAAAGTCCGCAACACCATCTAACCATTCTGAATTAGTTTCAAAACTAACAATGATGGAATAACGTGGAAGAGGGTGGTAAAAATCCTTGCATGACGAATAACAAATGTGGTCCATCCGTGTGAAGGCAAATTTTGAGGAAAATCCCAAAAAAATATTCGATGAATTTCGCAGGAATAGGCTTTTACGAATTTTAAATCATTTCATTTTAAAGATCAATACGAATGATTACAAACATTTTATTGAAGAGCGAAAACAGGGTTGTGTTGGCTTTGCTGATCATTTCTTGGCAAATGGAGAGTCAATTAAATTCGCACAGTACTTCATTCCCCGAAACAATCCCTGTGTTACTTTTGTTTTTTCCGACACTAAAAACAACGATTCAGGGAAGAGGTCAATGTCGAAGTCGAAAAACTGAAGTGTGTTTTGAAAGGAAGACCTGCATGAAGTGAGAATGTGGAGAAACCAAAATTAATTTATTCGGTGGTCCTCCAATACATTGGCGATTTGTTCATTAGTGACGACGGAGTTTGACTAAGCAGTGTAGTCTGCTGCCAGTCCATTTTAAAAAGTTCCTCAGTCTCAGGAGCATATAAGCCATCATTTGTTGTGCATTTTGCACAGAGTTGTGTTCTTTAAATCCCACACACGTTGATGTTTATTATCAAGATTCAGTCTGGAAAGGAGCATCATCTGAAGGATTCAGTAGTTTATTAATGAATGTGCCACAGACATTCATGCAAAAAATATTATACGCGTATAACTTTGGCTTGTTTCTATTTGCATGATGACATTTTTTTTGTAAATTTTCCAAACTAATCAAGTGATTACTTCTTATGGAGTCAGCAGTGCCAAAAAGGATTTGTTACAGTTAAGCACCGAAGTCCAGGGTCCAAAGAAGTTGTTTCTAACCTTTTATAAATATTTGTCTATTGTAGTGTTTGCCTTTTTTTTTAAACTTAGGTCCCATCTTAGCCGCTTCGGTTTCCTTGAAAACACATCATTTATTGTTGAAACCGGAGCCACGAGCACCCAAAATTATACTATACAGATTGTATCTTAAAATCATAGTCAAACGTTACCCTTAAATGGATGAACACATGGTGTTTCGATCTGGAGCTCAAAATCAAATTCAGGAAGGCTTTCAATTCAAGCGATGGACTAAAATATATGCCCTGAACAATAATTTCAAAAAACTAGCTGAAAAATTGGATGAATAATTCTACCAACTTGCGAATCACATTACAATACCAAAGCAAATGACCCCATTCATGTCCTTAAATATTCCTTTCAAGTTAATGGTTGAAATTACTTGCGCGTCGGCTCCTATATTTGTGTTTTGTATTCCCTAAATTCCAATTTGATGCATCCTACACACATCAAAAAAGAACATTAATTTTCGATTCCTTGCTTCGAATAAGACCAACTAGTTTTAGTTCCAGCTTCTGTTTACTTAGTCCTTGAAGGTTTTCTTACGAACAATAAATTCAAAATATTGATTACATGTTAAAATTCGAGAGTATTCGATAAATGTATCTCAGTTTCACAAGAAATAATTCAATTAAAATTAAATCCTGCCGGAGGCGAATGACATGCCTAACATTTGAAACTATTGCATATTCAAATTGAGTTTTCTAAACATAGTGTAAAACTTACTGCACATTCAACTCAGATCATTTTGGGTCAAAGGTTGTCGAAACTTCAATTTTATTTGTGAAAATCATTAACAAAGGTGGACTTATGTCCCATTCAAAATTCCAATACTTGCAAGGCTAAGGAATTATAAGTTTTTGAATGATGGCCAGAAACTATGGCCACGGACGACGTGAAAAACTGTCCCAAATTTTCAAGAGCTTGTTCTTTCGACTTATATAAATTAATTATATCAATATTCATCGTAAACATGCCATTTTGCTATCGCTATTGACACTCGTTGTACTGGTACACTTGCGGCACATAGTTCGACCAAAATAACTAATTTCGAATTTTGGAACATTGATTTTTTATTTTCGAAATTAATTTATTTTTTTCTACGCATCCTACGCATCCAATAAATCATTTGCATTGATCAAATTGACCAAATTAAAAACAATACACAATTGACGCATTTATTTAACCCAATGTTAGCATAATTTTGCTCACAACTGTCATTTGGTAGGGCAATTTCTACAAAAACCTAACCCAGTCATTCCGTAAAACCCAGAGTCGCAGTCATCGCCGATTTGGTTTTTCTATGCTGCTGTATGTGTGCCGAGTCGGGCGCAAATGGCATAAGCACATCAGAGCCGTTCTAGCAGCAGCAGCAGTACAAGAGAACGCCAACAGCGCAAATAACACTGGTGTACGGGAGGCAAGCGTTTTCAGCGACCGAACGAACTTCTGCCTCAACCGAACCCCTCCCGGTTTGCTGGTGTTGGCCTGCTTCTGCTGATGATGATGGTTGTTGTTTTGTGCTGGTTCTGCTAATGCCTTTGCCGCTGTGGCTCCGGCTCTGGCTCGACGCTCATGCGGCTTCAGCTGATGTCCCACATATACGATACGACGAACAGCACAATATAATTTTAGTTTTAGCAATTTTCTCTGTTCTCAACGACTCTGCCGGCCTGGCCTGCCTGCCACTGGCACTGGCACCGACAACGACGACGATGACTATACACAGAGTACACACAAGGAACGACAACGACGACGACGATGAACCAAAATGGTAGAAGTAGAATGGTTTTGGAATGGACGGATAGCAGGCAGAGCACAGCCCCCATAGCACAAAGAGCTTATTCGAAGAGATACAGAATTATTATTACACAGAGGAGGGAATTGTATGTTGAGCTGCTACATGGAATTTGTGGATGGCAGCGGAGTAATAAGGGATAGACGAAGGAACGAACGAACGAACGGATGGATGGATGGATGGTTCGGTTCGGTTGATTCAAATGTATGGAATGAGAGCTCGTTGGGCTTGGGGTTTTGCTTGTGCTGCTGTTTCTCTAGTGCCGTATCTGGTGTTCGCTGCTCGGTGTTGGCCTGGCCTCCATGTCGTTTATTCTCTACTCTACTGCTGGCTGGTGCCTGTCTTTGCTCTGTGTGTTTGGTTGGCTGTTCCATCGTATGCTATGTCGGATCGGATCAGGTCGAGATCTTAATGTCATGACGTGATGTTGGTGTATCTGTGTGTATATATATTTTTCAAGCTATTTCAATGGAGTGCCAGAAAGCTGGTTGCTGGCTCTCTGATAGCGTTAGTACAGAGGAACGACAACAACGAACAGCGACGACGAATAAAACGTGGAGCAAAAAATAAAAAAAAAAAACAGGAAAACGCACAGTGAAAGCAAAAAAGCACCGAATGCCAACAACATTTAATGTGATATAGTATAGTATATTGGATGGTTGCGCTGTTGGGTGATTTGGTATCTTTTTTTTTCTTTTTGTTGTTGTTGCTTGATGCCGCCGTCGCCACGCCGCTGCTGTTCCTAGTTTCGTAATGAATTGAGGAGGTAAAGTGGATGCGGATGGTGGTGGTGTGCTGGGCTGGCGCGCTAGCAGTGTAGATTGCTTACGGGGAATAGTGGAGTCAGCAACGAAAATAATAAATGAAATGAATTCGTGTCGGTCTTTGAGCGGATTTTAGTGTTGCCATTGCCAATGATGTGGCAATGGGGGTAATTCGAGTGTTAGTTCACTTCACTTCAATGCAACCGGAGCGAAGTTGAAAGCATTACTTATGCACGTACATATGTGTACACTGGCGCGCTAAAGGGGTTATCTTACCTACTCGATGGGAAACCCATCATCCGATTTCATTTTTAGAAAAGGATTAAATGGATATTTAGAGAATTAAAAAAAAATATGTATAAACTGGAGGTAAACGTTTGCAGTACTAGTTGTCATTGTTGGTGAGCTAAGCGTGACAATTGCGCTAACTGTCACTCGGAAGTTTCAAAATCGCTGGGCTGAACATATTTTTTTTTTAAATAAATGCACTTGTAAGAATGCAAAAATGGTTAGGTTAATTATGTATAGCTGAATTTTTTATTCATTTCACACAGTTTCACAAGAAACTTTGAATTTCGAATTTTCGAACATTAATTATTAATAATATAAATCGGTTTTCTTCAAACGCAATTAAAAACTAAATGAAAAGATCCCACTTGTCGAATAAATTTTGAACTTCGAATTTTCGAACATGAATATTTTTCTGCATTTTAAATTTTTTTAGACAAGATGATCCAATTTAAGTTTGTAGAACGTATTTGCTAACTGATTCTTTATTTTTGAAAACATTTTTTTACATTCTAAATGCACATTACTTTAATTTTTTTCGTGAAGAAACAAATTAGGACATTTTTCGCGGTCTCACCACTTACGATCAACCAACTTAAGCCAAACCATGTAGGGCTTTAAATTCGTGGAGACTCTGGCCTGCTAAAGAACAGACATTACAATAGAACAGACGTTACAATCACTTTACAATCATACAAAAAAGGGTGAGGTAAAGTAGCAAGTTTTCGAACGTGGCAGGAATTTTTAAGAAAACATATCATAACAACCCGAAAATTGATAAGGAAGGTGGAACCTTTCTGTATATACGAGTATCGACCGTCAACTCAATTGTGATCGATGCAAGACACTCAAAAATTATGGATCTTCAAAAGTTCTGAACAACGAAAATCGACTTACGAGAGCAACTTGTGGAAACAAATGGAAACAGTTTAAGACTATTTTTAGGCAAACCAAACCATTAAAACTCCCTTAAAAACTGATAAAATTGCAACACAACTCACTTCAATAAAGGAGAGAGGTCTAAAAAGGCAACACGTAGAAGCGAGTATGCCCCTAGCATACGATTGAATCACTCTCAGTCCATACAATTGCAGCAAATGTAGGGAGGAAGGTTCAACGAAGAGATGAATCTTTTGTGTTACGACTCAGTTGGCCCAAGGGAAAAAATCAAAACTATACAATTGCACAGAACGCAGATATGTTCGCTTTTGAAACGCTTTCCAATGGCATTCGGTTGTCAACAAGGGTCTACGAAGCTTGCAGAATGAAAAATCTGTTGGATGGCAGAAAATAGAGAAAGATACTGAGATCGAATACCAATCAGAAATCGAAATGGAAACAGTAGTCTGGGCTAAAAGACGAAATTGGCACAATAAATAGTAAATCAGGCGAATCTCTGAGATCAACATATTTTCATATCTCGGTTGGCGGCAAAGCGAATCAAACCGACTTGTAGTCTTGAGAAATTTTTTTGAAAACCAACAGAAAAGAAAACCCTGTTTTCGAATAAAATTCCCCTTTGACTAGTGCTCTGATCTCTGTCAGTTGTTGAGATCTTAGGTTTGACAGAAGTTTTCTTTTCAAAACTTTCATTTCTTCTGCAACTTTTCAAAATTTTTCAAAATCAAGCTTCAATAGGTAGATCCGGAATACCGGACTTTTACTGTTTCAAAGAACGCACAACAAAACGTCAAAGATCATGGGTTTCCTTTTATTAATCCGTGTGCCTTTTAAAACTGAAAATAAAAGACTCCTCGATGATATAAACATAAAATTACACCCAACATCCTCTCGAAATGGCATCACTAAAAACAAACTTCTACAAGCGAAAAAAGGGCAGGGAAATGGGAACTCTAGCAACACAAAAAGCGGATACAATGTTATTAATATGAATGCCCTCTCTGGAACTCCCTAAACGAAAATTCATTTTGATTTTCTTTGTGATATCTCCAAAGTTGTTATTCTGCCTGCCACTGCCGCCTGTGCCCCTTTGTCGGTTTAGGATAGTGCCGCTGCTGTTGTTAGCGTGGTGCTGCCTCCATTTCCACCAGCTTCACCTTAGATGAGCAAACTTCCGGCTTTTGTTTTGGTTTTTGTGAACTCTAGTTCTTCTGCTCATTCATTATATTTCAACAAAACAAAGCACTTTGGGTAAAACATTTCATATACAAATCCTCTCCACTTCTAGAACACTGTGCCCATACTGTTCTGTGCTGCTTTGCGTGCGATTGTTGTTGCGATGTTTACCAAGTTAAAATCAAGCGGTATAGAAAAGAGCACACTGCCATCTGCCACCCTCTGTTTAGGGGGAACAAAAAGTTACGAAAAAACAAGAAAAGAAGAAGAAGATTGTTCTGTTCTCTCCAAGTCTCTAAGTCCACTTAAAAACATCAGCAACACTAACCGACAAAAAAAAAACACATAGATACTCGGGTACACATACAGACATACAGGCAGAGATATACTCCCACTAGAAGTGCCAGTGCCAGAGTTCTTGGCTATGGAACCAAACTCACATGACAGTTTCAAATAGATTTTCGCTACTCAACCCACTACCACCATCAGTTCCACCTTCTCCTCGTCCTTCATCATTATCTATCTTCGTCTTCGTCCATTCGTGTGTATACAAAGTGTGGAAGGAGCAGAGCCAAGAGGAGGTGGTGGCGGCAACACGGAGAAAAGATAGCTTCTTCCCCTGTTACTTAATGTTGATGTTGGCTTGGTTTGGCATCAGCAGAACCAGCGCTATGGTAGTAGGAATGGTGGTCTTTCCTCTACAGATGGTGCTGCTAGATGTTTGCTATCTGTTCTTCTATCGCAGCACGTAAATGGGGGGGAGAAGAGAGTATAGAAAAACACAAAACAAGAAAAAAAAAACCGAAATAAATAGAAATAAATTGTCGGCAAAATCTCAAGAAGAAGCGAGGAGCTATATCCAGCAGATACTTGGTCTTGTATAGCCGCCTGCCTTTGCCGCCAAACGACTATAGAGAAATTCTTCTAAAAAGCTTTTTTAAGCAGAAGAGTAGCTGGCATAGGAACGACAACCACAAAGGAGAAAGACGATGACGACGACGACGTCGACTAACGACTACGACTCTGATAATAAAATAGAATTCCAAAAACCCCCTCCCCCTCCGGGTGGGTTTACAATGGAGAAGAACAACTTGCACTGACGTCGATGGTAGAGCGGTTGGAGAGTGGTGGGTAGGACGACGAAAAAGCAAGGAGCACGAAAGGGAGAGGCAAAAAATAGCACAAAAGACATTAATCACAAACATTTTTCAGCTTAGGAACATTCCTCGCCCCTTGTACGAATATGGCATGTCCTGGTCTCGGTCTTGGTCTATATCTGCTCTCCTCCACCTCCTCCTCGTTTGAAGGATTTAGTTTTTTTCTTTCCTTCTGATTTTTTTTTTCTGATTACATTTTACCATGGCAGTGCCAGTCAATGTTGATAAAAACCAAGTCATTGATGATTGCAGGGTTTGAACTTTAGATGGCCTCCGCCGCCGGGCTCCGTATGAGTCTGCCGCCTGCCAACTAACTTGTGGTTTTATTGATTCGGAAAACTCTGGAGATCCTATTCCAGGTTCACGACATCGCAAAATAACAATAATATCTCTTACGATAAGACTTGAAGCACGGCGTCAAAACGGCAGCCGTCGAAAGAAGTTGAGAGTGAGGAAATGGGAGTGCACTTGATTTGGTTCTCTGCGGATGGCGGGTAGTGTAGTACGAAACATAGTTCTAGTTCCCCCTCATTCAAACACACATACCTATATACAGTCAGGCAAGCAACGTTTATATGTATGTATGTAATGTAAATTCGGGTTGTATTTTTCCTTTTCTTCCCTTGAAAAAGTGAAAGTTTAGCGTAAAATGTTCTTGTTTATGTTTCGTGAATACTTTCGTTGGTGCGTTTTCGCCGCGCGAAGGTCATCGGGTGGTGTCGCGCCCACCAACCAAATGGGATCCGCTTTGCCATGCAAGCAATAAAAATTATTAAAGGAAGCAAAACTTTGTTGATTCTCGCACATGTGAGGGAGGTTGATAGGTATTCCCATAGCTGGAGATTCAATGGCTGTAGTGCTATTATGGAGCAATAAAACTGACATTATGTCATGTCATATTTGGCAAGGGAATCCTTTATGTGTAATTGTCTAGCAGGCAGAGCCGGTATGTAATGTCATTTCCTCTGAGCAGAAGCAACAAGCGGATTACATTTAGTAAATAAAACAAGACATACGACCTTATTTGCCTATTAGAGTGAGGTTATGAATTACGTGACAATAGAAACGGATAAACAAACTTTTAAGGGTTTCATCAGACCCTAAACTACATACATAAATATATGTTCAACACCCACCAGACGGCGTTTGTTTAAAGGATCACAAAGGTAGGTACATGATGTCCCACAAGTTGGCTCTCTGAAAATCGGTTAGCCTGTGACGTAATGATATCGCAACCTTCTCCTTGTGAAATGCACAAAACTGGGGGGTTGTAAATTTATGAAAACACGACTTTGTTTTTTCGTGAAAGGAACCAAAAGAAGCAGTAAATCATTACATAATGGATTCAGCGGTTCTTTGAATATCTGGATCAGGGTTAAAACTTCATTTATAGGTCAATGGGAGCAAAAAAAAAAATAGATGCGGCTTCAATTTGATCTTGAAATTTATTTTAAAAGAAAAAAGACGATATTTGTGGTTAGCGTGAGATGTCGGGTTAAGATCCGGGATCTGTCATTTTTTGTTTGTCAATTCATCTCGATATTTTTACGAAATTGTGAAAAGTTGTCGCGTCAATAATTTCTTTTTTCTGTTTGTTTTTTTTTTTATAATTTACTCCCGCCCAAGAGTTTATGACTACCCTTATAAAAAAAGCGAACAAAAATTAAAAACCACAACCAAGAGAAATGTCATCAAATCAAAGACTGGTGATTAAGCTGAATCCTGGGCCACACCAGCTTTTACAATATGGAGAATTTCAAGCCGTCCAGAAACGCTTGCGAAGGTATTCCTTTTTATTTACACAAATTTTCAAAAAAAAGAGCATAGTCTGGTGCTAGATTCTGTCAGATGCCAGATGTTCAAGAAGGTGTTAACCACGGTTCCACTTTCCGGGAGTCAGAATTCCGATGTGTCTACATTAACAGCAATGCAAAAATAACAAAATAAACAGCATTCACGGAACCGCTGTGGATCGAAAGCCTCATAAATAGTTAGAAATTCTATGCTAGACTTCCTAGCTAGTTAAGTTGGAGTTCTATCTAAATGGAAATAAACACAAATTCAATCAAATTCTGATACAGGAACCCTTAAGTAACACCATTGGCCGAACAAGGTCCATCAAGCCGAAAACATTTAAACTGGCATCGGGTTGGCTTCTAATAGGACTACCGGTTGAAAATGTCGTTATTGCAGACAACTTGATATCTATTACTCTGAGGTGAATTTTGACCATGACAGCTGTCATATCAGAAACTTCATGTCATTGTCTAATTATTTCAGTCTAGGTTATTGGTCATTAGTGAAAACACAAAAGTTTTTGTAAAGCCGTAAAATGTCTACTTTCGTGCCATCAAAACAACATTTGCGGGGAGTTTTAATATGCTTCTTTCATTTAAAGAAAAAAGCAACAGAAGCGCATCAATTGCTTACCGAAGCTTACCCGGGCTATACTATAGACGTTAGAATGTGTCAGCGGTGGTTTAAGCGGTTCAAAGATGGTGATTTCGACACCGAAGACAAAGAACGCCCCGGCCAGGTGAAAAAGTTTGAATACCATGAATTGGAGGCATTGAACTTGCAAAATCACTCAGCGTCGCTCAGCAAACCATTTCCGATCGTTTGAAAGCAATGGGAATGATCCGAAAGGTAGGACATTGAGTGCCGTATGAATTGAAGCCACGAGACGTCGAACGCCGATTTTGCATGTCCGAAATGCTGCTTGAACGCCACAAAAAGAAATCTTTTTTGCATCGAATCGTCACTGGTGATGAAAAATGGGTACATTACGATAATCCAAAACGTCGGGCAACGTATGGATACCCTGGATATGCCTCAACATCGACGGCCGTTCAGAATATTCATGGCCTAAAGGTAATGCTGTGCATTTGGTGGGACCAGAAGGGTGTTGTGTATTATGAGCTGCTAAAACCGAATGAAACAATCACAGGCGTGGTCTACCGACGACAATTGATGCGGTTGAGCCGAGCACTGAAGGAAAAATGGCCGGAAACGGTCGCAAGACACGATAAAGTTATTTTGCAACATGACAATGCTCGGCCACATGTTGCAAATGTCGTCAAAACTAACCTTGAAACGCTCAAATGGGATGTCCTACCCCACCCACCGTATAGTCCCGACCTTGCGCCATCCGATTTCTATCTCTTACGATCGATGCAACATGGCCTGTTTGACCAGCACTTCCGTCATTTCGATGATGTCAAAAAATGGATCGATTCGTGGATTGTGGCCAAACCGGTGTGGCCAATTTTTCAGAGCGGGTATCCATGAATTGCCAGAAAAATGGGAAAAATGTGTGGCTAGCGATGGGCAATACTTTGAATATTGAATTTATATCTATTAAGCATTGATTTTTGAAAAAAAAAAAAAAAACGACATTTTCAACCGGTAGTCCTATTATATAAATTGAAATAAACACAAATTAAATCAAATTCTGATACAGGAACCCTTAAGTTACACCATTGGCCGAACAAGGTCCATCAAGCCGAAAATGTTTACACTAGAGTCGGATTGGCTGCTTTAAAGCAGTTGCTTAGCCATGGCAAAGGCCGCTTCAAGTCTGGCTACAGATATTTATCCAACCAGAATAACTACAGTAAGTAGATACTCGATGCGTCATATTTCACACAGCGAAAAAGCACGTTTTTCATTTTAAATAAATACTCTTTTTCTTGGAAAGAGTTTCTTGGCACAGTTTTTCAAATCAATAAGAGAGTTCTTAAATTACTTCACTACTATTCAAATGTAAGATCTTCTGGTTCTGCTGAAAGTTGGTTTAATGTCATCAACGAGATCCTACCTTATACTGAAAACTTGTACAAAAACATGCAACACTTCTTCATACGATGTGAGATTGATTGGCTTATAGGTGTTGCGATCCATAAGTTGCTGTCATTTGATACGTCATTCACCCAAATATTTTATTTCTTACAAAACACCACTTGTCATCAAAACGTCACTTTATTGAAACTCAACCAATTCACCACAAATCTAGCGAGTTATCTATTTATCTGTCAAGAGTCGTCGCGGCTTAGTCATCATCAAAACAAACAAATTTAAAATTGCGCAAATTGAGAACGCAATCAAATAATAAATGATGAAACCAAAAAACGAGTTTCTATTCCGAAAAACACATGCGGGAAAAAAAAACAGCGAAAATTCGACCGTCCAAGATTCCACACACATTGTGTATAGCTGCTTGCTCCGACAAAATGTTGTTTTCCTTATCAGCTGACTCAATTTCAAGTTCCAGTGAAAAACTCTTGTTTTTCTTTTCTTATTTGTTTATACAACGAAGAACGCTAACCAAGAAATGGCAATATCGCAATCGCAATCGGAATCGGAATTGAAATCGCACAAAACGCATGCCAATCGAAAAGACACTAACACACGAGCAAGTTGTGAATATCTATGTATGTATGTATGTATGTATTGAGGCGGTTTGTTTGTTTGTTTGAGAGTGAGACTTCTTCTTGATAGCATTTATTTCCAGCGAATTTGCTTCTACTGATAACATTTCGCGCAAACAGACGCTCCAATTGAGTAGGAATCGCGGGAATTATGCATTCTCAGCGCGCTGAGACGTTGACGTTTAAATGGTCTCCATTTTCTGCCTCTTCCCCTTGGTTTATAAACGAAAAGTTAACTTTCATTTTATCATCGCAGCGTTGTGAAGGTTTTTTTTTTGGTGGAATGAAGAAATATAAGCGACGCGACGCACACAAGCAACGAACACTGACGTCCATAAGTTTTCGGACAAACCATTTTTCGTTATAATTTATTGGTCGAGTTTCAATAAAAACGCGTTGGACTCGATTCCGATTAAAGTGCAAACGTCATTTACTGACTATTTTTTGTAAAAAATTGTTCAGGTACTCTTGAGGAAAAGTTAGTATTTTTCTAACTACTAAAGTGGGTTGCCTACAACCTCAAATGGGAAGAAACCAGGAAAATAGAAGACGTTTTTGCCGCCATCATACTCTTGCATGAACAACGGCTAAAATATCAAAATCGACATACGTACGCTGCTAGAAATATTTCTGGCCTTAGGCAACACTAAGAGTTACCAGGTGCAATCTGACATTTCCATTGGAAAGTTTGACATTTTTCAGCATAACATCACTCAGAACGTGTTGTCGTTGAATCGTGAATTGTTTTATTTACAGAAACTTGAAAAAATCATTTCGGCAAAAAAATGGAATTAACTCGTTAACACTTTCGTGCGATCATTTTTTACAACTTTCGACGTGGATTATCCCGACAAGAGTGCATTGATGAACTCAAATCTTTGTATGGCGATGAAGCACCATCCTATAGCACTGTGAAAAACTGGTCCAAAAACGGTTGTTGTGCCAGAAAAAATTGATGCCGCGCGAGAACTGATAATGCAAGATCGTCATGTGACATACCGTGAGATAGAGGCATCCCTGGGCATTTCTCCCACCAGCATATATTCGATATAGCATGAACACCTGGCCGTAAAAAGGGTTTGTACTCGTTGGATCCCTCACAATTTGTCAATCGCTCAAAAAAAGGCTCGTGTCGATTGGTGGAAAGAAATGTTAAAAAAATACGATCGCGGTGCGTTAAAAGACGTTTATAAGATTGTCACAGGTGACGAATCATGAATCAAGCGTATGAGCCCGAAACAAAACAACAATCGACCGTGTGGGTCTTCGAAGACGAGCCAAATCCAACAAAAGTTGTTCGCGGAAGAAGCACTTCGAAGCAATTGATCGCCTGTTGCTTCGGCAAAACTGGTCATGTGGCGACTGTTCCGTTTGAGCAACGAAGGACGGTTAATTCTGAGTGATACACCACAATTTGTTTGTCTGAAGTCTTCGGAGGACTTCGAAAAACGAACAAGAGAAGACGAATCATTGTTCACCATTAAAATGCGAGCTCTCACACATCGGCGGCTCAAACCAGCGACTTTTTGACTGGCCAAAACGTCGAATTGTTGAGTCATCCGCCGTACAGCCCTGACTTGGCACCCAATGACTTCTTTTTATTCCCGCACATCAATAAAAAAATGCGTGGTCAACGATTTTCATCGCCAGAACATGCTGTTGAAGCGTTCAAAAACCATGTTTTGGAGGTGTCTCAATCGGAGTTTAAAAATTGTTTCGACAATTGGTTTGAGCGCATGCAAAAGTGTATAAATCATGCTGGAGAATACTTTGAAAAACAATAAAACCACTTTTGATGATAAATATTCGCATTTTCATTATTAGGCCAGAAATATATCTAGCAGCTTACGCTTGAAAAGAGCACCAGCATTGAATGTTGAGCAACTGAGCGAAAGCGTCATGTAGTTTTTTGACAAAAATGTTCTGTAATAATCAAGTTCCGCCGGTGTCGAAGACCTCATTCGAGACCTTATGTTCGAGCTTACTTGATCCGAAGATTTGCCGCTCAACGCTGGCGGAAAGAAATGATCTCCACACACACTCGACCTCAACACAGGAGAGCTCTTTGCGATTAACATGACAAAGAGGTTCGAAAACAGTGGCAAACATCAAAAGACAAGCTTTGGGAGATCAACAAGTAACTTCAGTTCGGATCAATAAGATTTAAAACTATCAAGAGGCTTAGTATTACTACTATTTAATTTTTTCTGTAAATTTTTTCTATTCAATTTTTACACTTTATTTAGCTGTACATAAATTAAATTTTAATGAAAAATGAATTAAGTTTGATATAAGTTTTTCCAAGAATATACTGTCCCAATTCTTATGGATGGCAGTGTATGAGACGGAAATGGGCAAAAAGGAAAAATAATATGGTACTACAAAAGCTTACCGCTGACAATCTGACATTGTCGCACACCACTCAGTCAACCTGAATATAACATGTGCGCAAATGTTTGACATTTCTTATCTTAATCTTTTTTTTTTTTTTTTTTTTGCCTTTTTATTTGGGACAGGCTTGGTTATTCTTTGCGAATGAAAAATACAAAAAAAAAACAAAAACACGCGAAAAGTTTGTAGTTTTATTTTTCAAATCATAACCTTCAGCAGGGTTTTAAAGATAAAAAAAATATATGAAAGTTTGTTTTGTAATAAATGACAGCGTTCTATTTAAACGAAAACACCCGGTGATGATTTTGTGTGAAGTGACCGAGACGCATTTGGCAGTTAAATTTTCGAATTCAAATTGCTGTTTCACGTGCGTTGGATGACAGCGGATGGCGACGATTATAACAGGTTTGTTTTACATAATTATGTACATATTTTCAAGGGAAGAGTGTTGAAATTGGATCCACTCAGAATATAAAAGGGTAATTTCAGAAGTAACAAACATGAGGTTTAGGGTTTTGAAAATAATAAATAGGCTCGGCAGTATTAACTTGTTAAGCTTCTCGTCAATTGTCAATGTTCTCAGTTTGTAAACATGAAAAAAATTGGTCAGTACTCTCATTGGAAAGGGCCTCATTAAGAGTATATTCTCATGGAGAATCTTACTATGCCAACATATTTAATCATTTTTATAATGACAATAACAAAGTTTTGTTTCGTCTACTATGTTTACTATGAGCCAGTTTTACTCATCCGTAATCGCTTGACGTGTTAAAGTTCGAATTGCTTCCTCTTGAACCACATTCGTCAGATTTAGCCTCGACCGATTGTAATCTGTCTCCAAATTTCAAAAATGTGTTAGTGGCAAAATATTTGCCAGCAATGAAGTGGTGCAGTCTTCGCTTGATGGCTATTTTAAAGAACTTTTACAATAAAGATGATTTTTAAGGCTTTAAAATTGTATGAAGGTAAAAGGGTCTAGAGACTATGGCGACATTACTTTTTTCATTTTGAGACGACTCGTTTATCAAATGTTTTTCTTAATAAAGTGATTGAATGATTCGCATAACGAGAACTGAATCTCATTAGTGAAGATATTTTGACGGAAAAAATTCTGTTCAACTTCCGAACTTCATTTGCTGCACCAGTTGGATCTTAACCTGGTGTAGGGTAATATCTTTCCCCAAAATCTTTCTTGTTGTAGATGAGCCGAGTCCGAGTTGGAAAATTTGGGTTTTCGGTAACAATCACCTTTCCAATGGCTTCTTCGGTATGCACAGTACGAGTTCGAACTAGAATTTAGCTTATAAGCTTCTACAATTTTTCAAAGTTTACTAAACATTAATTTTAAAACACATATTCCGTTTGACTTATACGCGAAAGTGCAAAATATTTTTTTGAAATATCTGATTCCGTCAAAAAAAAATAATTCCCATGAGTTTTCCTGAATTGAAAAATTTTACACTCTTCATTCAGCTTCTCCGACAAAACCACGATTTACTGGAATACCAAGGCTTTGTGATCAGCCCGGAACAACCTTTTAATCTTCAATTTCAGCCTTTTTGGTTGACTTTTTAGATGAAAAGAAGATGGAAGAACCCTTTATGTGACGTATGCGGTATAAAACAGCCATTTTTATGTTCCTAAAATAGGTGTATCTATCTAGGATATAATTTTTAGTTTGGCAAATATCATCTTTTTTGTCACAAATCGTTCAATTTTCGTCTTTATTATAGACGGAAAGAATTAATGTGAAAGTGCGCGGGTCTTAATGCAGTTTCTTACAGTTTTGCGTATTAAAAAAATTGTTCGAAAATTTGGAACGTGGCGTCTTAAACCCATGATTTAGACTAGGTCTTATCTTATTTTAGATTGTTATACAATCTTTTCACCTAATACGTAGTTTGAAATTGCAATAAATTGATTTTGTTTTATTTCAATTTCGGAATGAAAATATAAATGTGTTTGAGTTTGTTCTCTGAAAATTTCAAATCGATCCGCATATTTGCAAGGATGTTCGAAGCATCACAAGGAGGCGGCGGCGTAAAGACCAGACTGGCATCTGTCTCTATGGCGCGCAATACCTGAGATGACCCTTTTCAATGTAAGTATTTGAATAGTCAATTTCAATACTGTTCCGGCTATACATAAAAAGACAACGAAGAAGTCTATTTATAGAGCTATTGTATACCTGAGCTAAATGTTGTAATTTCTTATTCCAAACAAGTGAATTTCGTTTTTCTCAAATCGATTTTTTCGGTGAGCATGAGCATCGCAAAAACGGCTCAACCGAGCGGTCTGAACACAACCTTTTCAGATATATTCTGCAGGGATTCATCAAAAGAATAAGCTTTTTGATTTTTCGAAAGAAATTCGGCTGAAAATCGGGTTTTTCTTGTCAGAGCTAATATTTTGTTAAAAATCAAAATTTCGTCTATTCCTTTTATCAATATCTACATTAATTCTGGATTTGTCATCCATCTGGAGAATTCAAACCGGAGATATGTATCTTGCTCACCTCCAGACCCACCCTTAGGAGACTGGATATCGAAGCAGTGTAAAATCAAAATTTTGAAAAATGAAAACTATCGAAATAAATCGAATGTTACTATTATACTTATTAATACTCCTTTATTTGTCAAATAAAATCCCTTTTCAGAAAAAAAATGTGCGTCCTTGCAAATAGGTATAAACTTCCTTCCTTAGTTTATTCCTGCCCTTTTCAGGTAATAAGTTATGATATCGGTGTCATAGTCACGACTTGTACATTGGCCATACAATCTTACTGTTATAAATCCATCAATTGGCCATCATTAGGGGCTATCTTCCGAAATCTCTTGGTTAATGCTCGCCTTTGCTCTCTGTTCTAACCAATCTTCAAGTCAACTGTAGTGAGTTACATATGTATCACAGTTCGAGGGGTATTCTGCCTCGGAACATGATGGAAGAGTCGAATAACTAGCTGCTGTCCAAACAATCAAGGCTATAGGTCTGCCACTACTTAGAAATCATGGTCGTGTTGAGATGCATCTCAGAAAATTGGCCATCATTGTTGTGCCAGTTTTTCACTACGCATCAAGTTGTGGAAAAGAAGTTCCAAGAGAAGACCTTGACTTGACTTTGACAATACGAAATATCCCACTAAGTCTACTGAAAAAAATGTCAATCTGAACGCACGACACCTTACGTTTCTTCCCATTAGTACACTTGCAAATCAGAGTTTTGAATTGTTTGTTGATTTCTTAAGTTTGCTCTTTTTTATTTTACAATAATGTCAATTTTTTGGTTTAGGATTTATTATTTTGTTTTATTTTATAACTTTTGTTAAAAAAAATGCCGTACAGTAGTAGACGCGAATTTAGCACATAAATAGTAAAATAATAAATTTTCAATTTTCTAGTTCTATATTAATTTTTTTTTTTGTAAGCGAGTGTTATTTAAGATGTGGTCATTGACAATCAACTTGAAAGAATATAAACATTGTTTTGTTTGTTTAATAAATTGCGTTAGTCATCCGTTGTGTTTGTAGCTGGACATACAGAAATTAAGCACGTTTCTTAAACGTTTGGTTTCTTTCTATTTTTTTTTAAGAAACAATAAAATTTTTTAAGTAATTTAATGTTTTTTTAATACGAGGTATTGCAATCAATATAAAAAAAACTTTCATTAGTTATGGCGAAAGGTCAATGGTGTTCGGAAGACAGAAAAGGAGATGTAAAGTAAAGGAACCAAAATAACCGAAATATCGAGGTTTTTAAAGTGGTCCAGGAAAATGGTTTACAAAGCTCCCCGCAAAAGAAAGACAACAGAAAAAGAAGACAAAATTATTCATCGGATATTAAGCAAGACCCTTTTAAGAGCTCCAGTAATATTCAATGGGAATTGGTGGTAAATTAAATTAAATTGGTGGTTTAATAAAAACAAACCGTGAGGAACTGTGAAAAAAAATGTTAAGGCCAGGTTAGAATTAGCCAGAAATCATAACAACAAACCACAAAGTTTTTCGAAAAATGTGCTTTGGAACTCGATTCTAGGTATACAATTAAGACGGTGAAACACGGTGATGTGAATGTTATGGTCTGGGTAGCTTTTTTCTAGTACGTTGTGGGGCCCATTGTAAAAATTGATAATAAAATGGACCAGCTCATGAACGAAGGTATCCTTGACACCATTTTCTGAAGAAAATTTGCCACTGTCTTGGCGTTTTCTTCTCGACAACGACCCTCAGCACACTTCAAAGCTTGTGAAGAGTTATTTAGAGAGAGTGGCCTTCACAATCGCCCGATCTTCATTCGATCAAAAATTAATGGAATGATGTTGAACGCAATATTGCAAAGAAAAAACCCAAACAATTTAAACAAATTGTGGCATAACATTGGGGAAGCGTGGTATTTGCGGCTTTGGTAGAAAGTTTACCAAGAAGAATTAAAAAAAAATCATAATAATAACGGTAAGTTATATCGTGTAGTCCATAAACTTATACAAGTGTGCTAAATTTTTGTCAATCACTTATTTCTTAATAAAAAAATTGGTTTGAGTGCGAGTAGGCCTGCCCATACTATCAACTTCCCATCTCAAGATGAAAAAAATCGGAAAGACTTACAGGATTCACATTTCTGAAACAATTTTCAAAGAACTTCCGTGGAAATTCGGATCAGGAAATAGAGAAAGGGGCACATCAATGTATGAAATGGCCTCAACTAAATACTGTTTTATTCTTTTTGGTTGTCTCTATAGTTAGTAACCTACTTAGTTTAGTCAATTGGCTAAATAAACATAATATTGATGAAAATTTTGGCATTAAAATTGAACAAAAAAAATTTTATATGAATTTGTCCTGAAACTTATGAGCGGCGGTGTATATATTTATGCATATTTTTTTATCTGATAAGGTAGCTGTAAACTATAAATTTAATAAATTTTGAACTTTTTTTATTGGAAAACTAAATTGGTTTTAATTGAAGAAGTGAAAATGTCCCTTTTTTGACAGGTGATCTTTATACACACACGCTTCGAATGAAGCTTGATTTGTTCTCGAGTTAGGCTGCTGAAAGAATCCGCACAAACGTACGTACGTACGTACACACACACAGACATCTTTCTAAAAAAATAATGGAATCAGTATACTGGGACCACCAAACTTGGAGAAATGTAAAAATTTTGAATTTCGAAAATCGGACCGATTACAAGAACTTCCTGATGGGAAGTTAAAAAGACATCAAAATAAACTGACAAGTGCTTAACCTTTAAAGACAAAATGTGCTCTCACTAATGGCAGCTATTTAACTCCACTTGACTGAACCTGAACCACCTGCAATACACATTCCTGTGCTCGTACCTAGTACTTCAGAATTGAGCTCCTCGAAGTAAAGCCAACTAAAAGTATTAAAGGGTCACACCTATCCACTTGAACTTATAAAACTTGTTGATTCATCGTGTTTGTTCTTTTTTTATTTATTTAAAGGAACACCAGTCATGTAGCGCAAGTAACCACACCAAAAGGTCGATTATCGCAGCCAAACCAACGACCCAAAAGCGACCTCGGGATTTACGAAAGGAACACAGTGGTGGTGGTGGTGCTTGAACCACGAATATAATAATAATGACGACAACAAAGGAATAGGAATTTCCTCTGCTACTACTGCTGCAGCACACTCGGGAGTCATTACACCCAATTGAGAATGAATAAACACACACTGGCGGCTCTGACTCCCAGCTGTCTTTCTCAAGTTCGACCTACATTTATAGATTCATACATATGTATATGTACATGTATGACAACATGCTGCTGTTGGCGTAGCATGCCCTGAATTAAGGACCATCTAGTGCCGTGCATCTAGAGAAAAAAAACGAAAGTTCAATGAACAAAAAAAAAAAGAAAAAAAAAAACATACCGGCAACTTGTTTCCGTAAACGTTGCCTCCTCGTTCTCCTCTTCCTTTTCTCTGTTCCGCGATGCCTATTTACCTACTACCTACCCCAATTTTCTTAGCGCCACACTTGCCCATAAATTGTTGTTGTGGATTTTTCAAACCTTTCCCTTCTTTTATTCGTTACGTATTAAGTGTGTACGGGTATTTGTGTTTATGTAAATATGTTAGTCGCATTCAATACAATAAAAAAACAACGATGAAGAAAAATAATTGAAAGAAAACAACGGAGAAACGAACAAAAAAAAAACAAAACCAAAGGCGAGATTGAATATGGTAGATGGGCTGCTCTCGTATCTATAGATAAATGGGGGGCTCGCGCACCAGGATGACGACGGAAGTCTACGTTTCATTCATTATTCCCATTTTGGTTGATTTAAATAAAAAAGAACGAAACGAAAAAAAAATTATGCAAAAAATAAAACAAACCCCATCAACAACAAAACACAAGAAGCAGGTGGATCTATAAATAGAGATACATTATGTATGAAAGTCAAACTGAACCAAAAGACCGACCCGACGCGTGCCGGCATCCACCACAGCAACACAACAAACTTCGGTCTCAATACTTTCATTGATAAAAAAAAAACGAAGAAAAAAAAAAAAAACAAGGAGCACTGCTGTACCATGAGAGCGCCATTGATATGCGATATCAATGAGATGAGCGCCACGCGAACTAGCGCACGGACAAGGAGACTCTTGGTAAAGATACGAGTACACGCGAAATTGGAGCAGACAATGTGGGAAACTTCTTTTTTTTTCATGTTTGTTTTGTATCTTCTTCACTCACTTTAAACTTGTTTTAGAAAGCCATACAAGATATTTGGCGGAAAATATTACTGCTGCAGAAATGTAAACATCCGGGCAAGTGGATTATACTACATGAACAAAAATGTGCCCTAAAAGAATGACACTTTAGTGGAAACAAAATTTTATCTCGCCTTTCGTAAGTAGTGATTTTGGGAGAAGCGGATTCAGCACAGTCAGACGACCCCCAACAACGAGGAGCAGTAAACACTGACCAATGATCTAATTCACATTTTTATTTCAACATCTTGTTTCTTCTTTTCTCAATCTTCTTTCGTGCAACCTCTGAAATTTGCACCAGGAACGCTATTCCACAAACTGGCTTACAATTAACCAACTGTGGAAGACAAAACAGAATGCTGTCTATACGCTAATGCTCATTGCCACCAGTACTCGTCGCGTCACATCAAGAAGCTGAACGGATATACATGTACGTGTAACAAAAAGTGGAGCGGATTCGAATCAATCCATCGAAATCAAAGATCATCTGTATCACTGATGAAGCCTGCACCAAAATCAATCTGTCCAACGGATCAACCCTTGCACAACATCACCACCAGAGACAGGGATGTAAAGCATCAAAATGTTTTGTTCACTAGAGGGTACTCAAGTTTGTGTTTCCCGTGGCGAACAAAGTTGAAACAATATTCATAAGACCGGTGATCGAATTTTGAGTGCCTACAGGTCAAGGCTACTATATAAAACACGACTCATCAAACATAATTCCGCTCGGCGAACTATTTCGATCAAATTTGATCTGCTAATTCGCACAGTTGCTAACTCGAAAGCTGGACTTGAGTGATGGCTTTTTAAGCGGCAAAAATGGCGGCGACTTATCTCCATTTTATACAAAAGTCAGACTAGACCACCAACGCGAAAAGCAGCACCCTCTGCGGCTTCTCGCATGACCACGAAATGGCCGAGCTGTCGTTTTCGAAAACACCAAAATAATCATCTTATGACGCACAGATTAGAACAGCCTAACATTGAATCGTTCTTCGTGTTCAAACATTTGTTCGTCGTCCAGCGACCAATATTGCCCATTCGAATTTTTTGTTTTAAGTTTTCGAACAACGCATTTTGACATGTTCGAAATCAGCTATATGTTTTTTACAGTCAAAAACGTCTTAAGCCTTTTTGCAACTCAGCACGAAGTATCCGTTTAACTATTTTTGACCAAACAAATAAAACTCAAACATAATTAATACAGGATTATCTAACAAGAGGTGTCATTGTACATTTTGCGCCATTGTTGAACTGTCACAACATTCAACTGTCAATACGATAACATTCAGCAGTTAAAAAAATATGGAGGTAAACACTCGTTAAACGTTTTGAAATAGTGGAAATTCCCTAAATAGATACTGAAAATATTGTGAGGCTGAAATGGTAATCATATAGAGTCTTGTTGCAGGACTTTTATGAATTAAATCGATAAATTTTAACGCCATGGACAGGTTACTGATGTGAAACCAAGTCGCGTTTGCTCTGCAAGGTTAACTGAAAATATCGCGTAAAAATCCGAGTGCGTCCTTTTGTAAGAATCGCCCCTATCCGCAGCAAGTTTGCACTTTAGACATATTCTTAAAGTCCAGCTACCAAACCCTACTGGTGTGGCAGAAGCTTGATCATGTCCACCCTGACGACTTGCAAGCAACAGCTCGATTCAGTCCGACTGTCCAATGCTAAAAAGATTCATTACTTCAAAGGAGCCTATTCCCACTTCAAACATCAACCATATATGTATGGTCACAAGGTATGGTATGAAGTAAACCGAATTCCAACCGATGACGAAGCTCACCCACAAACTGGAGAAGAATTTAGAATGGCGGGAATAAAGCTAAGGCTCGAGGAAGGCTGAAACGAGGGTCGTTAAAACTAAACTCTATCTACGACTGCCTTTGAACCCCAGCCGTTAGTTTCAAGCAGATTGGGAACACGGAACCTGGGTTTCAAAGATCATGCGATTAGGGCTGACGTGGAAGTTTAGTTTGTGTGAAGAATGAAAAGCGCATGCTAAGATCCTTAAGAGAGCGATAGCCTCAAGTAAAAACAACACTTTCCAAAATCAAAACGTTCTTGGTCGTTTTTGGGTTAAAGGTTAAGGAGAAGGTTCAACGAGGCGCTGTAATCAGGAGAACGCGTTTTACAAATGCTCACAGACAAATTCTGTTCACCGAAGAGAAAATGTTCACCGTCCAAGATGAAAATGATCGAGTATATGCTCGGACATCAAAAGAAGCTGCAGTCAATTATTCTTAATCCGAAGCTTGTGAGTGTTATGGTACGAGGGGGAGGGAGTACCGATGGAATAAGCAACCGCAATTTTTGTGAAAAATGTCTTAAGAGTTTATTGAACAACAGTAACGGAAGATGTCGTTGAGCCTCTAGCCTGAATAATGTTGCCAAAGAAGCACTGGACATTCGAAAAAGATTCTACTGCCGCGCACAACTCGGAAACCAGTCCAGGAGGGGATAAAATAAAATAATTCGCAGACGACTTCATTTCAGCGGATGATTGACAAGCTGGTAGTCCGAACCTAAACCCTTTGGATAACAAATTGAGCTCCGTTAAAGAACAAATGGCCTGCTCTACTCATCGAGTCTTTGAAGCGACCCCTTGTCCAGTCTGTCGACAACACTCCGAGGAATGATTGATGATTGCATCTCAGGTCGTGCTTTATAAAGCAAATGGCGCCTATTTCGAATGAAGCCTTTCAATAATTGTAGTAACGTTTTTAGGAACTTGACAAATAGAAATATTATCGCCTTTTCATTTGGCATACGTCTTTCTCTGTATCCAAACAAATACACATAAGGGAAAGCTCGGTAAAGAAAGACTTCGGCGTCAGTGGCGTATCCCAATGGAAAGAAACCCTAACCAAATAAGTGTACCGAACTGAAAACAGCTCGCTTAGGCTTAAGCTATGCATATAGAGACTTGATAGACTTGACATCACTTAGCTTCCGTTTGGTCAAGACTATCAAAATGAATCCTGTCATATGCAAACGAATCTTAGAAGAATTTCATTTGAATTGCTCGACGAAAAAACTTTTCAAATTCAAAACAAAATCAAAGGCGGTAAAGACTTCTCTATTAGATAATAAACTGCAGACACTTTGCCGTCATGTTCTCCACCTTCTTCGCTCCTCCACCCACCTAATTCTCTTTTCTCCCATGCATCATCATCCGTTTCACATATAAGCGATTTGATAACAAAGCAATCTGGGCCAGTAGCGCCAATTCGAATGCAGAAAAAAAAACATAAACAAGAGAACATAAAAAAAAACACAAGAGACATACATAATAAAAATGAAAATCAAAGGAACAGTAAAAAGAAAAAAAAAATAAAGAGATGTAAAATCGCGCGGAGTAGGGTTAATGACCTAAAAAAAAAAAGAAATGAAAAGAAAAAGAAAAACATACCGAACATGACAAAAAAAAGTATAAGGAATTATGTACAAAGGCAGACACACAGCAATGACGGACGACGATGATGGCACTAAAGGGGCACAATGGAGGGCAAGCGGCGCCATAATACCATCAAACATATTTTGGGCGCGAAAACGAATCAACAGCAGCAACAACAACATCAACTACAATGATGGACGGTAAAAGAAGACCGACTATCGAGACTATAAACAAGTAGAGGAGCTTTGCCGGCGAGAAAGTGGTTAATAGCGCCGCGATAATACCCGACCATGGTTATGGCTATAGCGATGTTGTTAGTAGGGGTCTTTTACCCCCATCCATTGTACACATACATATTTATATCTTTTCGCTGTCGTTTCATAGGTACTTGCCTCAAATCTCTCGCATATCAATTGAGCCACTATACACATAGTGTGCCACCTATGAAAACTTATACAGGTCGTTCGTCGTACTAAAAACCCTCGGTGCCAGTGGTAGTCCCTCTGCAGCGGTCGCAAGCATACACTACCGATGCGACGACACCGACGACGTTCTAAACACACAAAAATCCCATTCATCAAAATGGGTCAATGTCAAGGCCGTTTTCGGTTTTCAGTTTTCCGTATCCCGGTTTCCGTCGTCGTCGTCGTCGAAGTTGTTGTTGTCGTCGTCATCGCCTTGGACGATTTACTACCGTGCCATGCCGTGCTGTGCTCTGCTGGTTAACAACAAAACTAGTGGATGATTCCCTCACTTGTTGTTGTTGTTATCGGTGGGTACTTTGTATAATTTTTTTCTTCTTTTTTTGGTGGGAGAAAAAAGGGGCTCGACTCGAGAGTGAGAGAAAAGATGTAAAATTGGAAGAATGTTATGTAAACACTAACATCCCAATATGCATACATATATAAAACGACGAGGACGTCGACGATGACGATGACGACGACGACGATGATGATGATACCCGCCGCATAAGCATACGCGTACGTACAAAAGTATGTATGTGCAGATCTCCGTATCTGGCTCGCCACCGCATTCTACGCTGCGCCTCCATTGATATGCCTCCCCCCATTGTTGCGTCGTCATCATCAACATCAGCATCAGCATTATCGTCGTAGCCATCCACGTCTGTACTATAAATTGTAAACATCAAGAGGCAACAGCAGGCGGCTTATAAAATTGGATAGAGCCGCACATACTATACACTCCACAAACTATGGGAAAACTATAGTAGCTACTGGCTGGTTTAATCGGGCTCGGGACTATAGCCTCACGATTCCGACGACATTCTGTATACGTACATATGTACCTCTAAAAACAGCACACGATTGGATGCGACAAACGAGACGTACATATAACCCAATATTGCAGCGGATCACAATGAATTCCGATGATGATGTGGCTCCGCCGTTTGTCGAGACTCTGTCCGTCCCAGTGTGGATGTTATGCAATACACAAAACAACCTCAGCGATACAGTAGAACCAGTCAGCACACAAACGGTATTCTATTCAATGTCAGCAATGTCGTTGATTAACTCTCAATTTCGCTGAGGCGCCATCAAAGCCAACCCGCCGCCAGCGACAAACATGAGGAATATAGTATTTCATTTCAGCGATAACACACACAGGTATTCCCTTCTAATAGACAGATACATCTCTTCGTCAGAGGAGCTGATTCCAAACTACACAGAAAGCACGATATTTGAATAGATTTGATTTGATTCCCGTGAAACCAAGCATCACCAATTGAGCACGTTTGATGGTAGTTTTGCCCTGGACTAACCAAACGTACCTAGTACATATCTATATATATACAAGTTGAACGTGGAATAGACCAGTTTCCGTAGTTTGATCCGAGAGAATAGCTCCTTCTTGGGGGCGCGCACGGAAATGGAATCAAAGTGCACGTTCTTGTTCGTGCTCGATACGGTTTTGTAACCGTGCTGGGTTTTTAATGAATGAACCAAACAACCAGTAGCAAGCAAAAGCAACAGAGCAGCAATCGATACTGCAATCTGCAATATCAAGGATCCAAGGTGACCCTGTGTAGGTTGCTTTGCGTGCCTATTTATGCCGAGAATGAACTTTATGCATTTATGTGTATTTTAAGGCATGCATTACGCAACGAGCACGGATGTTTTGATGCTTTAGTTTCACTTCTTTAATGAATGACTCATAATTACCTGAGGAGATTAAATCATTGTCAATGGGTCAGCAGGGATATGGAGCATGTATTAAAATAAAAGGGGAATAAATGAAGGTATTCTATCGGTACAGTTTTGCACCACCTTTGTCAGCATAGCTGCTCGTATTTTTTCAAAAGCCACAATTTGACTTGCTTCATCAGCATACCCGAGTGAATTTAGAAAACCCCAGAAACAGTCAAATTACATTGCTTTAAGCAATCAATTGACAGTTCCACTCGTTCGGTTGAATACAACGCGAGTTTTGAACAAAAAAACAAAAACGGTCATAAGCGATTCGGACACGCAAACAAAGGGTTCCGTACCTTCAAAAAATATGCAATTTTACGAATTTTATTAAATTTAAAGTCCTCATAGCCTTCTTCTTGTCTTAAAAACACGTTTAACTGTGGAAGATGAGGCTTTATTTTTATGTTTATATTTACATATATAGCGGCCATAGCACACATTTTGGTAAAAATTTGTATTTGTCTACCTACAGCAGGTAGAGCACTTTAACAAACAGACGGACAAACAGAGGAACGTTAATAATTGGGTTTTGATGGCACACTTTGAGTACGGAACCCTCTAAAAGACTTCGCGATTTCTAAACGGCGTTGGAGTTGATGTCTTTGAGTGGTAAATTGCCTATGTAAGCATAAACGTCAAAGTCGGAGACAAATGTTACACCAAAGTCTTTTGGACTTCAAAAATATGTCAGAACATCACCGCTTTTCATAAAACTGTTGACTAAAAATGACACCATAATACGGGGCAAGTCTAGTAAATTTCTAGCTTAAGAATTCTCAAGCTCCTTAAAAAAAGCTGCCCCAAGCAGACTCCATCTCTTTATTGTTGGCAAATATTTAACAATCGATTTATGTTTTCAAGTTTTGAAACAGTGTGCTGCGTGTCCAAACCTGTCGAATATGGTGCCTTAACACATTTGGAAATTCTTTTTTCTTGATATCATCACTCAAACACTGCGATGAGCTATCGAATGGGTTTTACTTGTTCAAATAATCAATTCAAATTACCCCACGCTCATTCCGGAATATTGACGCCATGACCTTGTTTGTGGATGGAACTGTCCCCGTTTAATTTGAGCCGGTTCTACCCTATCAAAACATTTGTTTAGTTTCAGATGACACAAAGATACGGTTCTTCTTCGCAACTCTTGATAGAAACATTCTTGGACGCTGAAAAACAAACCTTTTAAAAAGGCCATGTTCCATGTTGCTTTGATGGATACTTTTCTGTCGTGGACACGGCATTTAGTCGACCACTGTGACGTATGTTTGTCACGGCAGTTTGTTTGTTGTTTGTTTGCCCCGCTCTGGGGCATGAGCTCTGTTGCCCAATTTTTTTGTACTGTTGTCAACAAAGATTCCAGACTCATCCAAAATAGAAATCAGCTCCATTTGGATATAGCTTGAGCGACAATATTGACGTCGTCGAAGCTTCCACAGCGATTGCAGAAGGGGCCAGTAGTATAAGCAACCAATTGATGTTGTCGACTAGAGATTCGACGAAAGTTCATCACGGACCAGCATTGTCTAAACAAGCTATTCAACCACAAACTCAACGAGCGAACTGTACAAAAATGCGGATCTTAGCTCCATTTTCGAATCCTTGCCACCAATTGCATTAAAAACGAACAGGATGACGTCGTCAAGTCTTTAACAAGTGAAAGTAGAATGCCCCCCGCCGGCAACATGTTAATCCAGCTAAAGCTCAGGCTCAAGCAAAATATGGTTGCTCAGTTTCCAAAACCTAATCGCACTGCGATTCGTAATTAAATTTTACTTGCTTGACTTGTCTCGAAAATGTAACGCGTCTGCTGATAGCTTGTTGTAGATTGCGTTCCATATTTTGTAGGCAAGGTATTTTGACTAAACTCTGGGCTAGTGCAGCACGAACGTCATTATCATCATCCTCTTCATACATAGTTGTTGCGATGGCCTACCACCGATGCCGACTACGACGGGAGCGTAAGAGGATGGATACGATGAATAGGATTTGGAGCAGGAAGAAGGAAGTCGTTAAGTCGGTGATATGAATCAACTACTTGCACTAGATCGAAAAGTGTGTCGCTGGGTACGGAAGCAAGAGTAGAGTCCTCTATTTCCAAACACACACACACACAGTAGCAGAGTTTCCGAGAACCAACATATGTACTTATGGATTGCATGATGACGGCATTGGCGGCGGCGGCGGTTGTGGCAGATTCTAGCTCCAAGCGATATACAACACAACAGTGTGGTCTTAATACGAATTGAAGTTGAATAGAATAATACTATTATAGTAGACCACGACACGACGATGACTATCGGAGGCAGAGAGATGGTGGAGGCACAATATGCACGCAGCATGAATAACCACAGAGAGGCGCAAGAAGAATCGGTCTAATTTTAGGGGAGCACATTTATTATAGTGGTAGCAAGCAAGCAGACCGGCGGCACACACTTCCATCAATGGCTAAGCTGTACTCTATAGATGGTGGAGCAGTAGTCTGGTCCTCCTGCATCCAATTATTCGGAGCAACCTGTTTGTTTTTGTTTCGTCGTCATCGGCATCATCATCATCGTCGTCGTCGTCGTCGTCATCATCGTCGTTGTCGTGTAGCACAGCAGGGCACGGGTGAAAATTGGTAAATGGAACAAATTTCACGTGGAAATGCATCGGCATCGACATTGGCATCGCAGCAGACGTTGCTGTTTTGTGATGATGCCATGCCGACGCTCGGTGGTCGGTTGTTTGGTCAATTGTCTGGCTGACATGCCCCCTCCAATGGCACACCATAGAAATCCAGTTTCCGAATGCGTTTCTCAAATGAAAGTAAAATCAAATAACGTACGTACGGATGCGTTCCCATCGTCATCGTCGTCGCCATCGTTATCAACACAACAGCATCTATTGAACAGCCACTAGTAGATGCATCAAATCAAAGGCTCAAGGAGGGCAGGCAGCAGGAGCATCTCTGCGTAGGCTGAAGCAAGTGGCCGGTTGGACAGTTGGTTGGGCGGACGGTGTGCTTTGGAATTTTGAATCCATTTAGCTTCGAGTTTGTTTTGCTTTTGAATTTCGTTAGTGTTGTTGATGGTGGTGGTGTTGCTGCTGTTGGGGCTTTGCGTTTGCACGCTCATCAAGAATGAATGATGTCCGGCGTGCGAAGCAGGAATTCTGCTGCACCATAAATGAATGAATGGATGAATATATTGTTTAAAGTTTTACTTTCGTTTTCTTCTTTCTTTTTTGCTCTGTTCCGGTGCTCCACTGAGTGGAAGGTTTTCGAAATAAGGAGGTTCCTCTTCCGCATTCCGGCATTGGCATGGATGTTGGCGGTTCGATGACGACCACGCACGTATAGAACAAACTATATAGTCGCACTATGTACTATGTGTACGCACGAAGCAGCAACAGGGGGTTTGCGATTTTCTGTTGGTAAACACAAGACAGCTGGAGCAATAGAAAGTGAGGTCATTCAGCTTTCTGTTTAGTGTCCCTACAATGCGCACACACTACATATTTGGACAAATGAGCATACACTAAGATATCTATGAATGTGTGAATGGTGAATCATGCAGACTCCACTTTGGTTAATTTATGGAAATAAAAATCGCAGCTGGGTCTTCCCGACGAGATTTAAAAGGAAAGAATAAATAATCAACCACAGTGAAGAAAGTCATCAGCTAGCTGTCCTTCGATTGGTGAAATTTTAAGCTTAGGAGTAAAACACCCATCGGGACAAAGAAAGCAAATTTGAAGAGTTATGTTGTTTTATTTCAGATTTGGCACAAAAGTGAGCAGAAGTATAAGAAAAAGATTGAAAATTGAGATTTTGGACAGTTTCACCTTCAATTTTTTTGCATTCATATAATTCACAGTATTTTTTTTTACTTAGTATATATATGATACAAGAAAGTTGTGTCCCAGGAGATTGGTTTAGCATCTTGCTGTCAGTGTTAAACTTTTACAGAAGAGTCGATGGCACGAAATTTTGACGGCACAAGCTTGGAATAAAAGTAAAACAATCCGATGTAGCAATCGCTGTTGCAAGGATACCCATTTCGTAAGACTACTATACATGGTAAAACACTAAGGTAATAGCGCAATTAATTTGATCCCAAGGGTAAATAGTGCGTGGTCCAGATTGAATGGTTCGAAAGGAAGATTCTTATACAATGAAGAAGAGACAAGTATCGGGTTTTTCAATAAGAGCGCTACAAAAACGGTTTTGGATATCAATGAAATTCTTTATTCCTGTGAAAGTACGTTCGATGCCATTATGTATGCAACTCGATTTCTTTTGCATGGCCACCACGGGCACGCTTGCAGAAGTCCAGACGCTGAACCTAATTTTCGACTGTTTTCAAGCATAAATCGGACGATACTGCTTCAATTTCACGTTCGATATTCGTACGAAGTTCATCAATCGTCGCTGGGATGTTGGTATAGACCATAGACTTGACGTAACCCCACAGGAAATAGTCTTACGGCGTCAAATCGCACGACCGAGGCGGCCAAGCGACTGGACCATTTCGTGACATAACACGTTCTCCAAACTTGGTTTCCAATAAATTGATTGTGACCATTCGCTGTATGGCTTGTGGCGCCGTCCTGTTGGAACCACATGTCCTCCAAGTCCATATCATCCAATTGGGGCCAAAAATATTCAGTTATCATTGAACGGTTGCGGATCCCCATTCATAGTAACGTGCTAGTCTTGATCATCACGGAAGAAGTACGGCCCAATGACGCCACCGACCCAGAAACCATGGAATACGTGTGGATTGCTGCCTGACAAATACCGCATATTTTGTTTATTGACGGAGCCATTCAGCCAGAAATGAGCATCATCGCTGAAAATGATTTTTCGATGAAAATCCGAATCATTTTCAAGTTGTTGCTCAGCCCAATTCACGAACATACGACGCTTCTGGTGGTCAAGCGGCTTCAGTCCTTGCGTCAATTTAATCTTGTAAGGATGTAGGCCAAGATCTTTTCGCATAATTCGCCACAACGACGTCACAGAGATGCCCAACAACTTGGGCTTTCTGCAACGGAAGCCTCAGCGGCAGCAATATTCTCGACACTACGGGCACTTCTTTGTCCCAGTGGCACGGGAACATTTTGTACTCTGCCTGTGGATTCAAATTCAATTGCTGATCTGCTAAGACGATTATGAAGACCATAAATTGGACGTAGCGCTCTTAACGTTGAGGCCACTGACTCCGAATTTCGGTAGTAAATTTTAATAACTTGGACTCGTTGTTGGCAATGACAAACCTTACTAAAAAGAAAAGTGAAAAGAGCGGCAAGAAATATGGCGTCGTTTGCTGTCCCTGTCGCTCTACTTTTGTAGCGTCCCTGTTGAAAAACCCGTTATATCCTTAATATACAAACATTCACCAAAAGAGCCTGAAGTCAGATTCTATTGAGTGACAAATGTTCCTGGACGTGAGATTTGCCGAAACGTAGGGTTTTCTATTGGTCGACGAGATCTTGTCATTAGAATTGTGACTCGTAGAACTAAATTAAAGTTTTATTAACTGTAATGTTCCACGAATATATGTTTTTCTCGGAATCAAATCTTAATTAGGGTGGAATGCTCCATCCAACGTCACCTCTTTTTATATAGTATATTTCTAAACAGTAGAAAGAAGTGAGTTTTCTGCTAAAAGAACCACTGCTCTACAAACCCATTTACAATTCTTTTCCGTGACCAGACTTGCTGTTGTCTTTTTTTTAATTGCTAAGAATACAAAATAGCTTCTTTGGTTTTTTGCCACTAATTTTATGACATGTCACACATCATAGCCTTTCAACTCTTACCGTCAGCAATAAAACTTAAACAATATTTTCGAAAAAAAACTTCAATTTTACAAATCTTATACAAATCAATCAAGCATTCGCTTGGCCATAAAAACAAATCTTGGCATCAGTGGTTACCTGCTGATTGATTTCTTTCATTCTCATGATGGGACATTTGTTGAAAAGAAACCACTCCTCGAGAAAACAACAAATCCATCTGTGAGCCGACATCCAGTTTGTTGCGGCTGGAAAGCGTCTTATGTGTACTTTCACAGCACTCAGTTGTAACGTAGCACATCAAAAGGCACTTCTGAACTTAATTAGATATTTTATTTCATTGATTTGTAGTTATGGTAGCAGCCGCCGAGGATGTAAATCTATCTATTTTATAGCTTTAAACCAGCGCAAATGGGTACCAAGTAATTAAAAACTAATAAAATCAACCAGGCTCCACCGAAGCCATATATTTCAACTTAAAGCGTTTGTGCCTTGTTTATTTCTTTTTTGCCGACGGTGTTTCGTGATCCAGGCTTTCGTGTATCCAACAACAGTATTAGGTGATCTGGCCATTTCGAACTAAAGACTCTTTCAAACGACAATTGTCCTCTCCGGCATGATTGATTGATTCAGAAGGCTTGGTCGAGATTGAGTTGCTTTCATGAAGCGTCATTGGCCTCGTTAACTTTTTTAACACGAGTTTTTATATGATTAACAAAATGATGGCCGTAATATGGACATGAATTGAAACCAGAAAATTGCCAAGTCAAATTTAAACAAGAATTGGATTTATTTCCTAAATGACTTCGCTAAGTTGTTCTTAGTCGTAGACATTGTGTTAGCCGACTGAAGAGAGACCGTATGCTGATGTCACAGGGCAGTATTCAGGGGACCATTCATAACCAACTTCAAATGATAAAGCTGACAGCGTCTTAGGTCTCCAGAACGATAGCTGCCGCACAAAAGAATCGAGTTGACATTTCATCTTTTAACCATGACAAAACAAGAGCCCATCAATTTGACACCGAAGAAATTTAATGTCAGCATCCATATTTTTGGATGTAGATGGAAAAGGAAGTCACTTTTTCAGAAGATTAAGGGAATCTAACTAGGAATAGAAACGGGCATACTTCGAACTGTAGTACTTTTCTACAAAGGCATCGCCGAAGTTACAATGGCTGTCATTCGAGACGAGGAGTTTTGCTCGAAAACCTACCCTTTTCTCCAAATCTTGTGATGGGTAATTTCTGTTTCTTTCTACGGCTTAAGAGATACTTAGTTATGGGGTTTTGAAGGGTTTCGGTGGTGGTTGTCATGCCAATTCAATTCAATTTTATTGAGACTAAAAAGTATGTCTGGCTGAAAAGTTTTAAATGAGGATATTTAAAATACTTTCTATTATTTTTTACAACATTTCATTTTCTTATACAAAATTTGTACGTATATGCTCCTTCCGGCATACTTTTACACTATGAGGCTCTTGACAGCCGCTTAGAACTAATGACTAGATATTCAGACAGGACAAATTCATGAAAAACAGTTTTGGATTTTTATTAACAATTTTTTTTCTCTCTCTCTCTATCAACTTGTAGGAGGAGCGTTGTAAAATTGTTCAGAAAAGACTTCCTTAATTTGCTGTATAAATGTTTACATATATAGGAACAAAGAAGCTCAACAGTCTACAAGTTATCCTCTTAGGTTAGGCAGTGAAACTTTTTCATAAAACGGCGATAATGAATTCCTGTTATGCTGTGTTACCGGTCGCGATCTTTCGTTAATAAGGTTGACAGGTGAAAGGTAGTAGTAAAGGGTCAGCCATTTAACGTTTTTTTTTCAACTAGTGCTTATTTCGTGAATGGTAACACTTAGCTCATGTGTGATTTGACAGATAATTAGTTTTATCCTTCCGCTGAACGAATATGGTTGTGTATACGCTTGAACAACGCTGGGAAATATTGCGACATTACTTTGAAAATCATGGTAATGTTGAAGAATGTGTGCGAAAATTGCGTACGGATTTTGGAAGAAGAGAAGCACCGTCAGCTCCGTAGGTTCGTTATCTTGTGAAAAAAGTGAAAGAAACTGGCATCCTCATCGATAAACCAAAGCGTGAAAAGTCAAAAACAGTGCGTATAGCCGGGAATATTGCTGCTGTGGCAGAAAGTGTGCGTGAACCACCATCAACATCAATTCACCGTCTTTCTCAACAATTGAACATTTCGGAGACATCATTGAGACGAATTTTGCATAAAGACCTTGGTATGACGCCATACAAAGTCCAATTGGTTCAGGAGTTGAAGCCAACTGACCATCCAATGCGTTTTCGCTTCGCTAAGTGGACCTGCGATCGACTTACAGAAGATGCAGCTCATTTTGATCTTGGCGGGTATGTAAACAAGCAAAATTGTCGCATTTGGGGCACAGAAAACCCGCACGCATACATTGAAAAGCCGATGCACCCAAAACGAGTCACTGTTTGGTGCGGATTTTGGTCCAGAGGCATAATTGGGTCATTTTTCTTCGAAAATGAGCAAGGAGTGGCCGTTACAGTCAATGGCGATCGTTATCGGACCATGTTGAACGAATTTTTGTTCACAAAAATGGAAGAGGATCTTATTGGCAACATTTGGTTTCAACAGGACGGCGCTACGTGCCACACAGCCGAAGCTACACTCGATGTTTTGCGCCCTGTTTTTGAAGATCGCATTATCAGCCGCAGAGCTGATGTCGTTTGGCCACCTCGGAGCGGCGATTTGACACCGTGTTACGTGATAAGTGTTACGCCTACAAGCCAGAGACAATTGACGCTTTAAAGGACAATATTCGTGAAGCCATTGGTGAAATAAAGCTGCACACAATCGATAATGTGCTTAAAAATTGGACCGATCGTGTAGGCTACTGCATGGCCAGCCGAGGCAGCCATTTGAATGAAATTATTTTCCATTATTAACCGGAAGGATTGTACTTTCAAATAAAAAAAGAAATTTGAGAAAATATTCAGCAGTTTTTTTTTATAGGATTTTCAAAAACAAAAGTTATTTGGCGGACCCTTTATTGGTCGTTAACACTTTCGCTAACGTTTAGATCCCAAAGCGCTTCGATGAGCGGATTGGTGAGGGTGGCAGCACTATTTACTCTTTTTTTTAAGGTCTCTATCATGTATAGCAAAAGGGGTGTGACTCTTGTCGTTTCATAAAGTGTAGTATTAGAAAACCATTTTTTGATTGGTCTTCTAAATTTTCCACAACAATATCTTAAAATGCGTCTTTCGAACAACTCAAGCTCTTTTGCTACAGTAGGTGAAATAACCAACAGCTAAAACTATATGTTAATATCGGTCTGATGAGCGTTTGGTATATTAAAACTTAAGTCTTCATTGACACGCTTTTGGAGGATAATAATTAGAGTAGAAGAAGACATTTTAGCTTTATTCAGTATCTTCCTATCATGTTTGATGAACAGGAATTTGTTTTCAATAAGTATCCCCAGATATTTTAGTTCTGTTTTTAGGGTATTGTCGTATCTTCGATTTTTAGGGAAATATTTTTTCCAAGATTTAAAATAGGAAATCAGAACAGGTAATGAGTTCTTTACTTTATCTAAATCGGTGTGTGCCCTTGTTCCACTTGCCAGAATAATTATCTCATCAGCGTACCAAATAGCACCAGGTTCGTTTAAGACAGGATCGCCTATAGGGAAAGTCATAAAGAGAGACGTTGTAAAGCTTAGGACCCATAATTGTTCCACTGAGAATACCTGAGAGTATTGGAAATTCTTCTGAGGACTCAGAACGCAAATTCAAAAAACAGATTATTATTTTGATAATTGATGGAGGAAATCTAAGATTTATTAGTTTATATATAAAACCTTTGTGCCTGATGGAATCAAAGGTTGCTTGGAAATCAATCGCTAGTGCGACGGTACAAATTTTCTCCCTTAGATTGTGAGTAATCTTGTTTCCCAAAAGTAATAGAGAATGTTCTGCTGAGTGACCTTTTTTAAACCCAACTTTCTAAGGACAAAGTTAGAAACTAAGTCAGGACCGCAAGATTTCTTATTATTAAGTGAACTTCTTAATATGTTGACTTTTTGAGGTGTGGTAAATGCCAAACCGAATGCAACAAAACTGTTTCAACGAAGCAGCGCCGTTGTCGATAATTCCCTACTCTCTTCTAGTGCAGCACAAACGCAATAAAACGAAACATAAAAAACAAAGCAAGCAAAGAAAGACAAATTTCGTTGCCGAGAACTGACCTCTCCTTTTGGCTTAACACAATTGAAAAGAATGAATCAAGGTTCTTCTAGAATGAACTCAGTGCCATCCAAAAGGAGTAGGACTTTGTCTACATGTTGTTGGATAACACACTAAAAGATAGTTGCGGATTCCAACATTCTGACCCCCTTGGTTTGTGTTAAAATAAAAAATGTTTTCTTGACTTATGAAACAAAAAAGTTTTTGTTTTTGATTTTTTGATTCGGTTTGTTTTCGGTAGAGCCAAATTAAAGTTGATGTTTTTATGTCATTTCGAATTCGAAATTTAACTTTAGTGATTTAATTGGGGGTAGAACTTTTGAGTCCGACAGTGTTCCCTGCAAGTTCCGTAGAATGTTCAGCGTCTTTAAGGGGTATGAATACCCTTAGAATATTGCCACAAAGCGGTAGGAAAAAATAAGGAAAGACAAGCACTGACGTTGAACATATAAAAAGATAAAAAAAGAGTCTCTAAATTTAGACTGCCCATTCGAAATTGGGGTGGCGAGTATTCGTGCACTTCTTCAGCGAAAGTAAAGTCACAAAGCCTCTCTTTCTCTAAAGGGCAGTGTTTTTGAAACGTATTAATTTGTGTCAAGAATGCAGAGGTGAAAACTTAAGGAACTTCCCAAAGACCACCCTTTTCAGCGTTAGGTACACTTCGATCTCAAGACAACTTATTGAGTACCGATTTCTTGGCCGGAACCCCCGATATGGAAATGTGTTAAGTATAAGGCTTTGTACCCTGTGATACTGTGTTCCACATACATAAATCCTTGGGAGACGGCTTTAAAGAACTGATATAAACTCCAAAGATTCTTAAAAAAATAAATGAATTGGTAGCGCAACAGCTCTTTTGAGGGCCAAGACCAAGCTTCACCATTTGTGTGTGCGTCTTACATTTTTTCACAATGGCGGAGCTCGAGGTAGGGCTGAGGAAAGCAGCCAGATGTTCTTACCCGGATTTGAGCCGGGTTCTCCACGCTCAGGAGCAGACATATGTATTTCCCACTGAGCCACGGCATCCCAAAGATGCTTTGCTTTGAAAAAGAATTAAAAGATGAATAAGTTAAAACGTAGTCAAGGGAAAAGCGGTTGGGTCAAATGAGATACCCACTGAATTTGCGGGAGCGATTAAAAAACATCCGTTGTAGAAAAAAGAGTAAGATGCCCTGCCGGAGCCACCGAAAAGCTGCAAATTAAAATTGGTGTACACCAGAGAAGCACCTTAAATCCCTTGGTAAGCATTGATGTCCTTGATTATCTGCTGGATGTAAAGCGACGAACTCCAAAGTGGAACATCACTTTTTTCTCACAGAATCATCATAAACAAGAATCAATCTTTCTTGCACTTGAGCAATGGAAGTTTGAGTGGATTTTTTTAAGAGGGTACATCATTCCAAAAAAGACCAAGTATTTGTGCTGCTAATTCTCTGATCCACTCCAGTCTATTTTAAATGTTAAATTGAATGGAAATGTTTTTCCCAAGTACCTGGAACTCGTAATCAAGTGTGGAGCTTTGCTGCTAATTCTCTGATCCACTCCTATTTTTATGACAAATTATATGAAAATGTTTTTCCCAAGTACATGTAACTCGTAAACAAGAGTGAACCAACTTGTGAAGACGAAATAACTGATATTTTATGATACAGTATTATATCCGGAGAGGAAATTGAGATATTCGAGGTAGCCTCAACAACATCCGAGAGGTCTGTCGATTTTATTTAAGCCCAGTCTTCGAATCACATGAGCGGAGATTGGAGGCGTCATAAGCCCAACCAATCACAGCATAGCCTTAAGTTACAATTCGATTATTTTTCAAAATTTCATTCCCTCAGTTGAAAAAAAAAGAAATCAGTTAACAATCACCATTCAATTATGAAGCGCATCGCCACGTGTATCTCTGACATTTGATTGCAACGTCATAACCAATCGAATCACCAATTATCTTTGTAAGCTTTCCCCCCTGTTCATCCAATCATCGAGTCGAAATCTCTTCGGCGAAAAAAGGTGCCTCCGTAAGTTTATGAATGGATGAATTAATACAAAGATATGTAATTGCCGAGCTGTTTGTTGATTCAAGTTCATCTTTTCCACCTTAATGACTCATCATGTTTGGACGCATATAAAGAGCAATACACAACCTCGCAGCGCTAACAGCAATCAGCGTGATCTATCTGGTCATTAATATGGTAAAGAAAAGGATCTTACACAATTAAGCGTACTTAAAACGCACGCCACGTTCGTTTCTTTTGAATTACGAATCTGGGTAAAGAGGCGCGTACATCTTGTGACGGGAAAGCACTACGAGAATTGTGTCTGAAACGCAAGTCTAAAATTAATGCACTCACAGTTGGCGGCAATGTCTTTATATTTTACTGTCAATGACATCACCATCGATTGCAATAAATCGTCGGTGATTCTGTCTTTTCAGTCTATTCGCCAATCACCCAGCAATGAGGACGACCGACGAACGAGGTGGATAAATCCAGTCGAATGCGGATGGTAGTTGAAATGCGTTTGCTGTAGTCTGTATGCACACTTTCCAATTTTCCACCTACCGCAGTAGTGCCATTGTTACACCCTCTCGAACGGGTAGTAGTAGTGTTGTTGTTGTCGTCTTGCCACTGCAAATTCACTCCTTGTCGGGCGCCAACTTTGAGCGCTCTTAAGAATTGCATTACTCGCACTAAACCGCATGGTTCGCTCGTTCGGTACTCGGTCGTTGCTCGCTCGTTGGGTCGGTCGTTGTAGGGACCTTTAAGCGCATTATAAATTCAGCTCAACTGAACCCATGAGGGGTCTCACTTCGTTTTTTCTTTTTTTTCTCTCTTCTTTGGCATCAGCTTTAGCCAGCAAGGTATTGCGAAAGACCGATGCATGAGCAGGCAATGGAGCACAATGGTGCATGGAGTTTCAAAACGATAAAACCACCATCGACTGAGGCAACTCCAGTTGTTGGCGGAGCACGAGGACGACACAACAGTCCAAAGTGTCTTGGAACGAGTATCTACATACATGAAGCACGTTGCTGGCAGTACCGATTCCGATGCCGACCCTCGGTCCCTACCCATGCCGGCAAGTTTATGTCTTCATCCTTAAATTTTATTATTCAAAATGAAGAAGTGAAGCAGCAGCAGCAGTCGGGCTGGTTTTTCGTCGTTCATTAGTCTTAGTCGGTAAGGTCTAACTTGGTTTGTGTGGTGCGAGCGATGTGGCAGAGTTTCATGGCCCGAAAGGGTGGCTTTTGAAAAGTTGCGGGCCTTTTATAAAGTTCCCACACACGTACTGGCTTACGACCGTGAAGGAATTTTAACGCGCGCGAATGTCAAATTCAATAAGGAATGCCCTAAACTATCCGAGATTATAGTGACATTTACAAGTGGCTCTGCTCTCGGTTGGTGGTTCTTCTTTTTCTTCTCTTCCCTGATCTATGGTCGTACACATTTTGTTGTTGTTGTTTTTGTTGTTTAGTTAGTTTTCTTTTTCGTTATGCAGTGCAAGTTTATACCAAGACTTGTGTATATTTATGCGCTTAAAATTTATTGGCATGTTTTTTCGTTTGTATGATGCGGGTATCCATTTGGAAAGAGATAAGTGATGATCGTTTGTTTGATTACTGGAAATATTGGGTTATTAACAAATTCGATCGAAGTGGGAGTCCTCTGTTAAATCAAACTCAAATCAGACTTTAATTTTGTATATTTTAACGTTAGATAAGAGAAGGTGATGCAAATTTTCAACTGCCGAAGTTTTAAGTTTTAAAAATGACAGTCAAGTTTGTCCATGGGGCCTTGACGACTAAGTCCAGACTGACGAAACTTAACCTTATGCAGAGGATAGCTGTTTTTAAGTTTGAAAAAGTAAGTTCGAATAGGATGTTCAATGTTTTTGTACCACAGGTTTGCTAATCCGAAAAAAGAAGATGAAGAACAGCTCCCGATTTGAACAAAATTGAGAATTGGCCAAGTTTTTCAAGTGTCTTAGCACTTAGATTTGATCAAGGGGATGCCAAAAGGTAAGAAACGAAGTCCGCAGTGATCAGGGTATTTAATCTGAATAGGTCGACTGATTTGAACAGACGATGTAAATCTAAAGGGCTTAAAACTTAATCGTTTGTGTTGAACGAAATTGCGGTTTGTTGCTGCTCGCTGGTTGCATTTTATACGCGCGACCGACGGCGGGTGTATTACCGTCTTGAAGGACCTGATCATTTTAGCTTTTTTAAATGCTTTGGGGTTTTCATTAATTCGGTCTTCCTGGATCAATCTTTTCTATAGAAGCTTGTTCATAATTCACGGGTAAATGTATTACATACTTAATATTGGATAACTTAGTGACGTTAACTTTTTGAAAATCACGGCAACTGTCAGTTTTATTTTGATATTTGTGAAGTTATCAGCTCGTCAAATCAAATTACATCCAAATATCCTGCCAAGCCAAAAGGTTGCCATATGCATTGATAGTCAAGCAGCCATCAAAGCTATTGCCTCCTTTACTTCAAATTCAAAATAAGTACAGGAATGCCGAGCTGAAATAGCGTCGTTAGAAGGTCAACTCATTTCCCTTATATGGGTTCCCGACCATAGTGCCATCACAGGTAATGAGAAGGCCGATGAACTTGCTAGAAAGGGATCTGCCCTTCAGCGCTCGCGTGCAGGTGAGGTTTTCATCTCACTACAAGCAGTTAAAGCTAATATATATCCTCATACTTTCTTGAAGTAGCAAATCTAAGATGGATCAGACTTACGAACTGTCAAGGAAACAACATCAAGGAAAATATGGCCGGAATACAAACAATCTAAAACAAAAGATATCCTTCGGTGAGCCCGTCAGGATATTGCTAGATTAGTGGCGGTCTGCACAGGACACTGGCCGATTGAAGATCATGCCATTAAGCTAGGTAATTCGAAATTGGGTTTATTAGTATTATTGGACTTCTTCAGCGAAAGTAAAGTCACAAAGCCTCTCTTCCTCTAAAGGGCAGTTTTTTTGTGACGGATTAATTTGTGAAAATAATGAAGAGGTGAAGACTGAAGGAACTTCCCAAAGACCACCCTTTTCAGCGTTAGGTACACTTCGATCTCAAGACAACTCTTTGAGACTTTGTACCCGGTGATACTGTATTCCACATAGAAAAATCCTTTGGAGGCGGCTTTAAAGAGCTAATATAAGCTCCAAAGATTCTTAAAAAAATAAATGAATTGGTAGCGCAACAGCCATTAAGCTAGGTATCCCACACAACTCACATTGTTGCAGCTGCAAAACACAGCTGAGAGGGAGACCCTAACACACTTCTTTTGCGACTGTCCGGCTCTTGCTAGAGCCAGACAACGGGCGCTTGGTAGACCCTTCTTCAACTCAATTAATGAGATTTCTGCTAAGGATATTAAGGAACTAAAGTCCTTCTTAAATACCTCGGGCTGGATTTAGAGATATTTCAAATACACCAAAATAACATCATAAACAAGGTAACAGAGCTGTGGTATTAAAACGGCACTGAACCACCAGTTTTACCTACCTACCTAACAGCTATGGAACCCTCTACTGCTCATGATAGCAAAATACCCGGGGTTTTATTTTTGAATTTGGCCACAGATTACCCAGATTTAACACAAATTGGTCAGATACCAAGACTTTAAGCCATTCGCCTCGGTAAGATTGCAACTGGACGTGAAAGCAGTGGTTCCGGTGACCACGAAGTGCTCGTTCCGACGCGAATATTGCCGCTGTGGCTGAAGATTAAGCCGATGAGCCGTCAACTTCGACCAGATGCCGTTCCACGCAATTGGAGATAAAAAAAAAAAACAGACAGTCCATTGCAGGCCGTTAGTTGCGTCTCAACTATGTTCATCCTCTCCTTAACCTCAAAAACCCAGTGGAAGATCAAGAGCGACGTGACCCATTTCCATCGGAATGGATACTTATACATCTAGTTTACTGAGAATCGACGTTTCATTCAGGAAGGACCATTACAATGACACCTACATATACGCCGGAGATGTCTTCGGACCCCGGACACACTTACTGCTTCTGGTGAGCGGTATAGAACCATGACGTGGTCCTACTGCCTTAAATATGTAGATGAATTGGTATTGAAGCGAATGTGGTTTCGGTGTAATCTCACAGAAAGATCGCACGAAAATGGACATTTTGAAGGATGCTTTTCAGGATCGCTAAATGTTAACCCGAACTGTTAAAATCAATGACGGGTCATATGTTTGATTTGTGACAATTGTCTTTTCAAAATAAAACGTCTTTTTCATCACTTCCTTCATGCATATAGTCATAGCAAGCTGTTAGCAATAGTTAGCTGATAACTTATTGTTTATGCATATTATGTAGTTCATAAAGGAAAAAACTTTTTTACTAGTTTTAAGTGTTTTTTTGAAGGTGTGACCGTACAATCACGTAAGCACCGCGGGGGTACGTGTTAAATTTTTTTAACGATGTAACTGTACGGTGACGCTGGTACTTAAAGAGTTCGAATTTTTAGAGGATCCTGCTTTTTTCTGTAGAAAACTATCACTTCAGGAGGCTGTAGACTATCTTTTGGTGACTTGGTCGATGGTATTTACATAACTACCCGATGAAGATGGAAATATCGGCGGAGAGGATGATGCCGATGAAAATGAAGGCGGCACGATTGATGACTTGAACGGGTATCAATTGAGAGCCGGTTGTGAATAAGTATTAAGAAATGGTCAACATATTAATATAATTCAGCTGGGAGAGCAGCCTATTACAACCGAGAACGTGGAGGACGTTCTCATCGAGATCTTAGATGAGTCGCAATTGAACTTACCAGTTGACCAACCTACCCAAGAGATACAACAGGAGCAAATAGATGCTTCAAGTGCATATGAAGCTATTGAAGAAGAAAAAGGAGAAAATTCGATTCTGCCGGATTGCCACTCGAGTCAGGAAAATACCTGCCTCCAACAAAGGAACAACTTTAAAATGGTCAAATGATGTAACAAGTCCTGGAATACTAATTTTTCCTGAAGCAAACTTCGATGACTGTCGGGATGTGCAATCGCATGAGCTTTTCGAATGGTTTTTTGACGATAATATGCCATAAAAAAAGAAGGTAAGCCAATACGAAAAATTTCGATTCGTGAAATGCGAACTTTCATTGGCATTCTGCTGGTGACTGGGTACAATTCGATTCCTTGTTATAAGGCGTATTGGAATAGCTCTGATGATCTACGGAACGAATTAATTTACAAATCAATGCGGCGAGGGCGATTTGAAGAAATTCTTAGTTGCTTACATTTTGAAACAAACTTGCCTGCACCACATGGAAATAAAGACAAGCTTTGGAAGTTGCGTCCCATGACAGACCATTTAAAGACAAACATGCTTAAAAATTTCCATCCCATACAACAATTATCTTATGATGAAAGCATGATAGCCTATTATCAAAGACATGGTTGTCAGCAATTTATAAAAGGTAAGACAATAAGATTTGGTTTCAAAACCTGGTCGTTGTGTACACCCTCGGGTTACATGGTAAATTTCGATATTTACCAAGGAAAAAATCCCCGATCAAACCCGAAACATGAAGAACGATTTGGCAAATGTGCGGCACCTCTCTTGTCAATGATTTATGACCTCCCACAAAATATCAGAGGCCTACCGTTTTCCTTTTACTTCGACAACTTGTTTACAGAATTTCCATTTCTCACATATCTAAATGCAAGAGGATACAATGCAACAGCTACGATTCGAGAGAACCGTATTCCTCCAAGTTGTAGAACACAGAAATAAATTAAAAAAATCGTATCGTGGAACGTATACTACTGTGTCCAAAAAATAAGAATTTAAACTGCGCGCGTCGAAGGATTTGGAAATTTTTCTTTCTTTTTAGGCTGGTAGTACTGTCAGTGACATCTATGTGAAATTTCATGTCAAAATATATTCATAGTGTTTGAGATACGCGTCGTTTTCTGAGCTGCTAAAAGTGAGTTTTTCGTTTTTTGCGACGTCGAAATTTATTGAGCAAAGAATTTGCATTAAATTTTTTTTGCGGAATCAATTTTCTGCTGCGGATACGTTGAGGATGGTGCAGAAAGCCTTTGATGATGAGGCTATGTCTAAAAAAAATTTTTACAAGTGGTATAGTGATTTCCAAGCCGGCCGTGAACGTGTCGAAGACGAAGAGCGTTCTGGGTGACCATCAACCTCAACCGATGAAGCTCACGTCCAACAAATCAAAGATTTGGTGTTGAAAAACCATCGATTAACGATTAGAGACCTTGCTGATGAAGTTGGCTTATCGAAAGGCTCAGTCAATACGATTTTGAAGGATGCTTTGGACCTCAAGCGCGTCAAATCTCGACTGGTACCGAAAACATTGAATTTTTTGGAAAAAAGGAGTCGCGTTGAAGTGTGTGAAACAATGCTTTCCGACTACCAGGATGTCATGAAACGCATTATAACTGGCGATGAGGCTTGGATCTATGCTTACGACCCCGAAACAACTAATCAATCGAGCGAATATCGTGCCAAAGGAGAGCCGAGACAAAAAAAAAAACGCGCCAAAGTCGCTCAAGAAGACAATTCTTGGTTTTTACACCACGATAATGCACCATCCCATACCGCACTCGTAATTCGTGATCATTTCGCAAAAAACTCAACCCATATCGTTCCGCAACCACCGTATTCACCTGATCTGGTGCCGTGCGACTTCTGCCTGTTCAACAAGCTCAAAAGACCGCTCCGGGGACACTGTTTTGATACGATAGAGGAGATTCAAGCCGCAGCGAAGACGGAACTGAAGGCCATCCCGGAAATTGACTACAACCAGTGTTTCAAAGATTGGAAAATCCGTTGGCATAACTGCTTTGCATCGGGAGGGGATTACTTTGAAGGGGATAAAATTGATTTGGAAGAATAGAGAAAGAATTTGCAAAATAAATACAATGTCACCTTATTTTTTGGACAAGGTGGTATATCGACCAAAATGTCAGAAACAGAAATAAGGTTAACAAAATGGGTTGAAAATTCTGTTGTTTGCATTGCCTCAACTTGTTATGGTGCTTTGCCAACTTAAACAGCATCTCGTTATTCGAGAGAAAATGGACGGAAAGTGGGCATTGTTCGACCATGTGCAATTACCGAGTACAACAAATTTATGTGCGGTGTCGATCATCTTGATCAAAATGTGAATAATCACCGAATTTGATACCGAGGAAAAAAGTGGTGGAGCTTAAATTTTACTTGGTTAAATAATGCTTGGCAACTGCAATAAGGATTGAGGCCATTATCCCAGTTGGAATTCAAACGATCAATCGCTGTTTATTACTGCACACACTACGGTGGAGTACCAATTCATCCTGGGCCGAAGCGAAAACGTCTTGTGGATGATTTGACTAAAAAAATTCGATATGAGAGAACTGATCATTTCGTAGGTCCACTTGCAAAGAGGAGACGTTGCGCGGGTGAGGATTGCAAAAGTGTTATGAGTACATATTGTATCAAATGCAATATTGGCCTTTGCGTGAAATGTTTTCAATACTTTCACACCCAAAACTAGTAACTTTTGTGACTTTCAACTTCACTGAAATTTATTCGTTATATTCTCTGTTTTCCTACGTAAGCTTTGATTTTACAGGTAATCCTTAACAAGGTATCTAGCAGTGCCAGCGTAACCATACGGTCACAGCACAGAAATCGTCTTACCTGTATTCCCAATGCAGGCAAAACTGCAGGAGTATAACATTCGGACACAGGAAAGTCTAGTCTATAATCCCTATGAGTTTGGTTGAAAAATTCGCGTAAAATAATTACAGCACCATTCGGGTTAATGAAGATAAGCCACAAACTTTGGAAAGAGTACGACACGAGTGTTTACTTAACGTCCGAGAACAATCAAAAATGCGTCTCCAAAAAGTTATGGAAAGAACTCAAAGGCTCTTTTAAAAAATTTAAAAGTGTGAGTTTTTTTCAACCACGAGGATATGTAAAGGGTGATTTTTTAGCTATTATCTTTTTGGCAACACTTGTTTAAACAGCTGACGCACGTTTCGTGTTTTGTTTCACTGTCAAAAATGTTCAGTTTGGTCTAAAATTTAACCATGAATCGTCTTACAAACGAACAACGCTTGCAAATTATTGAATTTTATTATCAAAATGCGTGCTCTGTTAAGAAAGTTCATCGCGCGCTTCTTCCATTTTATGGTCAGTTTAATCGACCCACTGAAGCGGCTATTCGGGCTATTGTGACTAAATTTCGCACAAAATTTACATTGTTGGACATTGAACCACCAACACGCTTACGTAGAGTGCGAACTGAAGAAAATATCGCAGCTGTTTCGGCCAGTGTTAATGATGACCATCAATTGTCGATTCGTCGCCGTTTGCAGCAATTGGGCCCCTGTTACTCAACAACGTGGAAAATTTTACGGAAGGATTTAGGTGTGATGCCTTTCAAAAAACAGCTGGTGCAAGAATTGAAGCCGAACGACCTACAGCAACGTAAAATTTTTGTTGAATGGGCTCTTGGAAAGTTGGGCGAAGAGGAAGTTGAGCTCATTTTTGGCTCAATGGGTACGTTAATAAGCAGAATTGTCGATTTTGGAGTGAATATCAGCCAGAAGCATTGCAAGAGCTACCAAAGCATCCAGAAAAAGTCACAGTTTGGAGCGATTTATGGGCTGGTGGCATCATTGGACCGTACTTCTTCAAAGATGATGTGAATCGTAACGTAACTGTGAATGGTGAACGCTACGGTGAGATGATATCCAACTTTTTTTTTTGCCCAAAATGCAAGAGCTTGACTTGCATGACATGTGGTTTGCACAAGACGGTGTCACATGCCAAACAGCACGCGCAATAATGGACTTATTGAGAGGCGAGTTCGGTCAACATTTTATTTCACGTTCGGAACGGGTCCCGAATTGGCCGCCTAGATCGTGCGATTTAACGCCTTTAGACTATTTTTTGTGGGGCTATGTTAAAGCTCATGTCTATACAGACAAACCCGCTTCAATTGACGCATTGGAAGACAACATTGAAGCATTTATTCGTGGGATACCGGTCGAAATGTTGGAAAGAGTATGCCAAAATTGGACTAAGTGGATGGACCATTTGAGGCGTAGTCAAGGTCAACATTTGCATGAAATAATCTTCAAACATTAAATTATTAGGATCGTACTATCGATTCAAATTAAGATTTCATGCATTTTTCTGAATTTTTGGGTTTTTTTTTTAAAAAACTTTCCTATAGCTTTTAAAAAATCACCCTTTAGAAGTAAATTTAAGATCCATCAACTTTCATCATAAGTCTTTAAAGGAATATAGTATATTTCAAGGACTTTTCAAACTCCGGTAAACCAGGGAAACCATGGTTAATATTCTTTTTTTAATTTTTTTTTAACATAAATGTTTTTTTTTTCTCCCAAAGATGTTTCATCTAAATTCCAATCAACTCAATTCTGTTTTATTTTTTTGTCGCAACTGCAATGACGCAAAGCCAATGACAGTTTAGGATACAGATAAAACAGCCCTTTACACAAAAGCCTACCAGTTAAATGACGCTTTCATCCGTTTGAACCTCTCGTTCCAGCTTGTTAATCAGGCTTGTATCGCAACTCAATAATCCCAACAGGAATGTCAAAGGACGAAGCAGCGGCCGTAATAGCCTCCACCCTTTCCATGGCGCTCTGATTACACAAATTGCAAAATAAGACCATAGCTTTATTTTTGTTTTTCGTTTCCTCGTTTTTTGTGTGTGTACGATTTTTTTTTTGTTCATCGCTCGTTCCGCCTTCTTGCGTCTCATTAAGGCCCCTCTACTGGCCAATGGATTGTAACGATAATGCAGCTCGCAAAAATTTCCAATTCGTTGTTGTTGGTATTGATTTTGAATTTTAATTAGCCAATGCACCACCGCTGCTGTACTTGCCACCGCCTCTTCTGTTCAATCAAATTTAGTGTTAAAAAAAAAATGCATCATCCTGGCATACGCATTAAAAATATACGGCGAATCCTGCGTGCGTAAAAAAAAGGATATTTGTGGAAGTTTTTTTTTTTTTTTTTTGCTTTTTAAATGGGCGACTACATATATAGTAGAGAGGATAACACACGCAGCAATCCTTTGCGTATTTCTCGTACGCATACACTTATTTGGCGAATGGATTAATTTAAATTCGCCTCATTATTTTAATGTGGAACTTTTATATATCATCGTGATGTGGCAGGATGTATACAAAGGACACGAGACTGTATGTATGTGGGTAACAAAAAAATTAATTAATTTGAACAATAAGTTGTTATTTCTGAAATGTGCATGTACACGACGCAAAAAATAAAAGGAGGGACACAAAAAAATAGAAAAAAAAAGTAAAGACCAGCCCAGAGATGAAAAATAAAATAAAACGATGGACAGACACAGGGACAGAAGAGAGGAGTACAATCAGCAATTGGCTCAATGTGAAACTACTACAAATCATCAGGGGAATTCACCAGAATGTGATGCAGCACCGGCAGCAGCAGCAGCAGCGATAGTAGTTCAGATCAACCCTTTATATCCCTGCTGTACGAGCAGGACACTGCTGGACTCTAGTAAAACGTTTTGCCGGTGTTCATTTTTATCCAAGCACGAGGACATAAAAACAGGACCTCTATCTGTCCGTGTATCTGCATAATACACCATCACACTGGGAGCAGTGCCAGTAGAAACACCCAGCAGCTTCGGCACCACAGAACGACGACTAAGTACACCAGGCGAAAGGACTGGTGGGTGGGTGAGGGCGTTTGAGGCGTTTGTGTGTAGTAAATTGTTCGACTTTACCGGACATATGACAAAAATTCCCTTTTTAGTTTTTTGGTTTTTGTATTTGCTGAGGACACACGTTGTCAGTGGGAGTTTGGAAAGTACTGTCTGAGCGAGCGTGCGGCAAGGCAAAAAAACCATTGAGTTTGGGGCGAGTGAGCACTGACAGATTATAATCTCCTGGAATGATATTTGGAGTGCAACCGCTCAACAGAACAACACTACTCGTAGAACAGCCAAAACGACGATGATTAAGTATTTTTTTTTTTACATTTTGCCATGTGCAGGAGTTTGCCGAAGGTGCTTAGTGTGCACAACAGGACTACTCTGTGCAGCACACACATATGGTCGATAAATTAAAATTCGTTAAATATTAATTACCTGATGGGGTGACGGGGATGCCTGTGATGGTTGAGGCGATGGACTTGGTGCAGCATGTCCAGGACTATTGGGTGGCGGTCCACCGTGTTGTGGTTGATGTGGAGATGCTGGAGGATGCGGATGACCACCGGGTCCGGGACTAGCAGCTGGTGAGGATCCACCTGGCCAAGGTCGATTTGGTTCAGGATACTAGAAACAAAAAAACACAACAAGATACATAAAATCAGTTTCAATACGTACGATTTTTTTTTAGGTTGTTTTTCAAAATTTTGATTGATGATGGGTGGCTTGGTGGTGGTGGTGGAAAGAAGATCCAAGCCATCACAGACAATTGTATTTTTTTATTTTTATGCGCGACCAGCGAGCAAAACATACATAGATGTGTAATTAAAAATTGCAATTTCGTGTGTATGCACAGCCACTATTCGGGACGAGATGTAGATACAATTTTGTTATGTGTACTTTTTTTTTTTTTAAATAGTATCTCATAGGTGCACAAATGCACACAGACAATTTCACATTTTTACGCAATGCGGATGTAGAAAATAAAATAATATAAATTTCATTAGGCGGCCATTTCGTAAAATAAATGAATTTGTTGGATATTCAAAAAAAAAAAAAAAAAAAAGGTTTTATTTTATACATAAATTTATGTATACATATATATATGTATTTATTTTTTTCTGTGTCAAATGAAAAATTTAGCTTTGGAATGACATAATTGCCACTGGAGAATAGTGCAGCTCGTACACAAATGAATGTATTCATCTTTTGTATCAAATAATTCAATTTTTATTGGAATTTTGTTTGAAATGAAATGTTAATTTTTTTTAAAAGTCAAACACAGGAAGGACATGGTTGTGTTTTTGTGTTTGAATATTTTTGTTTTTTGCTAGTGCCTCATGCTTGAAATGATTTCGTAATGAATTCGTGGATAGAAAAAAATTGCCACTGTCAAATCATTTTTATTTAATTACGACATAACGCTCACATCATTCCAATCATTATTTTTTTCTGAAGTGAAAAAATTGGATAACGCCTTTGTTGCGTTGGGTTTTTATTCAATTTGTTGAAATTAGAAAATACTGTATAAAAATTTTTAAGCTAACCCAGGTCTTGGTGATTTTCACGTTTTTTTTTCACAGATTTTATATTTTGTAAAATTTTAAATAAAAATAATAAAAATAAAATTAATGACAAATTTTTCAGGTTGACAACTCAGTGAATGCCAATTGGTTTCACAGAAAGATGTCATAATTTTTAACGACACATGTTTAGTTTCCTTATGACAGGAGAGGCTCCTGGATATCCGCATTAGGAAGAGTGAGGGAAGTGAGGAGCTTTTAATAATTTAAGGAACCTCACAATCAAAAACGCTCTAGATGCAACGGAAATCGAATAAGACATATCCGAATGGATATGAAAGATATTAGTTAGCAGGAAAGCAATCACAGTTCCATTAAGAAGTTAGTCACTAGACGTACTCCTCAGGGTGGGGTCATATGCCCGCTTATGGGCGTAGAGCTAAAGAAACTGCAATCTGTGGGCATAGACGCAACTGTCTACTCAAACGATGTTGTGTTACTAGTGCAGGGAAAATTTCCAAACACACACAGGAAAGAATTAAAAAAGAATTAATTTATAAAAGAACAGTTGGAAAAAACTAGGGACTCAAACCATAAAGAAAGTCAGACGCATACAAACATATGGGGTTCCTGTCTGGTGGAAAGCAACACTCAAGACGACGACAATGGGCAAATAAGCAGTATTACAGAGAACGGCCAGTATTGTCACAACAGGTGCGCTACGTTCTACCCCATCGGCAGCACTGGACGTATTTCTCCACATGCTGTCGCTTGACATACAGATAAGACTTCGAGTGGGGAAAAAGGCGTACTAAAGGCTCACAAACAAAGAGCTTTTTTAAAAATATGTAGTAGCGTAGGTCATCACACGATTCTCAAAGAATTCAACATGGGCAATCCATTCGAAATTCTTAAAAGCAAGCTTAAGGAAATGGACGAAATCCTTCTGTAATTAGACTTCGATAATTGTGGAAATTTCTCATCTATTAGAGTGCCCAAGAAAGATGGAGTACAACGCAATAAGACATGTCGAAGGGTTTGGGATCAAACGAATATTTGACAAGTTCTTCAAGCACGAAAAACAACATTAAAAGAAGACCAAGTTATATACCGCGCTTCAGCATAAGATCCCTTTAAGAGTTCCAGCGACATAAAACACCAAGTATCATCGGACGAAGACATAAATGTGCCCTCAAGAGGTTAAATGAAAAACAATAACGCGGATGCTTAGCCCAACAAAAACCGCTTGTGTCGAAAAAGAACTTGAGAGCCAGATTAGATGTCACCTGAAAAAGCCGCTAAATTTTTGAAAAAATATACTTTGGAGCGACGAATCTTAGGTTGACAGGTACGGATCGGATGGAAAAAATATGTTTGACGACGTTCTCAAAACAAACAACATGACCCAAAGTACACTTTGAAAACGGTTAAACATGGTGGAGGGAGCATAATGATCTGCGGAGCCTTTTCCTTCCATGGTGTTAGTCCAATAGTTAAAATCGACATAAAAATGGATCAACACATTTACAAACACATTATTGCCAATCACATGATTTGGCGCTTCATGCACCACAATGACCCCAAACACACCTCGAAATTGGTAAAGAGCTACTTGCCGTTGTAAAATGGCCCTCACAATCACCCGATCTAAACCCAATCAAAAATTTATGAAATGACATCGAACATCATGTGGGACAAAAAAACCGAAGAATTTGACAGATTTGTGGCAGGAATTACAAAACGTAAAACATTCAAAAGCGACGATGCGAGGCTCTAGTCGAAAGTTTAAATTGTTTCCAATTAAGTTCTAATGCAGTTAAAGTATTGAAATACACATATGGTCATTAAAATAGAGACACTTGGTTGTATTATGCAAAAATGCAAATTTGAAAGTCAACGCTTAACAAAAGACATCCCTGTACTATTCAATTACGTTATAACTTCCAAAGAAAAAAAAAAATTAGTTCCGTTATTCCGAAAATATTTTTCTAACGTTTGGAAATGTATCAGAATCAGACAACGATCAAATTCTTTGTGGCCATTAAAATAGAGACAGTTGGATAAACAGCAGTGCAGTTTACTGTGTTACAAAAAATTATAAATAAAAAAGTTGAGATCCGTGTTAAGCGGTAAGTGATAATTTAGTGGACTATAAATGTAGGAATATTTTAAAATTTAGAAAAAACATGGGCCGTGGAAGACATTGTACCTTTGGAAGAGAAACCCGTTATTTTAGCTCTAACAAAAGAGGGCAAATCGCTACGTGAAGTTGCCAAAAGAAACTTGTTGAAAATGCTCTTCTACCACAAGAACCAAGAAACAACGGGGTCAACCAAGAAAAACAGCGGTTTACGAAGATCGCAAAATTGTTAGATCTGCTAAAGTTGATCCTTTTAAGTCTTCAAAAGCTATTCGAGCAGAGCTTCAGTTGATAATATCTGCAAGGACTATTCGGAGAAGGCACGTTGAAGGTAATCTACATGGAAGAATAGCAAGAAGGGTACCGCTGTTGAAAAAAAAAGAACATTAAGAGCTGTGTACAATTCGCAAAAGACCATTTGGATTGGAGTGAACCGCAACGAAGCCAAAAATGGAGAAATGTGTTGTGGACTGAGAGACTAAAATAAACCTCTTTGGAAGGCCACCTCTAAAAGAACTAAAGTCACAGTACACAATAAAAACCGTCAAACACGGAGGCGGAAATATTCAACTTTGGGGATGCTTTTCGTGGAATGGTGTAGGACCACTGCATTGAATTGAGGGTAAGATGGATCAGCATATGTATACCGATATAATGAGGAATACAATGCTCCCATATGCAGAGGAAAATATGCCTCTTAAATGGGTCCTTCAACAAGACAACGACCCGAAATATACCTCAAAGGCAGCGCAAAATTTTTTCAAAGACCAAAAGATTTAGCTTATGGAATGGCCATCCCAATCGCCGGATTTGAATCCTATAGAGCATTATGGGGGGATTTGAAAATGGCGGTTGGAAGACATTCAACAAAAAACAAAGCAGAATAATGGCGTATAGCACAATTCCGGTTGAAAAATGTCGCCGATAAGTGGAATTTATGCCAAACAGGTGCCAGGCGGTAATCAAAAGTAGGGGTGGAGCAACAAGTTATTGAAGTGTTTTTGTTAACAAATTGCTTGATTTTTTTTCAATTTTTGTTAAGTGCCTCTATTTTGATGTCAAATGAAATGTGATTTTTTGTTGTTTTTATTAAGCTTCTTATTCTACGAATTAAAAAAAAATATTGCAATTGATTGATTTTTAGTATAAATAACCAAAAAGAAGCAAATAAAATATGAAAATCCTTTTTGAGTTGAAAATATTTAATTTTCAAAAATTTCATGGTGTCTCTATTTTAATGACCATAGTTAGTAACTTTTATCAGCAGTTTCTTTATAAAATTAACAGATGTGCTAAATTCATGTCCACCACTGTACATTCACACAAGTTTTTACGGAACCTTCGTTGCGCGAGCCCGACACGCAATTGGCCGGTTTTTTTTTTTTCGGCAAAGAAACTTGATGACAATTTTGACTTTTAATTTAATTTAATTTAACTTTTAATTTTCAAAATGAATTTAAATAATTTTTTAAGCGCGTAACTAGTGAGGGTATAAGCAAGCTATAGGACCAGTAGAAAAATCCGATTGTTACTGTTTTTGCTTCAAGCCTCCGCAGTTTACCCTTAACGTCTTCACAATTAATTGGAACTAGACCATTTAGCGGTAGCAGATAAATGGTTTTAGTTTAACAAGTTTGTTTTAAAAAAAAAATAAAAATAAATTGTTTTCCCTCATTGGACTCATATTAGAGAAATGTGCCGAGAAGCCTGAGAAAAGTCTTATCAGTGCACCTTGATTTTATAGAATCACAAAAGAATTAAATCCAAGACGATTCCATCGATTCCACTCTTATTTCAGCGAAATCGACAAACACAAGTACGACACCAACAAGAAAGGTTTGAAATAATAAAGCTCTCACAATCAATTAGGGATCAAAACTATTTGGAATATTTTCGCAGGGAACCGCATTTACGAACGCGTATCCGTGTATCCATCCAACCACAAGCTAACGACAGCTTATCGGATGAAGAAAACGCATGCTACAACTGGACATTGACCTCATTAACCATCGATTTGAAATGACAGTCCACAACACTACACTCCATCTACTCGTACTTTGTGTCATGTGTATTGTGTGCGAGCGTGTATCGCCACAAATTGCAATCCACTTAATCACGGTACCCGAGTAAGAAGGGCAGATCTGGCGGTAACGATAATTATTGTTATGCGGATGGTGCGGCGCTGCACGGCGGTGGAGAGAGAGTCTCTTATGCTTGGATAACGCCGCACTACAGATACTCATTATCATCGCAGATACATAAATTATAAGTTTTACATAATACCAAATGGATAGATACAGAGATGTTGACTAGAAATGACATACCCCTACATTGTACGAGAACGCACATACATACGTGTGTTTTGTGGCATAATAATATGATAAAAGGTGTCCAATTACCTGATGCGTTGAATAGGCAGTCCTGTGATTTGGTCCTGTCGCCGGGCCTGGTGGTGTGGGATATCGTTGCGGGTATGGTGAATATTGAGATGTACCAGAGCCTTGCGCCGTTGACTGGGGCGGTGGTGGTGGTGGTCCACCTGGCTGTTGTTGGGGTGAACTTGGATAGGAACCTGAATTTTGCCCATGCGTTGGGGGATAAGGTGATTGACCTCTGGAAGTGTTTGACTGTAAATAGACAAAATTAAAAATAATAACTATTATTTCAATACTTTATTCGAATTCAAGACAAATCATTGATTTATGTTTGTCGTTTATTATAAAATTTTCATAGTTTTTTTTTGCGCACGAGTAAAATTAAAATTGTATAAATCTAAGCCCGAAATAATGCACGGACACATTCATAACGCCTGCGGGGGGAGGGTGACACCTGCTGTAGCATGGCATAGACTTCAATAACTCAGATACGGAGCACGGTACAATCGTACTTTTAACATTGACAAACATTCAACACGAATTTTTTAATAACAATTTTGAACTTTTTGCACAGCAGATAGATGAAATATTTTACAGACGTCATCGAGGTTTGTACAAAATAATGTGACTTTGTTGGTGTCGAAAAAAAGACTTTATTCATTCAAGTCGTTTTTGTTTCCTTCAAAATAATTACCATCAGATTTGTGCCCGCCCGACTCTAGACAGAGATTTTTTCAATCCTTGCAACACTCTTCTAGCGATGCGGTATTTATTTCCTCAATCTTGGCAAAAAGTCGTCCTTTTATGACAAATTTTCAGTTTTGGGAACAGGAAAAAGTCGCAGGGGTAAAGTTCGTTGAATACAGTGGCTGAGGCATGAGTACGGTGTTGTTTTTGACAAAAAAAAAAAGCGATGCTCATGTGACGAATTTTTTTGGTCAAAATTTAGCAATTTAGGAACGATTTTCCTTGCCACACATTTCAAGTCCAAAATATGTGAAAACATGCCGACATTATCAACTACTTCTTTAACGATGATGCGACGATTTTCAATAAAAATGTTCTTCAGTAATTCAACTTTTTCATCGATTGTTGACATTCCATGGCGGACATCGCCAATAACATCTTCTCGGCCTTCTTTTAAGACGTTCTATCAAATTTTTTTCCCAAAGTCGGCTCGCTTAATGCCGTAGTCTACATTTTGCGTTGGCGCACTTCATTTTATTTTTCACACTGAATTTATTTAAATTCTTTTGAGTCGGACTCGCGCAACGAAGGTTCCGTGCATACTTGTAGTTATATTAATAGTTCGTTCATCAAGGAAATTGAGTCTCGATGAGTTTTTCCGGCGTATGTATAGCGAGCATCATAATATGCGGCAAAAGCAGTCATAGTTTCTTACTACGTCGATTAAGCAATTTGATTTTTAAATGCGTTGCTGACAAAAAGGATGGCAACAAACAGGCGGACAAAAACGATAATGATTCCGTTTTACCTTTCGAGGAACGGAACCTTAAAAAACGCCAAGAATACAGAAAGACGTCTAAGCTTTATGTGTTAAAAACAAATTAAAAATCGACGTTAACCGTGAATGCCTTCACCTTTTATCGGTGCAATTGATATCAGCTTTGAGGACGAACGATTGAACCGTGTATTTAGTTTCCTGGAGATCTAACCAATTTTTTTTTTTCATTCTTATTACTTTTATCGTCAGCTCCTTTAATTTGGATGTTAACCTCTTCCGCCACTTCTATTTTGGGTCTTAAGAGTCGGTGCTGTCTGTGTCTCGATTTCGGTTCCATTTATAAAACACTCTTCCATTGTACTTAGATGCAATAATGTTTACTGTGGCCCATAATAGGATGTGAAAGGATTTTGTCCATTGAAGTCGCACATAGTAAGGTAAGAATATCAGGTCAGAAGGCATAAGTAGATTCTGCGCTAAAAGAGAAGGGCCTGCGCAGTTCCCTACTCAAGGATATTAAAGAGTCGCGAAAAGTCCGAAAAGCAAACCTTGTCACCAAGTATAAGGAAAAGTGAATGGTAATTTATTGGGGTCTCAGAAAGAGAGCGTTATAGGGCAAGAACGGAACCAGCCTTCAGTAAATCAAAAAGGTATCTACGCACAACAATGTTAGGAGAAAGGCCGCCAGTATTGATGGTCTATCAGCAGAGGTTTGGAAACATGGTGGGAATGTTTTTGTAGATCCACCCTACCATCAACCAAATAAGCGTGGAAGAAACTGTGCCCGAAGTCTAGACTATCAATTTTATATTTTGTATTTCTGAGGCGATCTTATGTCTTTATGAGACAGTGAGGCTTATTCTTGCAGACAAGTTGATTAAAACGACGAAAGATGTGGTCTTATACCGCCGCATGAAAGCGTAGAAATAAAGCTTGTTCGTATAATAAGTCCTTAATTGATTCGAAAAGCCTTCACGAGAGATCATTCAAACCCCGTTAAGATAATTTCAATCAAAGTTCCAATTCGATCGCGTCCCAGAAGCACTCCTTTGAGCATCTGCACTACACTCATGCATCAAATGACCTCAGTGATGGAGTGGTCGGAAGCCAACACGCCTTCCGATATTTTACAAGGCTAAACCACTGGACCAGTATGGACTTTAGTTCTGTTCATAACTTTTCTTAAAATGAATTAAAAAATATTAAACCAACAATTCTATAGGAGGCCACTTATGTAGTCTCAAAAGACCGGCTTAGATTGGACAAGGCGATCCCAGTTCCTAGTCGTTCAGAACGATTCATACGAAAGTAAACCAAGAACAGAAGTGTCTTGACTCTACTTGACTCCAATAAACTGATGTTCCCAACATCCTTTTATCAAGCCGAAACGATGTCAACAAAACACGCGGAAAAGTCATGGTGTCAACAAGCATAACAAATCGAGTCCTTGACCTTGATAACTATAAAAAAAAATGGTTTCTCAAACATCCCCATTCCTCGAAAGTTGGTAATTTTATGCAAAAGTTCAAAGGAAGATGCAAATATTTGAGGCAAAGCACCATGAGCATAGAACTGCGAACGTCGGTCGTGGCTTCTTCGCTCCGAAGGACATTTACAAATTCAAAAGGTTCTGCGAATCCCATCCAAGCAGGAAATGTTTTTGTGGATAAACACATACTCTGTACGCACTTTATAGTAGACGCCATCAAATCAATCCAACGTTGACGTACAGTACAATCGAGAGAGGCAGCGCTGCCGCCTCCAATCAACTCCGAAGATAGCAAAATGCCTTCAGAATCCCAAAATCACCAAACCGATGAAAGTGAAACAAGGTCGCAGGGGTTTATTATAAAGTGAAGTTGGGTGGCACGATTCTGGACCGATTCACCAACACAAAACAAGGCCGCCCTCTCTTTCAGCTGAATTCTAGCGAGTGTTCCCTTTTTGAGAGCCGTTAAGGTGGGGTAGGAATGTGTACATTAACAAAAAAGAAAAGGAAATAAAAGAAAATCACAGCCGTTTGCTTATTCTGGGTGGTTCCATTGGTGTGTCTGCCAGTTTACTTAGTCCTTTCCATTTCTTTTAAGTCTCAATACTGATACGTTCGTTGGCCCATATATCGTGTGTTGGCCTTGAAATGAATCCCACTCACTGGTCTGATGCCAGTTCCGTTTTCGTTCAACAACTACACTCTACTCACTTCGTTTGGGACAAGTTTTTTTTTCTTTTCTTGTTTTTATGTTAGTTTGTTTTTAAACATTTTATTTGAGTTTCTTTTGCCTTGGGAGTCGTGACCGGACGACATACAATTTGTAATGCGTTCCAGTTGGGTGTGTTCCCGCATTTCAATTGATGGTTGACGTGCTCACGCATGACGATGAGACATGCCATCACTTAAGCATAGATTTTAAAGGCGTTTGATGATTTGTTATGTCCACAGGATTTGGTTTTTTGCGAAGGAACAGGAATGGATGGACACTACTTTTTGGAAGATTAATCCAGATCTTTGAAATGCGAAAGGCGGAATCACGTGGACATTGAAGACAAGCCTTGTCTTCGGAATCCCATTTCATTTTCAAGATGAATAGAATTAATAACTTATGAAAAGCTTGTTTAGAAAGCGATGCGTTCGCATATCAGGAGCGCACATGGAGGTTAACTGCCTGATTAATTTGGTGGTCTGACCGTGATTTCACCCAGATTAAGACCCTTCATTAAGACTCAATGCTTTAAATTTTTCAATCTTCGATCTGATTTGAGAAGTGTCGTTTTCAGAAGTTGTACCTAAAAGACCGATGTCCCGGAATAGGTAGTTAAGGGTCATCTTGCATATGCCAGAGCCCGTCAGAGCTCGAGTAAATAACCAATTTTTTTTTTGTATACGAACCCTCCATAACTTTGACCTGAGTAGATTCAGTAAAAGTGTCCCAAAAAGTGATGTTTCTCTTTGACCTGCCGCCGAGATGTTACTTCTTTTAAGTAAGTAAGGAATTCTGTGTTTATCGACCAGAATTGCTCAGCAAAAACAAGCCTTTGCGGTCTTGTAAAACTGTATAGCTGCACACTTAGTTCCTTTCTTTAGACTTTATAGCATCAGACCAGCTTAACTAAATCTCTATTTATTGTTCGGCAGTATTTCACGCATGCTCATGACATATAAATCGTTAAATTTTGATTCAAAGTCGAGCTTTTATTTATCTTAGGGCTAGGCGTTTTTTTGTGTATTTGTCTGATGTGCAAAAACCTCTTGAAAAACTGCTAAAGTCGAACTAAGGTGCGAATCCCGAAAGCCGCATTGGAAATTGAATAACGTCGTAAATTTCTCGGACGCTTTTTTCCAAGTGATTGTCTTGTTCTCTGATGTGTCTTGGTGGCGGCTCTGGTTTCCAAATAACAATATCATTCGGTCGTGGGTCTTTGTTAGGATCAAAGAAGCCATCCACGACTAGAATAGACTTATCCTTTAATCGTAAGCGTCGGTAATCATAGAAGCGAAAAAATTGCTATCACTTCCCAGGAATACACACCAGCACTTGTTGGCTCTTGAAGCCTAATTTAAGATATGGAACATTTTGAAGGAAGGGCTCCCGACTTTCCATCAATTTGTTCTTTTCTGGTGAGTGGATGTTGTTTGGTTTTGAGACACTGTATTGTGTTCATACAAACATATATAAACTCACTCATAAAAATATTTCATGCCCCAATAGAACATCATATTCTATTGAATGTAGTCCTTTTCCTGTTCGCAAAAGGTTCCCTAGGCACAGGAAACAAATACCATCTATTTGTCTGATTGTAGCTGCTGTGATGACTTCTCATTTTCTTTTGTAATGTTTCTCACTCTCAGAGGATTACGACTAATCTTATAATGCATTTGCGTTATTAACATTCATTCAATTCGCAGTATTTTTTTTTTTTTTTTTTTTTTTCAAAATTCGTTAATATACTAGCAAGTGCAATTTTGTTTGTGTTTTTTTGGAAGATTGTGTTATGACTCTGCTGTCAGTGTTATGCCTTCACGTCAGATTCAATGAAATCATTTTCTAAAAAAACTATAAGTTTAACAAGCCACCACAGCAAAGCATCCTTCTTCTTCTTCAGTAATAGAGCCGATAAAATGATCCCGATGCCAAATTCTGACTGCCCCAGATTCGAAATCTAGTAAGTTTAGGATTCGAACGTGGGACCTTCAAGGGATTGTATTTGCGTTCTCAGAATGGGTTAATATGTAATTAACGAGGGTACCTTTTTGAAGAGTAGCCAGTTCAGCTGTTATAGAGTTCCTTACCAGGTGAGGAAAGTCGATTCACAGCCAGGGTAAAGCCATAATTAATAAGTGACGCGGCCTTTTTAAACAACGCAGGGTCTCACTGGAAGTCGACTCACGACCAGGGCTACCGACCCGTTAATAGTTCAAGAAGTCGAAAACAGCTCATAAGCAATAGTAGAAGTGTCGGTTCACGATCAACTTGGAATGATCACGGCTAGCGCATGGTGATAGCGCATGCCGAAAGTGATCACTCCGCCTCAAATAACAACGAGTGGGTTGTTCTCGGGCGTTTGTGACTCAGAAACGCTTGCAACACCACCGGAAGACCGTGCCAAGGAAAGACGAAACTTAAAACGACGATCAACAGGTGCAGCTTTGCGTCCAAAATGTCTCATCAGTCGTTAAATACGATGGGGGATGATTAAATGATTATGGTTGTCTCTCGGGGAACGGTGTTGCCACTATACATCAAATAGATGGCTGAGAAATATATTGAAATGTTGTTTTGTTTTTCAAAAATGAAGTTAGACAACGACCCCAATCATAAGGCTTCAACAAGCTGTCTTGCCATATCGAATCTACGAGGAACGTTGCAACAAATTGATTGATCTAAGTAGTGTTGAAGCACACAGTTGGGATATCAAAAGACTAAGGCACAAAAAAGTGATAACAAAGAGATCCTTGCAGCTTATATTAGTTTGGGAAACTATTTTTTTCACATTTCGTCTTTCATTTAAAAAAAAATATATATATATATATAAATTATTGGAGGAATGTCCAGAGCATCTTATCCGGCCAAGATCAAAAATCATTCGAGTCCTAATTATTACCTCTGAACAATAGAACTAGAGCTCTGCAGGTGCTACAACTACATTCACTCACAATTGATGAGATACCTCGACCATTCATTTGAAAGTCATTCCAGTTCATCACCTAATCCCTGTCAAAGTCCATTCCCATTTATTAATCTAACCATAACCTGAATGCATTCACAAGAGACACAAGACCCAAGTATAAGGCCTCTTAACTTGTCCAGCATGAATGGTTTTTAGTGTCCGCAAAATTTAATCGAGACATTCTACAAATTTGTAATACTGGTAGCCTGGAAAGATTACCATTCTGATTTTATCATATCTTTTTCTTTCACAATGGCCAAACGATTAATTACACACATCCATTTATTGGTAAATACATAGATCCATGTGTACGTAAATTTATCTTCGACGAGCTGACATTCTCGGGGCAGCCGCCCTATTTTCAAAATTTACTCGGACACAGCACAATGTTCTCCATTTAATGAAATTGATGTGTCCGTACATCAAACGAACGAGCACGAGTACATGCATGCATGCGTCAACCACCTTTTTCTACTTCCTACCCCAACCTGTCCTGTAAAGTAGGCAATTATGTGCATGCACATATCCTGAACGTGTGGTGTCCTATCGAGCTATCGAATAGGACGTGCCCAAATAGAGCTCGGTGAATTGCATGCCGACGATGGTGCTGATGTTGATGATGATGATTGTGTATGTTTTGATGGACACATCAGGGGGCCATGCTTTTCGGGACCTAAACTGCAAACATAATTTTTTTTTTTCAATTGATCCATAAGTCAAGCCTGGGATAGATAAATCCCCTCCTCTCATTTGTACATTACATAATTGTTGTTAACAATTGTTTAAGCGATGAATAAAAAAAACGATATACTGAAAAGCGAGCGAGCACATCACCATCAACAGAGCTCCACAGCTATCGATTGGATCCCACCAAAAAAAATCCAGAACGAATAAAGGACGAGGAAAAATTGAATAAATACAAAAAAAAAAATCCCAGAAAACAAAGAGAGAATCAAATAAAAGAAAAACAAAAAAAAAAAAAAATGAGAACGAACGGAAAAGCCAAAAGCAAAAACTACGACATAATTTATATTCCAGCAAACAATTAAAATCAGATTACCCATGGTGGAATGAAGGAAAATAATAAAAACCAAGTGGTGCGGGGGTGCAACACACCGCCAACAACCAACGTCCTGGCACACAACGACAGCAGCAGCAGCATGGAGCGACAAATGAACGAGAACCAACAACCAACAAACCAGCGAACGAACGAACGAACGACGAAGAAGGACAACGCTCGTTTGCATTGGCCAAGGTAAATTGGGAAATCTACTCCTGAACTGAACTGGAATCGCGGGCAGACAAGGATACTAGAAGAAAGCAAAAAAAAAAGAAGAAAAATTGTATAAAAAAAAAAAAATATGTGGAAATGTTATGTTTTGTTATTCGAGTTCGGTTCGGTTCGGTTGGCTCCATCATCTGCGCCTTTAGAGAATTCTATTTGATTGCTCTCGCCTGAATGTTGCCATCTCGTTTTGCCGCTTGCTTATACACACCAAATCAACTATACTCGTACTGCTCCACCCAATGGAAGTATTTTAATCGATTTTCCACTTCCAATCCTGCTGCTGCCGCCTGCTGTTAAAGTCGAAGGCTCACATATACGAATATACCCTCCGAAAAACCATGGCACGGATGTGTTCAAGCTGGGTGTGTATATCTCTCTCTGTGTGTATCTATAACTCCGTTGGGATAGAAGCAAGGTATTTTCCAATTGTGCATGTAAGTGTGTGTGTGTGTTTATGGATTCATCGTCCTTCTAACAGTCCTCCGGTTCTGACGATTACAGTTCTGCAGAGCTTGGTTGGTTGTGGTTCCCTACATTCTGTGAGGATGGATGATGGCTCGGGTTCTTTTGACGCACAACCTTCTCGTTGTCGCTTCTGCTGCTGTTGTTATCTTCCCATCCATGGGGCGTTCAAAACTACCCTCCTCAACAGAAGTATACCGACGAACAAGGATATACTTAAAGGCACATACATACATATATGCACAGAAACGAATACGAGAGCGGCATTAATGAAAGGATTTCCATTTTGCACCCTCCTCTTGTGTTTGCTCGTTCGTTCGTTCGGTCTCTCTACTTTATTTATTTTTTTTCTGCTTGTTTCTTCGTCCTGACAGTGGTGTAGTAGAATATTAAAAGAGGGATCACAAAGCAGCAAAAAAAAACACAAGAAAACCGTTCAAGGGAATAGAACAGACTCAGGGAGTCTCTTGTGAACAGGGATGAAGAAGAATAAATACCAAGTTCTCGTACAACGCAAACGATGAGGGGTGCAAATGTTTTGTGAAATATCTACGTGTCGTTGGTTTTTTTTTCTCCTTGCTTTTTGTTCATTTTTCCCTTCTCTTTTACGTATTATTTGTAAGTAAAACTGCATGCTGCATGAGGACGATTCATTAATAGGAACGACACAATGACGTTTCCAAGAATGTTTCAATTGCAGGAATCTGAAAAAAGCAAATGTACACATGTACATACATACGAATAAAAATTGGTCAAAAGATAAATTTGGTCCTTACCAAAGGAGTTTCCTTTACCTCCGCATATTTAAATAAAAGAAACACGAGACACCGACAGACATTTATAAATACGTTATGATGGACTCAAATGTTCTAGTTGCAGTTCCGAATAATCAATTATTTATGATAGTATTGAAAAATTTTTGAAATTGAATTTGGAAGTGATTTTTGTTGTTGGAGATGGTCGTCTAGGAGTAGTATGTAGCTTCACCTGACCTAAGTGACATTGATGATAGATGCACGCGAGAATTTAAGTTGGAAATTGTGTCAGACATTTTGTGGTGTTTTCAATTTTAATTCTTTATTCTCAAAATTAAAAATTCGAGTATGGAAAGATTATGTAAAAAAACGAGCTGCATAAGTTTTAAAAAACAGATTTGAGAATAGTTAGTGACAATTTGAATTTAGTAACAAATGGCAGGAGGACCAGATAATTTAAAAAATGATTCAGGTACAGTAATAATTTTATAAAAGTTAAGGAGGTGAAGATCTGCAACAAATTCTCGATTTCAATATGGTTTACCCTTTACCGCATGGTTTGGCTCATACATATACATATGTTCAAAATAATAGGAGCAGTATATCAGCCATAGAAAAATACGCTTTTTGTTAAATTTTTGACTTCTAAATAGGACTACCGGTTGAAAATGTCGTTATTGCAGACAACTTCATATCTATTACTCTGAGGTGAATTCTGACCATGACAGCTGTCACATCAGAAACTTCATGTCATTGTCTTATTATTTCAGTCTAGGTTATTGGTCATAAGTGAAAACACACAAGTTTTTGTAAAGCCGTAAAATGTGTACATTCGTGCCATCAAAACAACATTTGCGGGAAGTTTTAATATGCTTCTTTCATTCAAAGAAAAAACCAACCGATGCGCATCAATTGCTTACCGAAGCTTACCCGGGCTATACTAGAGACGTTAAAATGTGTCAGCGGTGGTTTAAGCGGTTCAAAGATGGTGATTTCGACACCGAAGACAAAGAACGCCGCGGCCAGGTGAAAAAGTTTCAAGACCATGAATTGGAGGCATTGCTCGATCAAGATCCGTCACAAACGCAAGAAGAACTTGCAAAATCACTTGGCGCCGCTCAGCAAACCATTGCCGATCGTTTGAAAGCAATGGGAATGAACCGAAAGATAGGACATTGGCTGCCGTATGAATTGAAGCCACGAGACGTCGAACGCCGACGTCGGGCAACGTATATGCATCAACATCGACGGCCGTTCAGAATATTCATGGCCTATAGGTTATGCTGTGCATTTGGTGGGACCAGAAGGGTGTTGTGTATTATGAGCTGCTAAAACCGAATGAAACAATCACAATAGAGGTCTACCGACGACAATTGATGCGTTTGAGCCGAGCACTGAAGGAAAAACGGCCGGAAACGGTCGCAAGACACCATAAAGTTATTTTGCAACATGACAATGCTCGGCCACATGTTGCAAATGTCGTCAAAACTTACCTTGAAACGCTAAAATGGGATGTTCTACCCCACCTGCCGTATAGTCCAGACCTTGCGCCATCCGATTACTATCTCTTCCGATCGATGCAACATGGCCTGGCTGATCAGCACTTCCGTCATTTCGATGATGTCAAAAAATGGATCGTTTCGTGGATTGCGGCCAAACCGGTCGAATTTATCAGAACGGGTATCCATGAATTGCCAGAAAAATGGGAAAAATGTGCGGCTAGCGATGGGCAATACTTTGAATATTGAATTTATATCTATTTTTCCTCAATAAAGATTGATTTTTGAAAAACAAGACGACATTTTCAACCGGTAGTCCTATTATCTAAAACTTCATGAACCGAGGTCAGGCATAAGGTGAACAAACTGTTTTGACACAATAGTGATTTTGTTTTGGCGTTATATATGTACTTTTAGTTGCGAGTAAATGTTTGATTTTGTGCCAAATTATCGTCAGTGTTAACGGAAGTGTTGATTCTCTTCCTTCATTCGAAGAAAACGGCGGCTGAAACGCATCAAGAGCTCCAAAAAGTTTACTGCTCAAAGCGAAATAACGTTGTTCCGTCGTTTTAAAGACGGTAATTTCGGTGTTGACGACCGTCCGCGTGAAGGAAGGCCACAATCCTTCGAAGGCATCGAGACGGGTGATGAAAAATGGACTCATTACAGCAACCCAACGAAAAGAAAGTCATGGGGACTGCCCGGTCATACTTCTTCGTTGTCGGCTCGGAGGAATATTCACGCTGCGAAGGTTATGCTGTGTATTTAGTGAAAGCAGGTTGGTCACATTTATTATGAACTGCTCACATTACGTTATCACTGAACATCGGCTTCGACTTCAATTGATGCGATTGAATCGAGCAGAGGCATGAAAAATTGATTCTTTAGCATGACAACGCTCGGGTTTACGTTGCTCAAATCGGAAGTCCTACCCCACCCGCCATATTCCTCATATATTGCGCCATCATTTTATCACTTGTTCCGTTCGTAACACATGGTCTGGCTGATCAGAAGTTCCGCTCATATGAAGACATCAAAAATGGATTGATTCGTGGATAGCCTCAAAAGACGAAAACTTTTACCGTAATGGTATTCGAGCTCTGCCAGAAAGATGTGATAAAGTTGTAGCTAGCGATGGGCAAGACTTTGAATGATTCATTTGCAACCAATTTTTCACAATGAAATTGCATTTGCATCGAAAAAAAGAAACCTAAACGAAATCAAATCCAGCCATGTTGTATGACATATATTAACTTGGTATAATTTTTGAACACGATCGAAGCGACATTATTATTTAGAATAAACGCTGGAAGCAAGCTTTCCTAACAATCAATTTGATACAAACGAGTTCTTTGGCGTAAAGCCTTTAAAGACATCCAGACTTTTTGTACTTGGACAGTCCTTTTTACTTTAAACATCTGATACATGCCGAAGATGGCCAGATACTAATTTTTTTTCAGTTTTTTAAGCTGAATAAAATTGAAGCCCGTCCAGTGCTCCTCATAGAGCTTATCAAGGATTGGAAAAATGGCAAAGTACATAGAACAACTAACTTTGATTGGAACTTCGATTCCAACTCTACACAGACTTCGGTGAATATAGGTTTTCACAGACTTGATTTAAATGATCGTGGAGCACAGAAACGCTTTAGGCTTTTTTTCAAAAACAAACCATTTGATGTCAAATTTTCAGACCAAGAGCTCTGAAAAGACTTCAAATAGTTTGATCATGCACTAAGCTCCAAAGACAATGCCTATACTCTGTTTTTTTCAGGAAATAAGTGAAGCACCTGTTTAAGCTTGAATTGATTGATTATGAGCAGCTTGTTTCTCATGAGATGGAGTAGCTTTGTGAATCCGATGCAAAAGCCACCATAAAATACGACAATTCATAGTTCAAATACCAAATACAAATAAATGGGTGACAATTATTATTGCTTTTATTTGGATGTGAAGTGAGTTCAGCATGCTTCCATGGATTCATTCACATACAAAGCCTGACGCAACGACCTTGAGCAATGGCAGTTCTTTAAAGCAATGATGAGTCAAGTACCTACGCAGGTGGCATATAGCACTGGCGTTCATTGAAAAGAAAGATAGAATCCCTGTTATGATTCCACAAGTCAACTCAACTCACTTTACCTACTAACCTTTGGCAAAATGTGAAGTTCCATTGAACCGATGTTTTGATGTCTTTTTTTTTTTGCCCCCATAAACCTCGCCATTATCCCATAAATCTTTGCATTGTTCCCGATCCTAATTGAAATGTATACAACGAAGTGGTGAGACCGCCGCCACAGGTAGTATTACCGCACTTGCGAAATTAGGACAAAATAAAGTCAATGACTTTTGGTTCGAATGTCCAAAATAGAGGGAGAACAGATGATGATGATGATGATAATGATGTTGGCGATGAATGTTGGAAGGAGGGAAACCAAAAGGAAAAATGAGAAGAATACAAAAGGTTTGCACGCTGCCAGATGACGATGGCAGCGCGACTACGACGACGACGAGGAACGACGTACCCAATAAACATAATAACCCCATTCGGTTGGAATCCCTTAACACTTGGTTGGTTGGCTGACTGGTTCGTTATACTACTCCCTACATCCGTGTACAGCTTTAGCTATACACAGACCTACCTAACATACATAGATCTGTACTTGCTTGCTTTTCTGCGGGTGAATGAATGAAAACATTTAAGGCAAATGTACACATCGTCCTTCTCGTCCTCGTCGCCGTCATTGGTAACGTCATCCTCCACCTCTACCCTTCATTGTCGTTTTCGTAGTAGTATAGTCTCGTTAGCACACGTCACTTCACTTCAAAATATACAAAACAAAACAAAGAAATAAAAAAGAAGAGACAAAAAAAAAAAAAAACAACATTAAGGACACAGCAAAGGATAAACCGCTGCCTAATAATGCCGGCTTATAGCACAAAAACAAAACAAAACAAAAACCGAAGGGATAAATATGCGGAAAAAAGGTCAATGGGCAAAAACGACGAAGTGCTCTTGTACAGCGTAACATCCGCGTAACATGGCACTCAGTCGCCTGCCCCACGAGGGAGAATAATATTGGCGTCGTCGACATCAATCTTTGTTCCTCTTCCATCATCTACCATTCAGACTGTAAGTAGGCCCAGAATAAACCCACTCCCTTGTTGTTTGGTCTTTCAAAACTGAAAATCGATTCTACACTAACTATGCAACCGAGGGGTGGTGTCTAACTCTAGCGAGCACGACTATGTCTATGGCTTCGACTTACCATCCTTTTCCATCTGATGGCGCGCGCCCACCGCCAAGATGACATAATTTCGTTACGTTCTCTGCCCAGAAAGAAAGTAGGAAAAAACTTTAAAAAGCGAATTTTCTTTTCTAACCGAGGAGCATGCATATAAATAATTCGCCAAGGAGCCCCAGAAGACTGCATCGTTCTTGAAATAGCGAATACCTATGGCTGTTGGTATGCATGTATGTAGGAACGTAGAACATGTCCACCGAGGAAGGAGTTCACTGCACATGAGAAGACGCGTCGTCATCGTTATTTTTTTTTTTTTTGTTTTTTTCGGAGGTGGTTGAGTTTTCACTTTTTTCTGGATTAGTGGCTACCAACTTCTTGTGTACAATTCAGATATGTGTACACTCACAGATGCAACACAACATATTTTCTTATGTTCTATCTTTACTATAAGGAAGAAGCTCATCGATTTCACCATCCCACTTTCCGGTAGAACTATATGCCGGATGCTGGGTTTAAAAAAAAAAACAACAGTAGAAGGTTAACAACTGGAATATGCTGGATGAAGTTGCATAAGAAAACAGGATGGAACTCACTTGTAGACAAGATCTGAAACTGTCATGAAAGGCTTATAAAATATTTTCTACAGCGACAGCCAAACATGTTTTTGGCACCGAGGGCGGATCCTGAAGAACGACCAGACAAGTTCTCTCTCACTATTCTTACGACAGTCAAGAAAAATACATCATCCCGGAATCGAAGCTGAAATCATTCAAAAATTCCCACAGTTCGCGTTATAAACAAGTTCCGTCTTTAACGTTGATTTAAGTTGCTTTAATGTTGAACGGTTCGAAGTATGCAATTCGCCATATTAAAATTCTGGGGTGCCAGAGGGTTCCGTTTTCTCACCGAATCTCTTTTTAGTTTTCATAAATGATTTTTTGTTTGTTTTGTGTGCTCCTTCAAAGCTGAGCCAAACTGACATCATTTTCAAAAGCCCTTATTTTGACGACATGAGCTTTTAGTTCCTGCATGACAAGCCAGCCAAAGACCCCAAAAACTGGACATCAAACGCCGTCGCCTTTAGATGATTTTGCATAAGGATCGAAATTAACTAATTTTTTGTTTAAAATTCACTTTTGCAGATGTGACGCATTTCCATCTTGGTGGCTACGTAAACAAGCAAAATTGCTTGGGGCTACGTGCCACAGAACCGGAGTCAGGAACTCTTATACAGTATCGGTAAAGATCTTTCTCAAATAGGCGCTCAAGCAATTGACAATTTATTGAACAATTTTGGCTGGGGTTTTCAATAATCGCTGGAAAATATTGAACATTGTATTTACATAAACTTTTTAAAAAGATATCGACTTATTTGCATTTACTCAATTCGCAGTTTTATTTTCCTACAAGTTTATATTACTACCAAGAGCATTTTTTTTTGTATTTTTGATAGTGTCAACACTCTACCGTCAGTGTTATGGTTTCAGAGACGAGCAAGTGTCATCATTCCAACAAACCGTCATTTTGGTAACACGAATCAAAAGGGTTATAATCAATTTTATTCAATTTGCCACATTTGCAGATTCCATATAAAGGTTTAAAAAACGATGCTGCCCCTTTGGTGTCTTTTTTCAATTAAAAATTGTTAAGACTAGTAAATGCCGTCGGAACGAACGTTTCGTTCCGTAGACTTAAGAGACTCACGAAAAAACATAAACAAATAGACCTTCAACAGAGAAACGGCAATTGAATGAAAAGAAAACAAAACTTTCATTTTCAAGCGGCGATAAATAAACTTGGCAATAAACTGGTGTACCAAAGCCAATAACAAAAGACTTGTTGACAAATGAACATTTAATCATAGCCGGTGAGGCCATCGATGAACATTGTTGTTTTGCTTATTTTTTTTTTTCATTACGAGGACGACGTTACAGTTGCAGTCAATGTCAGTCGTAATCGTGACAAGATAGCAAATTTGTTTTCGGTTAAAATTGACAAACACCTTTAAGATACGAATGACAATCTAGTTGGATTGAATAAACAGCGAACTTGGTCACACTTTTAAGTAAGACGTCATTTTTTATTATTTTCTGTTACATTTTTTTGTTGTTGTTGACGTTGGCGAGTCATATTAGAGGGTCGCATAAAGTCAAAGGTGGACGCTTTTGTTTTGGAAAATTACGAATCGGATTGCGATACTGGTTCAAATGTAGACAATATCAGTTTGACAGATTTGTTGATTGCAAAACCAAACAAAGCCGAGGATGCAAGGGTTTTGCTTATGCTTTTGATCGATGAGAAAGAAATAAGGCGTTTTTTTCTGTCTGTCTTACGCGAGATTCAACTTAATCCAGACAATCGAACCTGAAAGGACCAGAGCCTGAGACAGAGCTGCCCTCCAGCCCTAACGGACCTGAGGTTAGAATGGATCAAGCTTTCAAGCGTCCGCGAATGCTTGTTCCTTGAACAGGAGGTTCGGTCTTCCCGTTCTTTTTGAACCAGTTGGCTTGGATTCGAAGACTCCCTTGGCTTGGAGCATTATTGTCACTTCTCACGATGTTGTCAAGCCAGTGAAGTCGGCTGTCGGCAGATTTTTGCTATAACTTTGTTCAGCTCGCAGTTAGAACCAAATATCCGGAGAAGGACTTTTCATTCCCCATAATCAGGACTAGCAGCGTTTTGCAGAGCAGTAGTTTTGTCAAGGATTACTTTCCGTCGTATCTCCATTGTGGTGTCGCTTGTGGAGGATATGTATAAGTTCCGAGGTATTTGAACTCCTTTAATCCATCGAAATTATAGCTATAAATAGTTACGATTTGTGCCGAGTTGTTGTTCGACGGATCTTCCTTTGGTTGACAGATGCATTTTTTTATGTTCTTATTGATTCTAAGACTAACCCGTTTTGCCAATTCCATGGACGAATCCTAGTTCCATCACAGTTTGAGTTAAAACAAAAGTCTATGACCTGAAAAAGACTGTCTTGCACGAAAATAAAACTAAATTTGAAGCGCAATAGCTCTTGAAGGACAGGCGCTAGCTTCACCTTTTGTGTGTGCATCTTACATTTTTCGCAAATGGCGGAGGTTTGATCTACAGTTAATTGCCGACTCCGCCTTTTCTTGACAGTTTGTACTCATCGTTGCGATTGTCTGTCACTCGCCAGGCGTTGGCCGTGAAAAAATGACAGATGTTTTTACACCAACAGTAGCTCAATGTTACACAGGCTTGGCCACACAGGCGTGGGATTTAAATGCATGTCGGGCGAAACAGGAAGTTTTTGAGTGAGTTGCAAAAAGGAAGGTTGATCGCACAAAAAAAAATACACCGAAAGTCATCTTCTGCCTTCTGTCATGAATGTTACGTTTCCAAACCATACCGCTTTTGACGTTTTTGCAATTGTCGCGATACAGGAACGATGCGATGCCAAAACTATGGTGCGTTCAAGATTTAATCCACTCTCATTTTGCTGTTCTTATTTGTTGTTTGCTGTTCGTTTTAAGCTGCAAAAAACAATTTAGCAGCGGTTGCAAAAAGCCTTCCTATCGCTGCTTATACAAATGTTTCGTTTCAGATTTCATTGTTCCTCTATCTCTCAAAACTACTTTCATTCCAATGATGCCTTTTTTGTGTGTAGCCATATCGTTAATTGGCATGCCTTTCAGTCCCATGCCTATGTGGTCAGGGACTTAGTACGCACAAAGAATGAGGAGCTGTCAAAGAAAAAGAGTGGGTCTAATTTTGAGATGAAGTGTTTTTTGAGCTGGCTGTGAGTCGAAAAGCTCGAATGTCTAAATTGCTCGAAAACGCACCTTATTTTCCAAATTTGGGCTCTAACGACTTCTCTCTCTTTCTCTGGCTTGGATGGGAGCTCGGGGGGGGGGGGGGGGTGGCAATTTGAAGACAACAGTGACTACAGAGAGTCACTAGGAAGACAAATTTCAGTTACTTAAGGTCATTATTTGCTTCTGCTTAAGAAACAACCTCAATGACAACAAACAACACAATTATAATCACACCTTTATTACTTGACTCGAATTCAATTTCCATTTGACAAAGTATTGGCAATTTCCTTTCGAGATTTTCAAATCAAACCTGTTGGAAGTCTACATGACTGCCGGTTGTCGAGTTTCCTTTTTTTTTCTTTTGTAGTTCAGGTCCAAAAGTCAAGTACAACAGAAAACAAGCGTCGTGATCACAGCATGCAACTTTTGCCCGCTAATTATTATCATTTTTGTTTTTCTGTCTCAATGGTGAACTTTAAACGTATCGCTCTTATTTGCGCTGTAAACCTAGATACTTTGAGAGTCGGCCTAAAGAGACCAACCGATACGACTACGCGGCGTCGTCCAAGTGTTTACAAAATCAAAAACGAAAAAAAAAAAACAAAAAACAACTGCAATTGTACCGATTGAATGGAATAATGCGAGGAATGTACTCTCGTCGTGTATTGTTTATGACGTTTCTGGGTCAAAAGTGTTTTTTTATTTTTCCTTTTTTTCTTTTCGTTGTCTCATTTTACTTTCAGGTTTTATTTTTAATCGCACGTTTATTTTTGTTTAGAGTTATTTTTATTACAAATCAGCTGACGACGGAACTGACTCACACACACACGAAGACCGATTGATCTATCTAACTAACTATCTGCAGGTGAAGACTACTGCATGCATACACAAAACAAAGCTACGGATATCTCGTTCGAATGGTGGCGGAGGCGTCGGCGAGGGGCTTAGGATTCACTTCTCATATATCTAAATACAGAATAGATGGATTCAGTTTAGTTCCGGATGGGTGGAGTGTGGTGGGGTGAGGTCGGAATTGTGGGACACCAATGTGAAGCGACGAGTCGCAGACTAACTGAGCCGGCACCAGACACCACCGCTCCTCTTGCTGCTGCTGCTGCTGCCGTTCCTCCAAACACACAATGTTTATTAGAGGAATTTGAACTTGAATATTTATATTTTCTAGGCATTACGTAACCGTGGATATGTCTGCGAGGGCATATCTGTGTTTGTTTTTATTAGTAGTCTTCGTTCTACCGCCGATTTGTTTCATTTGCAGAATATGTATGTTTGTTTGTTTGTACATCTAGACGTCACTTGCGCGCAGCACAGCGAACATCAAAATGCAAAGCAAACAAAACAAAGAATTAAACGATATCGCATTGATGGCATTTCCAAATGGTGTTCCAGATATAGAAATCAACATGTACATATATGTATATGTATAGGGAACGGTGCCGGTCGGACTCAGATTTAGAATTAGATACACGTGTACTAGTGATTTAGATTGTTTGGGTGTTTTTTTTTTAACACTTTGTAGAGGAAACCCGGAACACAGAGACACCGAAGTGTAAATTTCCCGCGCACCGATATTTTCTATTTTTTTTTTTGATAAAGTAAACAATAATAAAACAGTGATTCAGTGGGAGAAACAAGCGACAATACTGACAAAGACAAATACAACGATGATGATGGTGTTGATATTGATGAAGAATGAGGCACAGGGGTAGAGGTGGGTATGTGTCCGTGTCCGTGCCCGTGCCGTGTTGTGCTTCAAGGGGGTTAATAAACTTTGCAGAATGCAAGAATACGACAAAATAAAACAACGAAAACACGAATTGTTTAATCACGATTCATGGTCGCGAGATACTACCTCCTGACATACAATGTTTTTTTTTTTTTACCTACATAATAACTGCAGTATTAAAACAAAAAAACAAGGAGATGTAGTCGTACCCTTACCTACCGGCTACAGAGATACTATACAAACCCGATAATGATGATGGCGATGACGAGGATGAGAATACAAAATGAGAAGGTGGAGGCAGCAGCGTGTCCCTGACGTGACGTAATATTTCTTCGTTTCTTTCTCGATTGACCGACTTTTTGTATGGGATTTATGTGGAGCAGAGTACAGAAAATAAAAGAAACACATAAAAAAAAAAAAAATAAACGCAATATAAATTTCCAACGGTTGCTGCGGCACGTTGTACAAATGAGACGAAGGTCTGATAAAAAGGCACACGAGAAATAAAACATGATAAACTAAAGTAGAAAAAAAAATATCCACAATCCACGAAGGGCAATATGCATTTTGGAAGGTATTAAAGATATACGAACGGTTTAGTCAGCTGATGATGAACAGAGCAGGCTCTTTGGCATTACAACCACTTGAAATGATTTGTTTTGTTTTTTGTTGTTTGATGGAATTGTTGATGGTTTTCATGTGATGCACTTTTGACACCGAATTTTGAATTTGGAGAAGTTTAGTAGGGTCAGGTTGTTTCACAAAGCGTGTGCTCTATTACTTTAAATACTGTACCCCCCATGAGCATTTGTTTGCATGCAAAATGTTTTCTTAAATCACCGATCATTAAAAAATGAAAGCGGTTTTTGAAATGTGTTCTGAAAATGTTTTCTTGGTAATCCGCCTTGATATAAATGGACCATAAATGAGTGTTTAAAAGGTGGCAAATTATTTGTAAATATGGGCAGAGTTCACGAGAAAATTCCTAGCTGCATAATCTTCATTTCGAAAATATAAGCAAAATGAAATTTGTTTTCACAGCTCTTGGAACAGTTTGAAACTGGAATAATTAAGTGCATCTTCGTCGTGATGGGAAAATTTTAACAGAATTAAACCCAGCAGTTAAGAGAACATTCAAAATAATAGGAATACCGGTTGAAAATGTCGTTATTGCAGACAACTTCATATCTATTACTCTGAGGTGAATTTTGAGCATGACAGCTGTCAAATCAGAAACTTCATGTCTTGGTTATTGGTCATTAGTGAAAACACACAAGTTTTTGTAAAGCCGTAAAATGTTTACATTCGTGCCATGAAAACAACATTTGCAGGAAGTTTTAATATGCTTCTTTCATTTAAAGAAAAAAGCAACCGAAGCGCATCAATTGCTTACCGAAGCTTAGCCGGGCTATACTATAGACGTTAGAATGTGTCAGCGGTTCAAAGATGGTGATTCCGACGCCGAAGACCAAGAACGCCCCGGCCAGGTGAAAAAGTTTGAAGAACATGAATTGAAGGCATTGCTCGATCAAGATCCGTCACAAACGCAAGAATCACTTGGCGTCGCTCAGCAAACACTTTTCCGATCGTTTGAAAGCAATGGGAATGATCCGAAAGGTAGGACATTGGGTGCCGTATGAATTGAAGCCACGAGACGTCGAGCGTCGATTTTGCATGTCCGAAATGCTGCTTGAACGCCACAAAAACAAGTCTTTTTTGCATCGAATCGTCACTGGTGATGAAAAATGGGTACATTACGATAATCCAAAATGTCGGGCAACGTATACCCCGGATACCCCGGACATGCCTCAACATCGACGGCCGTTCAGAATATTCATGGCCTGAAGGTTATGGTGTGGATTTGGTGGGACCAGAAGGGTGTTGTGTATTATGAGCTGCTTAAACCGAATGAAACAATCACAATCGAGGTCTACCGACGACAATAGATGCGTTTGAGCCGAGCACTGAAGGAAAAACGGCCGGAAACGGTCGCAAGACACTGTTGCAAATGTCCTCAAAACTTACCTTGTAACGCTCAAATGGGATGTCCTACCCCACCCGCCGTATAGTCCAGATCTTGCGCCATCCGATTACTATCTCTTCTGATCGATGCAACATGGCCTGGCTGACCAGCACTTCCGTCATTTCGATGATGTCCAAAAATGGATCGATTCGTGGATTGCGGCCAAACCCGGCGAATTTTTCGGAACGGATATCCATGAATTGCCAGAAAAATGGGAAAAATGTGTGGCTAGCGATGGGCAATACTTTGAATATTCAATTTATATCTTTTTTTCCTCAATAAAGCATTGATTTTTGAAGCATTGAGCATTGTTATCCTTTTCTTTTATTTTGCCGAGCATTTAAAGCCGACAGATATTGACTTTCCGGACAACATCCACATCATTGAACAGCTCTTAGAGCACTAACTGTTATGTGCTGCTGCCTGGCTTATCGTCCAACATTCGGCTCAGTATGTTTGTTTACAAATCTTAAGACATAGTTCGGCAGAAAGAGATTCATAGAGTTCGCAAATGTTAAACAAAAATTGCAGACACAAAGTGAAGCATTTGCTTGCCCCTTCTATTTTAAAAAGAACCTTTCATTCTCTAGCTGCCAAAGGATAAATCAAAGACGAGATCTTGTTGATAGCAACCGTACTGGCAACATAATCCGGTACTACATACTAATCCGGTGGTAACTAGGCCAATATCCAAGGATTCAAGCTACATACGTATATACATTGTCCATGGCTCATCAGCACGTCTGACTGCTGAGTGCGATTGTCCGGATTCAAATCCGCAAGGGAACACCTGCCGTTGGATCACCCACCATCGCTCGCGATTGATTTTTAGTTTCCGAATAGAACGACTGCCTTGATAAAACTTCCTGGAGCCGCTCGAAGTTAGCAATAAACCGGCGTTCCATACCATGTACTTCGTGTGAATACTATTATGTACGTGGTTAAACTAGACCTTGGTTTCCAAAAGAATCTCCTCCTCCACTCGATTCGCTATTTGTATGTTTCGTAAAACTTTCTTTTGAATCGAGTTAGTACAAAAACAAATTTCTAGATTACACTTGAAAGGGTTTTCCCAGCAACTACCTCTCAACATTGACGATGACCAAAACAAAAAAAAAAAAAAAAAAAACAGTCAACAAATTTATTGACTATGTTGTTTTTTCCGCTTACTGTTCCAACTCACAGAGCACAATCTGGAATAATTGAAAACGAGTTCTTTTAATATAAGCGGCCCTCATCATAACCCCCTCCGCGCTCTTTCGAACTCATCAACATCATCATCATCATCATTCTCAACATCAACTACATCATCGGTAATTTGTGTTGAAAGCAATTGTTGGATTGTTGGAGTGTTCGTTCGTTTGTTCTTTAAGTTTTCGCTGCTTTACCACAATAAAAGAAAAAGGAAGAGGAGAAGGAAGAGGAAGAAGAGAAAATCCCTTCCAATGGCGCAATGTTTACAAAATAACCAAATGACGGACGAAATTTTTAAGACACCGGTTGATGTTGGCGATAAAAAAAAAATTGAGCGAGAGGTGATGTCGATGTGTGGCGGTAGAATAAGTGGCGGCGAGCAAATATCCGACCGGTCATAAATTAACGTCACCAATGTCAATGTCAGAAAATTTTACCATACACAAAAAGAAGAAAAGAATAAATTTCATTTAGCGGGTTGTTGTTATTTACGGTGTAGTCTACACGAGTCAATAGCGCCACCATTGCCACTTGTTTCAAAAATGTAAGTGAGATCAAATATGACTCATATGATTGCCGCTATACGAGTATAAATGTCAGATGACTTTATATTGAACTGTCGAGCGGTAGTTTTCGTAATATAAATGTCATGCTGATGTGTCATGGTGACAAGTCGCATCGCTGGATATTCAAGAATTGTCCAAGCACCATTGCAACTTTTACTTTTTTTTCAAGGCAATTTTTACTGTAAATCTTTCAGTAAGGAGCGTCACAAGGTCTTCCGCTGACGGCTTCGACTTCAATTGAAATATACGTATACTTGTGCACTTCAGCTTAGAGATTTTGCAGTAGATAAAGACGCTGTCTGCCTTGTCGTACTAAAGCGATCAAGAGAGAATGAGTCGTTGTTGTTCCAACATCACGCCAAGTGTGATGGGCCAAAAGAAAAAAAGAATTGACACCTACCTCGTCAGAAGATTTGATTCATGTATTGAGTATGAACTTCAGCTTATGGTAGAAACCAGGTTAGCAAGAAACAACTTGAACAACCATCTCAACGTAACCGTCCAAAGATGGACATTTGCACAGAGGATTCATTCGTTCATGAGCGATGCTCACGACAGCTTACTGCGGATGATGGCATTATTCATCACGGGTGGGGACAATATTGTTAAGGCCTTTCGTATAAAGAGCTTCCCCGGCTAATCTTCCCAGGAGCCTCTCCTATCTACGAAAAAGTATTCGAAATAACGGACGGAAGTTGAACAAATCCCCTATTCATATATAGGTGAGCCATCGAGTCCAGATGGTCAGTTGCAACGAACAACTTACGAATGATTATGAACATTTAAGAGGAAGCAAATAGAAGAGCAAACCGAACCGAGGATCAAACTTTCCACCAACGAGCATTTGCTGTATGGGGAGACGTTTGAATTTCGCATCAGTGCCTCCTCCAAACTAAATGTTTGAATTGAAAAAATCTTGATGAGTGTGAAAAGTTCATGTAAACGTATCGTGGATGAAATGGCGGGAAAGTTCCGCTAGATTCTGTGGCCGAATAACAAGATTCTACGTTGTTTTTACGTCGAGCCCTCATATGGTTCAAAGTGTTGGAAAATGGCTGTATTGCCAATCTTTCCGCGATGGTTCATGTAAATAAAGCTGTATTTCGAACAATGTGGCTTCAGTTTGCTTTGCTCGGAGAATTTTCTGCGCACGTGAGACGTTATAAGACCATGCCGAAAATAGTATTAGAAAAAATTTACGTCAGCCGAGACGAGGATGCTTCGCATGACAACTGGAGTAAAAGAGTTTGATTAAAAAAGCATTTCAAAGTTAAAAGACCAGTACTATAACAGACTCTGTTGGCCCTATCAGGGTCATGTTCAAATGTTGTCTTATTCAAAAATTTCTTGAACTAGAGTGCAAAGCTCTTGCCTAAGTGTCGCACTTTTCGTCTAGAGTAAACAATGCGTTAGAAATGGAGAAAGTCATTGGCACAAAAAGAAGCGATCTGCAATCGTTTAGCATTTTTGAAATACAAATAGCAGCGGGAAGTTTCTTCGCAGCATTGAAGGACACTTTCATAGCCAAAAGGCTTACAGCACCGAATACATAAATTTAAAGATACAATTTTTTTGGCGCGACAACTCATGTGGACATCAGGACCTAAGGATTAACAATATGGCAGATGTTCCTTCTCGGATACGAATCAAATTTCAACAGGGATTAACGGAGAGATAAATCCAAGTTCGAGGAGTTTTTGCGGGTACCAGACTGGATGGTTCCTGTTTTTTTTTTTTTTTTTTTTGTATAACGTACGAGTGTACGAGGGTTTATGAATACCCTTATGTTGATTACACATAACGCGGGTGGAAGGGATCAGAGAGGAAGCAGAGACAAGTACTGATACACATGAGTTGGAAATACCGAGCTTCGAAAAGCGTTCCACATTCGTGTTGTTGACTGTACGACCGAAGTTTGGCTTGAGGGTGAACTAATGGGCATTCCTGGCGAGGCGTTTGTTACGCTGATGATACTCTTCAACTTGAGTGGAAAAAAAGGTTGGAAAACTTTGTCAAATTAACAAAGACGTGTATAAAACAATATTAAAAAATATTCTGAATTAATGTAAGATTCGTCCATCAACAGGACAAGAGGGTTAAAGAACTGTTTTTGGGGAGCTCATCTGAACAGTCTGAAACCATCAACTTTCCAATACATTTGCGCATGCACTGACTTTTCCGGTATAAGGATTGCTAACTAAGGCAAGCGTCTCCTTCTTGAGGATTTCGAGACGAGAATTTAATGACAAATCTTCAAAGACACAATGACATAAGGGCACATTCTCACCTTGCGGTAAGATTTTTGGGAAGAAGTTAACATTGACCTATTACAATGCTCTTTTACGCGATAAGTTTCATGGCCAATTGATTTCTCGAACCGTCCAAGTCTTTTGTTATAATCTAAATCGTTTATGACAGGTTCAACAGTCACACAAAAAACCTTTTCAAAAGGACTATGTAAAATTATTTCTCTCGAAAATATATAAAAAGTTATTTAAAAATAGTGAAAGATTTTGAACTTACCGGTGGCGGTGTCCTATATGCCTGCGAAGGCCCCAATTGTGGACTGTAAGGTCTTGGCGGTGGTGCCCATCCCTGTTGGCCGACATATGGCTGATGCGGAGGTGGTGGTGGTGGAGGATGTTGCTGCTGTTGTTGCTGCTGCTGCTGCTGAGGTTGTGGCTGCTGCTGCTGTTGTTGTTGTTGTGATCCTTGCTGCTGCTGCTGTTGCTGAGGATCATAACTATTCGAATATCGATGCTGGGGCGGTGGTGGTGGTGGTGGATGCGATTGTAATAATGAATTTAAGGTTGGCGTAGGCCCTTGCGGCGGCTGACCCGGTATATAGCGTTGTGGTGGCGGCCGATTTGGTGATGATATACCCGCCGGTGGTGGTGGCGGAGGTGGCTGTTGTTGGGGTTGTTGCTGCGCTTGTGGCTTACCACCACCAGCAACTGGACCAACAATACCACCACCGCCAGCACCTACAATCGGCTGCTGCATTGAGGAGTGCCCATATCGATAGGGATCCATATTCGGATCACCATGATGATATCTTCCGTACGCGGATGGATGATGACCTGGTGGAGGTCCTGGCGGTGGTGGCGGACCAACGCCTCCGACTAAGGGTGGTGTCGGCGGTGTGTAGGTATTGTGGCCATCGTCTTTGGCGGGCATTTCAATATTGCCCGGTTGTTGTGACATATGATGCTGTTGTTGTTGATGTTGTTGCTGTTGCTGCTGCTGATGATGTTGGTGCTGTTGGTGTTGATGTTGGAGATGATGATGTTGTTGCTGTTGCTGATAGTGTGACATTGCATTATCTCCACCATATGGAGGATGATGCTGTGGCGGCTGTTGTTGCTGCTGTGGCATTTGACCCTCACCACCATTGTTTGGGGGTCCAACTGGATTGTTACCAACATTCCCACCACCAGCGCCACCACCCTGACCGGAGGGTGATTTTATCTTTTCATTCATTGTTCCTGATTGAGGCTGCTGCTGTGACTGATGCTGTTGTGGCATAATGCTATTTCCTCGTGAATTATTAATCTGCTGTAAGTGGCGACTGTTACTGCTGCTGCTACTGTTGCTGTTGCTACTGTTCGAATCAGATCCATTTTGGAAATTTTGCGCTTGTTGCGAGTTTAATAAGTGGTTTTTTGCGTGTTCCTCGGCGGCGTTTGTGGCGGCTACAGCAGCAATATTTACATTCACATCATTCAAATTGTTCTCCACAGATTGCTGATGGGCCATAATATATTACACAATACACACGCGCAAATTCTTCGTTTTTTTTGTTAGTTTGTCTTTAGCGCGCCGCTTAATAACACAGTTTTATGTTTTTTTTTTTAGTATCTTAAAACTTAATTTCTTCTTTGCTTCTATTTCATTCACTACTCTCTTCTTTATTCGTTTTTTCTCACACGCTGCACATTATATACTTGACACATATATACACACATTTCTACTACAAAAGAAACAATGAATAGTTTTTTTTTTTTTGTTTGAAAGAAGTTACAAATTTATAGAAATTTTAACAGAAAATGGTGTTGAAAAAAAAAAAACAACAATAAATATTTCGTCGTATTTGATGTGTACAAGGGGGAGTGGTAGTGGGCGTAAAATAAATAATAACCGACACAAAAACACCGTGAACGAGAGATCTTAAGGGAACCGAGGAATGGCGGTTGGGGGCGCGCAACGGCGACACGATACACGACTAGCAAAACACAAAGAATATTGAACAACAGAAAAATCTCTCTAGAATGTGGAAATCGCATACTAGGTCTATGTGTGTGTGTGGAAAGGAAAAATCAATCGATGCGGCGCAGAACAACTGCAAAAGCAATCACCATCATTATTCTTTAACCTCTCCTTCTTACACTTGGATTTTTTTTTTTTTTAATATACTTGTGTTTGTTTTCGTTTCGTATGTGTGTGCACGTTGTATGGGGATATTCCAAATTTTGCTCTCTCCTTTGGTTGTGTTATTCCAATAGTCGTCGTTCTCTGTGTTCCTCTTTATACCTTTTCCTCCTCTATACTATCATTGAAGATTTGTATACACAAGCGCGCAAACACACAGAACTGAGTTGATATTACAAATTGTCGTACGTAGCGGAACGAACGACAAACAGACAGACCGCCGCGCGGCTCTCTTTCTCTCTCTCTCTCTGTGAATAATCTTTTACACAAACACACGTATTGTGGTGTGACCGTCACCGACGGAGGCGAACACGACGACGACGACAACAACAACAAGAACGTGGTTTGTCCATTTTTCATCCGTTCAAATGGAATCGGCCGACGACGGCAAACGAAATGAGTGCGCTCCTCCGAGCACAACCGAGAGGATGATCAAAACGACGACGATGGTGATTACGATGATAAGTGTGTCTGTGTGTGTGTTTGCATGTGTATAGATATGCCTCGCACAAAATGCCCGATTTTAATTCTCCTTCTGTTTCATTCGCACACACGTTTGAATTTCGATTGTTCATCCGGACACTACTCGATCTGTCTGTTTCACACGACGGTGGCCCTCTCTCTCTCTCTTTCCTCTTTCGTTTTCGTTAAAATCAATTTTTTGTTTTTTTTTTTTTTGCTTTTTGGTCTTTTTCTTTACAAATTAATATTCAATGAAAGGAATTTTAATTATTAAAGAAAACAGCAAACAAAAAAAACGTCAAATCTTAGAAATATGAGATGCTTACTCGTATATCATTCGTTCGTACGTTTGCCCCCCCGACACACATCAAAAACGAGGCAAGGAAATATTAACAAAAAAAAAAGTATGTAATTTTAACACACTGGCGGTGGACAACGAAGGAGGCGAAGACGATGGATGGATGATGTTTTATTTTTTTTGTTGTTGGGAGGGGGGACACACCACGTAGGTAGAAAGTTTTTCCCTCTTCTGTATGAAGCACACTCTCACTCCCAACACACTCTATAAACGAGCAAAAATAATTGTTCCTTTATTATAAAAAAAAAAATTAAAAGAAAACCTCAATAACCTCTCTGGACGAACACACACTCTTCAATTGTCGTTTGGATTTCCCGTCGATTTTCCTCAAGAACTCCGTTAAATTTTAAGTCGCCTAGTCAAGCCGAACATTGGAAAAATAAATATGGTTTTCTTTGAATAAAACAAAACCAAGTCAAACGAAAAAAAAAAATAAAGAACTAACAATCAACGCCAACACCCGAGACATTTGATGGCAGAATCAGAAGCAGTAGTACCACAAGGCAATGGCAAAGGCTGTGGTGAACAGCCCCAGCAATGGCGATTTTACGTTTTTCTTGTATTCCACACCATCACTATGAGTAATTTTTCGATTTTTCATCACTTTCACATTCGCACTTACGGTTTATTTGAACATCATAACAAAGTAAATTAATTGCCGATGATTTTGTTAAGATTTTCATATGAAACACTCGAGTATTTGAGTTGATTTTATGTTTGGGAAATAAGCGAAAAAAGATTACAGAACCGAAAAATATGGTTCCCGGATTTTTTTAGTTTTCGGCATCGACAACGACGAAGACGACGACGACGACGACAGCGACTTTGCGTACTTTGCGCGGAGACAGCGATATACGGATGCGAGAGCGACCAGGCTAGATCGATGTTTCTTGTTTGTTGTGGCAATTCGTTAGACAGAGATGAATTGTTATTTTCGTTTTTGTTGTTGCTGCTGCTGTTAGTTTTTCGTTTCCCATCAACATCTATTACATTTTCCTACTCTCATTTAGCTGGGTACTAAAAATGAAAATAATACAAAAAAAAGAAAAAAAAAACTTGTTTCGCGGCACTGATGATGAATTTTAAACTTTTTTTCTTTCGTTTTCCTAGTTTTTTTTTTTTAAATTCTCTTATGCGTTTATAATTCGGATATACTTTTTTTTTTGATTTGTTGCTGTCGTTCCAATTTGAATTTGAAGTTTGGTTTGCTTGGGCGAGACGACGTCGGTCGGCGATTGAATTTTGCACTTCACTGTGGCCACACCACCATACAGAATTGGTTTTCTTTTGTATTGAAAATCGCGTCAAAACACTGTACACTGTGGGGTTGGATTGATGGGGGCTTTTTTGTGGTTTTTATTTGCACATTTTATTGGAATATTCCGAGGGGATTGTGGGTTAAATTGTTGAAAATATTTTCGCACATCGGACATGGCTCCATTTCGGACATGAAGACGCGAACAATATGGCGGTCATGTTGAATCGTTTGAAGTTCTAAAAATATGAGAGATCAACGGGTGCAATTGTAGTAGATTTTTTAATGGCTGACATATTTCGGTTGGCGCTGGCTGGCGGCATTTTGTTCGATTATGCGTTTGCTGTGTTTACATCTTTTCAAATTTGGATGAAATGATATTTATTTTTTAAGGATATGATTCATTGAGGACATCAGGTTTTTGTCGACGTTAAAAATGTCATTCTTATTTGGCTTTTATAGTTTGAAAGTGGTTGATTTTTTTTTTAATCATGGTTTTTTCTGCAACACTGACATTGGCAGATATTAAGAATAAAAGTTTCTGAGTATGAAATTGAAATTGATGTTAGCAAGAATGTGAAGAAAGTTCTTGAGACTGGTTTGCTGATTAATAACTATACCTATAGTAAACAGTTTTTTATTTTTTTTATGCAAATTTATTTGTTAATTCATATACTACTGTGTCCAAGAAATAAGGTGACATATGAATTTAAACTGCGCGCGTCGAAGGATTTGGAAATTTTTCTTTCTTTTTAGGTTGGTAGTACTGTCAGTGACATCTATGTGAAATTTCATGTCAAAATATATTCATAGTGTTTGAGATACGCGTCGTTTTGTTAGCTGCTAAAAGTGAGTTTTTCGTTTTTTGCGATGTCGAAATTTATTGAGCAAAGAATTTGCATTAAATATTGTTTGCGGAATCAATTTTCTGCTGCGGATACGTTGAGGATGGTGCAGAAAGCCTTTGATGATGAGGCTATGTCTAAAAAAATGTTTACAAGTGGTATAGTGATTTCCAAGCCGGCCGTGAACGTGTCGAAGACGAAGAGCGTTCTGGGCGACCATCAACCTCAACCGATGAAGCTCACGTCCAAGAAATCAAAGATTTGGTATTGAAAAACCATCGATTAACGATTAGAGACCTTGCTGATGAAGTTGGCTTATCGAAAGGCTCAGTCAATACCATTTTGAAGGATACTTTGGGCCTCAAGCGCGTCAAATCTCGACTGGTACCGAAAACATTGAATTTTTTGGATAAAAGGCGTCGCGTTGAAGTGTGTGAAACAATGCTTTCCGACTACCAGGATACCATGAAACGCATTATAACTGGCGATGAGACTTGGATCTATGCTTACGACCCCGAAACAACCGATCAATCGAGCGAATATCGTGCCAAAGGAGAGCCGAGACCAGAAAACCGGGCAAAGTCGCTCAAAAATCAAGGTCAAGTTGACTGTTTTCTTCGATTATCGTGGTGTTGTGCTTTATGAATTCCTTCCAACCGGCCAAACAGTCAACAAGGAATATTATTTGAACGTTATGCGTCGTTTGCGTAACGCTATCCGCCTAAAAAGGCCGGAATTGTGGAAAGACAATTCTTGGTTTTTACACCACGATAATGCACCATCCCATACCGCACTCGTAATTCGTGATCATTTCGCCAAAAACTCATCCCATATCGTCCCACAACCACCGTATTCACCTGATCTGGCGCCGTGCGACTTCTGGCTGTTCAACAAGCTCAAAAGACCGCTCCGGGGACACCGTTTTGATACGATAGAGGAGATTCAAGCCGCAGCGAAGACGGAACTGAAGGCCATCCCGGAAAGTGACTACAACCAGTGTTTCAAAGATGGGAAAATCCGTTGGCATAAGTGCATTGCATCGGGAGGGGATTACTTTGAAGGGGATGAAATTGATTTGGAAGAATAAATAAAGAATTTTCAAAATAAATACAATGTCACCTTATTTTTTGGACACAGTAGTATGCATCAACGTATTCCGTTATCAGCTTGGACTCTCAAACGCTATGTCTCCTTAATGATATGTTCAGAATATCGCATTGCATCGGAACAACAAGACAAGACAGTCAGATTTATTCAAGTTGTACCCCCGACATCACCATCGAGGTCAACTAACATAAATTTCTCAATATCTGAAAGCACTTCAATAACTTACGTTTCATCATTTTAATATATCTTATCTTAAACAAATTGCTAGTCTTTCTCTTGTTGAAATGGGTTTTCTCCAGTTTGTTAATTCTTTCAAATAAAGGGCGATGCAATTCATGAAGACCTTCAAAACCATTTTGAGACATACGGAAATAAGAAAAGAAGCGGTCTCCGTCTGATTCTTATTCTCAGCACAATCGGTGGTATTCTCCGACTTCATTTCTCTTTTCATTAATGTCGTGAACTCAAATTCTTTTCCTTTTTCGAGAATGAAGCTGCTGGACATTTTATTGAAACTTAAACCTTAATTATTTTTGACCGCTCTCTGTTTGACGTTCTTAACTGCGGCCATGTGAAAATAATCTAACTGCCGCATTAAATGATACTACCGCAGCGTTAAAACGCTCTCTGTTTAACGGAGCCATGGCAAGGTATTATTGACTTAGTGTTTGGAACAAAATAACCGCTCTCCTCCTTACGACTTCTCTTTTTGGGCCGATGAGCACCTCGAAATTGTTCAAAATTATGATGAAAAAATTATCTGCTCAGAAGAGGCGCATTTCTATCTCAACGGCTACGTTAGCAAACAAAATTGTTGGTTTTGTGGCTTGGAAAATCCATATGGAGTCATAAAGAAGCCATTGCATTGCACAGGAGTGATGTGGCTTTTAAAGTGGCAGGGTTTGAATTTGGACGAGCTATGATTTGAACAAGTTGAGGCTACGTGTCACAGTAATACTCTTATGACCGATTCATCGAACTCTTATTTCAATTATCGTTTAGAATTGCGATTTCAAACCGTTGGTGTTATTATCACGGGTTGCCCTTAAGTGCAAACATTCCAAAAACGACATAAACGATTTGGGTCTAAGCTTGAATGTCTAGAGCCCTTCGCCATGCCGGTGTAAAGTTTAAGAAATGTCGACAGTTTAATGTTGTTGCTAACAATTGGACACCACTTATTCTAAAATAGCTGTGAATTGGAATTTGTGTTGTTGGAACTACGCCAGGGCAGGTCAAAGGAAATCCTTGTCACTGCGGAAGCCGAAGGTTTTCTTATACTATTGTACAGGTTAAAGGCCTAATTGAAAGGATCAACAACCAACAGGATTTGCATCATCGATAAAATATCACCAAAGGTGTTCTTGGATTTTGGATTTTGGTGGACGGTTAGTTTAATCAAGTTCAACTGTAATGTTGATTATTAGCAATGAGAATAAATCGCCACACTTTTTGGAACAGATTGTATGGTCAAAGCTTTGGGATTATCATAATCTCAAGACACCTAAATTCACATAACATTTGTTGAGAAAACATAAGTCGAATTGAAGCTTCAATTAGAGGATGAGGAGTATTATATTTGAATGATCGCAGTTCCAGTTCCAATCTGTTTCCCAGTTGTTTTAAATACACTCATTCTGCCATATCTTCTTCCTCAGCATAAGCAGCTTGCTTAAAATCTAAGACCTATGATAATTGCATGTTTACACGGAACTAGAATTGTGCCTCATCTTCTCGAAAAAAAGCTTTTCACTTTTTTATATTTGAACATAAATACAAATATCTCTCTTGAAAATGGGATGCAACTGATTCAGCTTGTATTAGAACTTTTCCGACTACTGTGGGCATTCATCATCGAAGGAATTCTATTCATAATCCCTCCCCAGATATGTACTTGTCACAACTCATACTCATGAGCTCGACAGTTGATTTATTGAAGTCATGTCCAGAGTAAGAAAACGACTGTCACTTATTTTATGATCCATATGGAACAGATGTTTTCGGAAGCTTTGATTTTTTTTTTATTTTTAGAATTAATACACAGTTTTGTTTTGTTGACAATTGTCTTGAGATATTTCCTTTTCGCATTTGAAAAGGAGCATCGGGCGCTGATCTCAAAAATTGGATGAGGATTGGCGTTACTGAAATTTTAAAGAAAACAATTCAATGGTTTGCTGAACCTAATCATGAGAGCCACGGTAAGCTCTTATTTAATCAAATTATGCATCAAGTTAAATTATTCTGTCTGTGAAAAATACGCACGATTTTTTTTAAATTATCGAACGAGCGGAGTAATGGAACCTCTATCCACCTACCTACTGTTTGTAGATTTAAACGCTCACACTACGGGCAGCATAAAAGAATTACGCATTATCCAGAAAAATCGTTGGTCTATTGGTGAAAACATCTCATCACCCTTAAAGTGGCTAAAAACGAATCACCACCCTTTGTGTTGATCACCAAGTCGTCTTATAATTCAATGGGTTGGTATATTCTCAGGTACAAATATTTGCAAGTTTGTGCATAGGCCGCATTTTTGTAAACCTAAACGGCTGAAAGATGCGTCTCAGATATCAGCAAATAATCCTCAGAACGATGTACTCCGCAACTCCGTACAGGGGCTCAGAATCCCTTACGAAAGAAGCAAAAGCAAGCCTTGGATGAGAATAGTTTCATGTCGTAGACCGACACAAGCGGGACAGCGACCTTAAGATCTGTGCGTGTAGTGTGATGACAATCACAGGCCGCGGGCCCTGAGCAATACGACACATAAGATCACTACAGAGCGAAGCCACTAACACATATAGCCTTGTGGTACAGAAAAGTCAAAAATTAAACTTTTAAGAATAATAATGGTTATGTTGATAGTTGGCGCTGATTATTTAGGAATTTATTTATATGCCGAATTTGAAAAAAAAAACTTTGTTTTGAAATAAACTGTGATTTTCTTTACTCAATTAGTCGTTAAGTTTGCAGCGCCGGCCAAAGTAGAATGCTTTCAATATTTTTAATAAGACTACTGGTTGAAAATGTCGTTATTGCAGACAACTTCATATCTATTACTCTGAGGTGAATTTTGACAGCTGTCATATCAGAAACTTCATGTCATTGTTTAATTATTTTAGTCTAGGTTATTGGTCATTAGTGAAAACACGCAAGTTCTTGTAAAGCCGTAAAATGTCTACATTCGTGCCATCAAAACAACATTTGCGGGAAGTTTTAATATGCTTCTTTCATTTAAAGAAAAAAGCAACCGAAGCACATCAATTGCTTACCGAAGCTTACCCGGGCTATACTATAGACGTTAGAATGTGTCAGCGGTGGTTCAAGCGGCTCAAAGATGGTGATTTCAACACCGAAGTCAAAGAACGCCCCGGCCAGGTGAAAAAGTTTGAAGACCATGAATTGGAGGCATTGTTCGATCAAGATCCGTCACAAACGCAAGAAGAACTTGCAAAATCACTTGGCGTCGCTCAGCTAACCATTTCCGATCGTTTGAAGCAATGGGAATGATCCGAAAGGTAGGACATTGGCACGAGACGTCGAACGCCGATTTTGCATGTCCGAAATGCTGCTTGAACGCCACAAAAAGAAGTCTTTTTTGCATCGAATCGTCACTGGTGATGAAAAATGGGTACATTACGATAATCCAAAACGTCGGGCAACGTATGGATACCCCGGACATGCCTCAACATCGACGGCCGTTCAGAATATTCATAGCCTGAAGGTTATGCTGTACATTTGGTGGGACCAGACGCGTGTTGTGTATTATGAGCTGCTAAAACCGAATGAAACAATCACAGGCGAGGTCTACCGACGACAATTGATGCGTTTGAGGCGAGCACTGAAGGAAAAAAGGTGGAACTAGCTTACTTTTAGTTTTACTTGGAAACTGCATTTTATATCCTTTTAAGAACTTTTGTCTAAAAAAAATATCAAACATATGTTTATTTTGAAATGAATGGGAATATTGAGCTGTATACCTTATCGAAAACTCGAACAATTTTCTAAAAGCTCAAGCCATCATTCGAATATGACAACGTCTGTCGTTTATTCCCGAGGTCGGCCAAGGTTGTTGTCAGATGTATCATGACAACATCCAAAAAGGCTTACAATCCAAGGGAGGCCAAAAAAACAATCAATAAGAACGTCAGCGAGTGGAAGGCCAGAAGAGCTCTTCACAGCCTTGGGCTTGTGTCAGCCATCAAAAAGAAAAAAACCCGCGTTGTCCGTGAAAAACATCAAAACCCGGTTAAAATTTAGCAAGAAACACAAATCTTACACCATAGAAGATAGAAAACATGGAGTTCGGTTGGACAAACTTAGACCAATCGTTTTCAGTCGGATGGAAAGGAAGACTTTTGGCATCGTTCTCATGAAACTATTCTTAACATCATGTGAAACCAATTTGACACACGGAGGCGTGAGTTAAAAGGCGTAGGTATGTTTAACTTGGTTGCATATCGGCCCAATGGTTAAAATCACACTCTGAAAGAGGAAGACTACCTTAAGACTCTGCGAAAAATCTACCTGAATTTATAGATGAAGACACATATCCAATTGGTGAAATGGTGTCTCGACAAGATGGGGATCCAAAATAAATACAGCTAAATTCGTAAAAAAAATGGCTTGAAGATAAGCATTTTCAAACAATGCTTTGGCTGGTTCAAAGCCCCAATTTGAACCCCATTGAAAAATGTGAGCATTCGAGGAAAAACGGTTGTCGCAGTATGAAGATGCACTGAGCAGACTTGGCGAATTATGGTCTAGAGAATAGACTGAATGGCAACGTATTCTCTACACAACCATTAGAAAATTGATAGAAACAATGCCAAATTCAGTAAACAGTGTCATAAAACTCAACAGTTGTGTGTTCCAATTCGGGCAAAAAATAATCGGTAATCATGGCGCGAAAACGCTGTGCATTCACAATAACGTGACGATCGTTACCGTCTATGAAAAAATATGGCCCAATAATGCCGCCGGCATGCAAACCGCATGAAGTTGTGCTTCATGAAGCAAATGTGAATTTTCACCCCACCAATAGCGCATATTTTGCTTATTGAAAAACCAATTGAGCCAAAAATGAGCTTCGTCAGTGAAGATGATTTTGCAATGAAATGCTTCATCGTTGGCGCATCTTGTCCAGAGCCCAATCGAAGAACGTACGTCGCTTCAAATGGTCTATCGGCTTTGATTCTTGAGTCAGCTTGATCTTGTATGGGTGTAAAGCAATAACCTTACGCAAAATACACCATAATGTTGTCTGAGCAATGTCCAATTCTCGAGAACTCCCTGGAATTTACTGATTCTGATCGTTTGCTACGGACGCCTGAGCTGCAGCTATATTTTCGACATTTTCGACAACAACCCGCTGTCTCACTAAAACAGTAACATCACACAACGATTATGTAGACTCAAATTTTTGCACTAAACTGGTTTTTGCCTGCATACTAGGGCGAGAATTACGACCGAAAATTGGAGTTAACGCTCTTAGAGTTGCTCGTATCGACTCCGAATTTCGTTAGAAATTTTTTATTATTTGCAGACGTTGCTCGTTGCTGAAGAAAAGATGAGTTTACTGAATAAATTGACTATGACAGTTCGATGATAAGTAAAAGGGTGCGTTCACATCTTAAATTCAAAGTTGTCAAGTATTCATTTGAATTAATTGAATTTTTTTAAAATTAAAAAATCACTTTTCTTTTCCACTTTTGAGGCCGCCACTGTGTGATTTAAAAACCGGCCATACATTTGACACTGACAGCTACAGTATCTACTCAACCGTTGGCCAATCAAATCGCTTAAAAAATGAGAATTCTTTCCCAGTTTCTTCGGCATAAAACGAAAACTAGTTATTTACCCAAACTTCGCTCCCACGTCCAGCAGTCGTTAGCATCCAGTTACTCTGAAATGGCAAGTACACGTCCAAAGATTTACGTAACCCGTCCTGACTACGCTCCCATTGGTCTTGACATCTTAAAATCCGAGTAAGTACAAAAAAAAAATACATCATCCACAATCTGCAAAGATTCTTATCAGTTTTCTCTCCTACAAGATGCGACCTTTCAATATGGAACGAGACTGTGCCAGTGCCACGGGAGGAGCTGCTGAAGAACATCGTTGGAAAGAATGCGCTCTTCTGTGCCTTGACCGACAAAGTCGACAAAAGCGTCCTTGATGCCGCTGGCCCTAATCTGAAAGTGGTCGCAACTATTTCTGTTGGTTTCGAACACATCGACGTGGACGAATGCAAAAAGCGAGGAATTCGTGTGGGATATACGCCAGATGTGCTGACGGACGCAACTGCTGAGCTCACTGTGGCGCTGTTGTTGGCCACTACGCGTCGTCTTTTCGAAGCCAATAAGGAGGTCTATAACGGCGGCTGGAAATCGTGGGCACCCAGTTGGATGTGTGGACAGAGCTTGAAGGGTTCAACTCTAGGGCTTTATGGATTCGGCAGAATTGGCAATGAAATTGCACTAAGACTGATTCCGTTCAAGCCGAAGTGTTTGATTTATGCCAACAGGTCCGAAAGGGCAGAGGCTACAGCACTTGGATTTGAAAAAGTATCATTTGACGAATTATTGCGCCGCGCCGACTTTATTGTCGTCTGTTGTGCTTTAACGCCCGAGACAAAGGGCATTTTCAACAAGGAGGCATTCGAGAAAATGAAATCGAATGCGATTTTCATCAATTCGTCGCGCGGAGCTGTTGTGGATCAGGAGGCATTGGTCGAGGCGTTACAGGAGAAGAAAATTTTGGCCGCAGGACTTGATGTTACTACGCCAGAACCATTGCCACTTGACCATCCATTACTCAAGCTGGACAACGTTGTGATATTGCCTCATATAGGAAGCGCCGATGTTAATACGAGGATCGAAATGTCCAGGATAACCGCATGCAACATCTTGTCGGGATTAAATGGCCAAGAGATGCTGGCCGAAGTTTAGTTTAGCCGGAATGATGCCTCAACACAATAAAATGCATTTTTTACTTTATTTTGTAAATAATTGAATTGGTCTGCGAAATCCTTCGGCACAGTGATTGGGCAAGGCCAGCAGTGTGACTGATTTAAACCCAACCTCTTTACTAAGCAGGTATTCCGTGAAATCTTTTGGCTTGAACACAATCGATTGATAGGTCTTGAATATGTCCGCCTGAAAGCAGAAAAATTAAATTTGAAGGACCAGTGGCTTTGTATCACACTCACCGTCAGCTTTTTCCGTCGTTTATATCCATCCCAAGGTTGTGCCTCCAGAATCAGTTGTCCTCCATCTCTCAATTGTGCGTACATTCTTCTGAAGGCTTGCTTTAAAGCGCTATCGCCGAAATTCAAATGAATCCACTTCGTTACCGAGAGGCAGAGTATCACATCGAACTGTGGACTCTCGATCTCGAGAAGAACATCGTCTCGCAGAACATAGTTGCCATGTACAAAGCTAACATTGAATGGAAATCCCACTCGATTTGGATTTGAAGATGATTTCTTTGCCTTGGTGAGGAATTTTACGGTTCTATTCACGAGTCCTTTATCGATGTCTATGCCGGTAATGTGTTTAATGCTCATTGTTTTCGCAATTTCCATTGTCACGAAGCCACTGTTACACCCTACGTCAAGAATCTCCTTGTCTGTGAATATGTCCTTTTGTGCTTGGAATATATCCAACCGGACGTCGTGTAAGTCCTTTGGGTTTCGGTACCCATAATAGCGGCTGTAGTTTCCATAAATGTATTTTGTTTTTGCTTCTTCATTCGGTAGAACGTTGATCCTTTTCTTGGGACTGTTATGTTGCTTACTGATGGCACTTAACACACATGCTTCCCTTTTGGGCTTTTTTGGTGGACTTTTCGGAGTTTCCGTTTCAGATTTTCGCTTCAAATGTGATAATTCGCTTTCGTGTCCAAGTATTGAAACCTCATGCGTTGTATTGTTGTTGTCTTCTGTAGCTTTCATGCTTAATTAATTTCCTGAGATTTTGTTAACAAAATTACGAATATATTAATCTGCAAAATTGTTATTTACTACGGAATTAAATAAATTTTAACTTAAACTAAAAAGTGCAGAATAAACGTTTGCACGGGTTTGTTTACTAAGAAATTCACCACATCACAAATTTTGACAGTTGGAAGGAATCTGACATGTGGATTGGTGTTCAGGGAAGAAAACTTATAATTTTTTTTTAGAGGGATGAAGAAACTTTAGTTATTTAGGCTACGTTGATGGGGATGATTATCCATTTCCGTTCTACTTTGCGTTTTGCAGTACGCTTTTCCATTGCGAAATCAAGCTGGAGTGTATAAGTGTACAAGATTACTTCCCAGAAGTCTCCACTTTTTTCGCAGACAATTCATTGTCCTGGACATAAAATTGCTTGCGAAATTATTAAATTTTGACGGTTTGTGATTTCGGTGTCTCACTTTTTAGATCTATCGTTTCGCATAGCAGTTGGATTTGGATCATAATGAAATTGATTTTTCGGAGGACGAGGATGTTTCCCATCATATCCCACCAGCTACAGCACATCCGAAGAGAACAAAATTGGCTTTTTTGGTAAAATACAACGAACCACTCTACAGGAATCTGCAATATTTGGAAGAATATACCGGCAGAAATGAATAAGCCAGGTAAATGTTCGATTTGAGCTCATTGAAACGGCTCTATACCTGTTTTTGTTCTAAAAATTGTCAACACAACGAATTTAAGCGAGATTCTGAATCGCCCATAAATGATTTACAACCCATCTAACTTCTACATTATTTTGCATCCATGAGATTTCCCTCCAACTGTCGTAAGCGCCCTCTGTAGACGAACCAGAAATGCCAATAGTATCCAACTTCACGGTTATTTACATTCAATGGAAATTGCCAGCAGCCGGGTGATTCCATAGCATTGCAGAAACTTTTTAGCCCCGTAAACAAATAAAAAACAAACGAATTTGTTTTGGTTTCTAATTTAGATACTCGCAGAATTTGTAGTCTTGCGTACTAACTAAAGTTTGCGGTCATTTACATCATTTAAAAAAACCCAACAAACTTCAGTTGTCAATGAAAAACCAACCAGTGCAGTTCGTTCAGTAAAAGGGACAAAAATTCCCATCATCGTGAAGTTTAAATTTCATTTCATATTGCATGAAAATGGATGAGTTTAAAAGTGTAACGAAAACCTCGTCAGTGGTCAAAATATCCTCACTGCTTGAGAAAATCTACAAGAAGATCTGTGAGAGTCGCGAAAAGAACGTGCTCGAGCACAACATTAAAGAAATCGAATTTCTAAAAACCCAATGCAAATCCGATGTTGTCCAGCTGAGCTTGATGAGTTGTCAAACTTTTGTACGCCTGGCTGTGGCTGGAGTCTTGGACGCCAACACAATACTCACAATGCTGATCTCTATGTTACCCCATTCCAGGTAAGTGCATGTCGCGGCAATCACTTCAATCCAATCAATTGGGCAGTGTTCCTCGCACTGCCTTCTAACCTTGGACTGGTTTGAGTGATTTACATACGTATTCTAGTTTAATCATTACTCGCCGAAAGGTGTACTTCAAGAAAATAGTTTGAAAAAGAAACACACAATTTGCATGCGGAGAATAAACTCCCCATTTTAATATATCAACGTACGCCCGCTCCGGATCGGAGGAACACATATTTCACCAACAGATTGCGATCTTACTCCTTCGTTTTAACTGACCTTTCTTATTTGTTTTATATGAAAATAAGTATGTGATTGAGTTCTTGGAAACTTTGTGCTGGAGGTGTATGATTGAATGATTAATTTCTTGACTGACGGAAGAAAGCTCGCATGGACAAGTCCAAGGACAAGTTTCCAGTCGATTCACAAGGTGACAACAGCGTTATGAACATGCCTACCTGTTGGGTAACTAACCATGCCGCAGTTATTACATTTTTAATTGAAACTTGACATGTTTCCGTTGAACGAGAGTATATCCTCGGAGATTTGAAAATATGGCTCTGGATCATTATTGTTTACGCTCACGGGAATAAGCTTTCGGTTGCTTTGAGTTATTTGATTTATTCGAAGATTTACTGAGGCTTTGCTGTAAATGTAGAGAGTAGCTGATTAATATTTACAATTGCCTTTTGAGTCCAAAGTAGTTCAGTAGCGTAACAAAAAATATTTTGGCACTTAGATTAATGAAGCACTAGTAAGCAGGTTGTAAGGCTCGTTAACCCAAAATAAACAAGGCCAATGATCAGCGAAATAAATCTAATTAGGCATTATTTCAATAAGCCAGAATCATATTAATAATGTTGGACTACTTACGACGGACCATGCTGATACTCATGAAACGCTGTTGAGCGTTCACTACCCAGGCTCGTCTACCGCTGCGGGTGACTCATGAGTTGAAAGCTATGACACCATAGAGCACGCTATGGTTTTCAGTAGTGACAAGATAAAGTGGGCAATTGGCTCATTCAAAACCTTCAAAGCACCCGGTGGATATGGTATCTTCCCTGCCATTCTCCAAAAAGGTCATGGACTATATCCTTCCGGTTCTTTTTGCTTTGTTTAGAGCTTGCTACGATTGGGGATGTATTTCCGTGATCTGGCGACAGGTTAATTTTGTATTTTTACCAAAACCTGGAAACAAACCTCATTATAGGCGTATCAGGCTATCCTCCTTCATCCTGAAAGACTGCTTAGACCTGCATAGGGGGCATCCTTATGCAGATTATTTCACAGTAAATTATTGTTGTGTTTGAATTAAATAACGGTGGAAAAGGTGGTGACAAATGATGCTTCTCCGGATTGGTACACAAGTGATTTAGAAATAAAAAGAAAAGAAAAAGTCACAGTTTATAAGAAGGCAACGTTTTCGGTTGACCAATTCTGGTGGGAGCGCTACAAACAGCTTCGGAACGATTACAAGAGAGCTATAGGTAAATCGAAGAACACATTCATTGAAAGGAAAATGATGTCTACAGTCGGGGATCAGAAAGGGACATGGAAGGTTATTAAGAAAATAATTTTGAAACAAGACAAAGGAAAGGAATTTACGTATATTACATTCGGTAACGAGATTGTTTCCTGTTTAAGGACAGCAGTAAATAGATTGAATGCCATTTTTGTCAATAGCGTAAATGACATTAATCAGACAATTTCAAAAGTGCAGTTTAGAGGGAGCGCAATAGAAACACATGTACCTGTTAGAATTAAGTTTCATTACTGTACTGATATGTTAACAAAGTGCAATAAACAGAAAGACTTTAATGGACTTAGCTGTGATATAATTTATAACTCTGTTGAAATAATCGGCCCAATTCTTATGAAAATAATAAACACATCCTTGGAAATGGGAATTTTTCCAAGTATTTGGAAAGAACCTGTGATAATACCAATAGAAAAAGTGTGCAATACAAATAAATGTGATGAATTATTGAGACCTGTAAATATGCTGCCTTCAGATGAAAAAATTCTCGAACGCTTCGTTGCTAACCAAATCGTTAATTTCCTGGAATCAAATAGGATATTGATAGAAGAACAATATGGGTTTCGAAGAGGACATTCATGTGAAACGGCAATGAATAAACTGGTTTTCGACTGGAAAAAAAGAGATTGATGCTGGAAACACTGTAATAGCAGCCTTCTTAGATTTTAAAAGAGCATTTGAAACCACTGATAGACGCATTTTGCTAAAGAAGCTTTATATGCACGGAGTGAGTGGGACGGAGCTTAAATGGTTTGAATCTTACCTGAGCGAAAGGACACAGCAAACGAAATTAAATAATATGCTATCTGACCCACTCGAAGTCCTATTGGGAGTTCCCCAAGGATCAGTTTTGGGAGTGATACTGTTTCTGATTTATATAAATGGCATCAAAAGCGCGCTTAAGTACTGCAACGTGGCTGTGTTTGCTGATGACACCCTTTTATACATACTATAAGTGGCAAAAATGTCACTGTGATACAAAAGCAATTGAATGAGGATCTTGAATCATAAGGACTTTGGTTGAAAGAGAATGAACTTAAGATTAATGTTGACAAAACTAAATGTATGAATTTTAACTAAATTGCAAAAAAGATTAATTATCTAAGAAGGATACGAAAAATGTTAAATATAAAAACAGCTTTACTCCACTACGACACACTAGTTTCACCGCATTTTTCATATTGTTCCACGCTGCTTTATACTTGCTCAGAAGAGATTAAGGAAAGGCTTCAACTTCTTCAAAATAAGGCAATGAGGATGATCTTAAAGTGCAATATATTTACTTCAATTCAAGCTATGCTGCATGCAATGAAGTGAATGAATATCCGACAAAGACTAACGTATAACGCGATGGTTTTCATCTTTAAAATAAAACAACGTATGTTACCTGAATACTTGCGAGGAAATTTGGTGCAGGTTGCGACTGCGCAGCCCTATAATCTGAGGAACAACTGGGAAGATGGAAAAGAAGCAGCACGCAAAATTCGTTGAAGTACAAGGGTCTTTTATTTTTCAATAATTTGCCTCCTGATATCAAAGATAAGATTTAAAATATTTCAAAGGAAATTGGCATTATTTGTAATAAACAATGTGTAGCAAAACTGTTTAAATGTTAAATGCGTATATATACTATATATGTCCTTCAAAATATTTATGTAAAACGAGAATTTGTTAAAGATTTCTATATGAAACTAATAAATACTACTATCACTATTACTATAATTGGAAACCTCTCCCCTGCACGCCAACCAATATGCATATAGAATGGGTAAGTCAACCGAGGTGGCACTTCACCATCTGGTCACCCTTGTTGAAAGGGCATTTCTTTCGAAAGAAATTGTTCTCTACGCCTTCCTGGAGGGTGCTTTTGACAATACTAGTTTAAACTCCATAACAAACGCAATTTGGAGTAAAGGTATTGATGACTCGACTTAAAGATGGATAAGGTCCATGCTAGAAAATCTAGTCATAACTTCCTCGCTTGGAAGCGTGTCAAAGCCAGTCATTATAACCAGAAGTTTTCCCAGGGAGGTCTTCTGCCGCCTCTGCTCTGGTCATTGTTCATAGACAACCTCCTTGTGAACCTCAATGAGAATAGGCTATGTCACAATAGACTATGCTATTGTCATGAAAGGCAATATGACTCTGCAACTGAGGGAATCTTCTTGGAGTACTCCAGTCAAGTCAAGTATCTCGATTTTATTTTGGATATGAAACTGAACTAGAGTTCACATATCAAGTCCATCACAGAACGCGCTACCAAGATACTTTACTGGTTGTACATCATGATGGTTAGACTATTATATCTAACGCAGCCATTATTTCATGGTCCAACACTTTATAAGTAACGACTTCTAAAACGCTGGAAAAAGTTCAGCGCAAAGTTTGTTTGGGCATCACTAATGCTACGAGCACTTGCCCTACGGCAGCACTGGAAGCTGTCATTGGGCTGTCTCCTCTTGATAGAAATGCCCTAAAGATACAAACCAAGTGGCCAAACGGAACACTTGAGAATAAATAATTTCGTCACGGATAGACATGTTCTGCTTGATCCCAGATAGCATGAAGGCATATGAAGGTAGACATCCCTAACCGTGATCATTGGTCGAGCAACACACCTGCCTCCGAACGCAGAAACTTAATCTGGTATACTGATGGCTCAAAAATGGCAAATGGAGTAGGTGCGGGTGTCTATGAACCCAACACTAAAATCTCCATACCCATGAGTAAACATCCAAGTGAACTACTAGCCATCGAATCCTGTGCCATAGAAAACCTTGCAAAAGGCCATAATGAGGCCAGAATTCTAATATATTCAGGCATCCAAGCAACCAAGCAAGGCATTGGCATTCAATCCAATGGAATCCCAATGTGCCAAAATCTGCTACGACGCCATACAGGTCTGACAAATAAGTGACAAAACAAGTTTCGTATTGCCCACTGGAGAAATCTACTGGCACTCAGACAATCTAAATTACTAATCATTCCCTTATCTTACAGAGTAATCATTAAACTCAACAAGGAGAACATTAGAAAGCTCGTGAGTTTCCTCTCTTAAGCCATTGCCGCTGTAGATCATATCTAACCAAAATCGTGCTCAGTACAACCACCGATTTCTGACTCTGTGTGGAGGGCGACACATTCATTGCGAACTTCCAGGTCTATTTTGGTTAAGAAGGCGTATCTTCCTCAATGAGATATGCTCCCCATTGGACATTTGACAATCCAATGCTAAAGACATTCTGACTTTCAACAGAAGGATGGAATGTCTGTTAGCCTAAACGAACTAACAAAGGGATATTCCTTCAGACCGCAGTGTCCACCTCTTGGGCATGGGGTTGTTACTAAAACGTCGTTTACCGTCGCGATCGCTGTCAGTCAAAAGAAGAAAGAGATGGAGGGATACTTTTTGCGGTACGTTCAAATTTTAAGATACAAAGAAAGCTCATTAATATAACAAGGAAAAAACTTAAAAAACAAAGCGCTTAAAAAGTTCAGAACATCTCTCAATTCTTCGGATTCCTCCCAAAGATTTTTGCGTCCTAAATAAGTTCCTCCATAGGGGTTTTATCATGAAGCTCAGATTCAACATAAAGTCGGACAGTAAGTCTTTCTGGATCTATATTAATTCTAAAATAAAATCAGTGTGAATTCAAAATAAAATGATTTTCAAAAATTTGGAGTCCACCAATACTAATTTTACTCTTGAATTATTTGCCAAATTCTACGAATCCATCTATTCGGATTCTAATGTTGATGGTGATCCATTTTATGACGTTAACAATAAAACCGATATTGGCTTGATACAACTCAGTTCTCAAGAGTTTCTTTCAGCGCTACAGACGTCAAAGCCAAACCTAAACAGCGGACCCGATGGAATTGCATCTACAATCCTAAAAAACTGCTGCAACTCGCTTTATATTCCGTTGCAATTTTTATTTAATAAAATAACGTTGAGAACTACTGAGGGATTTCTAAGCAATCAGCGATTCCCAAGCCTTTCGAACTCATTACTTTAATTCACTGCTGAAAACATAGTGAATAGGTCTGTTCGAATACCCTCCCAAAATAGCGAATTTTTACGAAAACTTACGAAATCCTATTCGAGTGCGCTGAAATTTCATAGTTTTTCGCAGAAGAGAGTGCTCACGAGAGAGGAAAACATTTCTTCATGCTACGAATTTTAGCCCAAGAAATTTCTTTACGCTTTTTAAAATTCTCTTAACTACGAATTTTGGTGCAGAAAGCACGCGAACAGACCTAATATTTCTTCAGTTGTGTACACGACAAGTGTAAAAAAAACTCAGTCTCACGCCTGCCGAATCGGAACAAGCCTGTGTACACAGCTTAACTCACGCTTGCGGAATTGGGCACTGGCTGTCGGTTTCACACAGTGCCATCACACAAACCACAACACGAACTAAGAACTCTAGCCGATACAACAATCACTACAATAAAGCCACCCATCAATCAGACTACTATTGCTGTTCGACCAATCCAGCGATAGTGCCATTAATTTTAAACCAATGACTGGTCTAGGAGGTGAACCTAGGTCCCATCAATCAAATGAAGGCGCTCTACCAACTGCGTCACTAGCCGGATTTTGTGGATTTCAATAATGATTGGTTAAAATTAAAAATCTGAGACAAATAGGAAATTAAAGAAAAATTTATCGGTTTATTAAAGACAAACAAAGAAGTTGAAGCATGTTTGTATAATGAGTTAGCGGAGAAATAAATATAAAGCAGCCTTAATCAATCTATAATTCCTGCTAGGTTATTAATTGACATCACTGAGGCTTTTGACATGGTCTTCCAATGCGGGTTTCAGAGAGTTTTTCAACGACTGGTTAACATCTTATTTAGAAAACCGTAGTCAGAGAGTAAGGGTTCGTAATTCTCTGAGTGCAGAAGTTCTCATCAACCACAAGGATCTGTTTTGAGTTTTAATTTTTTAAAAATACCCTCTTTCTTCAACCTTTTAAACGGTCAAGTAACCGCTTTTGCGGATGACACTGCTCTGTCTCATCAAGGTAAATGTTATTTTTACTTGTCTTTGGAAACTTGTCCTTCCAACAGATATATATCGTTGTACGCCCTTACAACTCTTCGTTAAAGCTACTCGCCTACATTTTCAACCAAGCCAAACCAAAAATCATGCAAGTATTTTTCTCTCAAAGCAACTAAGAGCCTATTCATTCAACTTCACATAATTTAAGGACTTTGAGGATCTTGAATAATGTCGTTTGGAATAATTAAATCAAGTTCAAGCCCACGCGTTTCGAACGTATATTTCAAGTCAGGAGAAGGGAGGAGCAGCAAATCCTGCTTAAAAAGAAAAGGGCCGACGCAGCTTACCAACTCAAGGAAATCGAAGAGTCCCGCGATAAGAACAACACCCGGATGTTTTTCAGGAAAACTAGACAGCTGACTTCAAAGCCATGCCCGATGACTGGAATATCAGTATAACAATCGAGGCACATCCCTGCTTAATGTCGCAAATAAGATCCCATCCATCGTACTGTGCGAAAGTTTGAAAAACGTTAATTTTTTGGGCGAAAATATACCTTTGAATTTTATTTTAATATATCGGGATCGATAAAACTAAATACTACGAATATATTTTGAAAAATGAAAAAACTCGCCCAACTTTTATATTACCATAAGAAACCTTTTTATCGATCGAAAGTCCGCTTCCATGTCCAGCAGGCGTTCGCATACAGTTGCTGTGAGGTGGAAGAGACACGTCCCAAAGTTTATCTAACTCGTCCAGACTACGCTTCCATTGGTATTGACATTTTAAAGTCCGAGTAAGTAAAAAAAAAGCATATCCACAATCTGCAAGGGCTTATTAAATTTCTCCTCAAAGATGCGATGTATCATTTTGGAAGGAGGATGGTCCAGTGCCTCAGGCGGAGCTGCTAAAGAACGTCGCTGGCAAAAACGCTCTCTTCTGTTGTATCGCAGACAAGGTCGACAAAAGTGTCCTAGATGCCGCTGGGCCTGACCTACAAGTGGTCGCAACCATTTCTGTAGGTTTCGAGCACATTGACGTGAAGGAGTGTAAAAAGCGAGGAATACGTGTGGGATATACGCCGGGTATCTCGACTGATTCAGTTGCTGAGCTGACAGTGACGCTCTTGTTGGCGACTGCGCGCCGCATTTTCGAAGCTAATAAGGAAGTCTTTAATGGTGGCTGGAAATCATGGGCACCTGGTTGGATGTGTGGACAAAGCGTGACGGGTTCAACTCTAGGGATGTTCGGATTTGGTAGAATTGGCATTGGAATTGCAGAGAGATTGATCCCATTTAAGCCAGAGTGTTTGATATACACCAACAAATCTGAGAGTGCAGAGGCCACAGCACTTGGATTTGTTAAAGTGTCCTTTGACGAATTGGTAACCCAATCTGACTTTATCGTCGTCTGTTGTGCTTTAACGCCCGAGACAAAAGGAGTTTTCAACAAGCAGGCGATTGAAAAGATGAAACCGAATGCGATTTTTGTCAATACTGCCCGCGGAGGTGTTGTGGATCAGCCTGCTCTGGTGGAGGCATTGCAGGAAAAGAGGATTATGGGCGCAGGTCTAGATGTTACTACTCCCGAGCCATTGCCACTTGACCATCCATTACTCAAGCTGAATAACGTTGTGATATTACCTCACATAGGAAGCGCAGATACGTACACAAGGAATGAGATGTCCAGAATGACTGCATGCAACATCTTGGCAGGCTTAAATTGCGAGGATATGCCGGCCGAAGTTTAAATGCATTAGACTGACTTCTGTGTTCAATAAAATACATTTTCTTATTTTGTTCTAATTTCTTTTTTATTTGATGAAGACACGAAAACTTACGCCGCTACTTTAGATAAATCCAGCTATTCTGTAAAACGACACCACACTGAAGTGGTGATAAAACTACAGGCACTGAGTTCGTTTACTGAAAGTTCGAAGAACTGCTGGTTGTTATACTATACAGCCAAAAACAATGAAGTAACCTCAGGTACATATATCATACTCGTTCTTTTGAAGCCGGTAGGGTATGGGCGTAACTTTGATAAGATCGTCTGCTGACAGTTCAGTAATAAAAACGAATCCGCAAATCGATGTGTGACTTTCAATTGTCCCTATTTCTAGCTGATCTGATGGCCGGTCTCTTGACTTTGAGGAAACTATTCGTTCACAATTCAGATACGTAATATTATCGTTTATCGATATACAAGCGACAATCGCAATAAGGGCAAAACGGCCCACCAACTCTGCACACAAAAAAGGAAAATCTCAAATTTCTTGCTTCTAGCTTGACGGGAGTTAAAATCCCTTCAATATCTTCAAAAATATCTTCTACGGACGGCCTTAATGTTCCAACAACATCCAACTTCACTGATGTTTACAATCCGAGCAATTTGCCAACAGCCGGTGGTTCCATGGCACCGCATAGACCAGTTCACCACGCAAACAAATCAAAACAAACGGATTTGTTTTGGTTTTCCGCTTAAGATACTCGCGGAATTTATAGTCTTGCGTACTAGCCAGATCCTTTGGTCATTTCTCCGTCCATTAGGCACAGCAAACTTCAGTTGTCAATGAAAAACCAACCAGTGTAGTTCGCTCAGTAAAAGGGACGAAAATTCCCATCAACGTGGTTTCCTATTGAAATTTTAATTTCATTTCATATTGCATGAAAATGGATGAGTTTAAAAGTGTAACGAAAACCTCGTCGGTGGTGAAAATATCCTCACTGCTTGAGAAAATCTACAAGAAGATCTGTGAGAGTCGCGAAAAGAACGTGCTCGAACACAATATTAAAGAAATCGAATTTCTAAAAACCCAATGCAAATCCGATGTTGTCCAGCTGAGCTTGATGAGTTGCCAAACTTTTGTACGCCTGGCTGTGGCTGGAGTCTTGGACGCCAACACAATACTCACAATGCTGATCTCTATGTTACCCCATTCCAGGTAAGTGCATGTCGCGGCAATCACTTCAATCCAATCAATTGGGCAGTGTTCCTCGCACTGCCTTCTAACCTTGGACTGGTTTGAGTGATTTACATACGTATTCTAGTTTAATCATTACTCGCCGAAAGGTGTACTTCAAGAAAATAGTTTGTAAAAGAAACACACAATTTGCATGTCCGCCTTCAATGCGGAGAATAAACTCCCCATTTTAATATATCATCGTACGCCCGCTTCGGATCGGAGGAACACATATTTCACCAACAGATTGCCATCGTACTCCTTCGTTTTAAGTCAGCGTTTTTTATTCGTACTATATATAAGAAAACAGCACGTACATGAGTCGTTGAGCACACGGAAACTTCGGGCTGGAGGTTTATGATTAAATGATTAATTACTTCACTGACGGAAGAATGCTCGTATGGGCAAGTCCAAGGACATGTTTCTGACCAAGTCACAAGGTAAGAGCAGCCTTATGGTTGACATTGTTTACCGGTATCGTGCTCGATTTGTTACATATTTAATTGAAACCCAACACGGTTCTGTTGAATGAGAGTATATCCACGGAGATTTGAAAATTTGGTTCTTGATTATTTAAGTCCGGGTGGAATGTGATCGTTAAAGTTTGGTTGCTTTGGGGTATTTGATTTATTCGCGTAGTAGTTGAAGCATTGCTTTGTTGGGAAGAACAAGCAAATGGGATTTTGCTCACACCATAATGTGGGCAACAGGAAGTAGTTCATCTCAAGAGTAGGTTGGATTAATTGAGATCGATTGTGGTATGCTCCTCGCAGGAGTATTTATTTGGCACGAAAGGCTCGTTAACCTGAAATTTGAGAATGCTTATCAGAGTTAATTTTATTAATTGTGTACTTTGATGGAATATTCTGTGAACATGTATAGTATATTTTTTTTCTTTCGTTCCCCAATGATTTATTTAGAACACCTGTTGTATAAAAATCGTTGCGGAAGTGAACAGTCATAATTGGGCAAAGCTTTCCAGAATGCGTATTTAGTGTCTAATCATCTTTTAGTTGGTTGGTAAGCGTGAGCTTTATGCGAAAAGCATGGTCGCACCGATCCCTATTTCCTTGAGTTGCACAAGATCCGGTATCAGGGTTGACCCTTGTATTTTATCACTGAGTCTCCCTGTTGCTAGGCAGTGGCAGAGGAAGTGCTCCAGATCTTCCTGCAATTTCACGTTCGATATTCGTACGAAGTTCATCAATAGTCGCTGGCTTGTTGGCATAGACCATAGACTTGACGTAGCCGCACAGGAAATAGCCTAACGGCGTCAAATCGCACGACCGAGGCTGCCAAGCGACTGGACCATTTCGTGAGATAACACGTTCTCCAAACTTGGTTTCCAATAAATTGATTGTGACATTCGTTCTGGGGCTTGTGGGGCCGTCCTGTTGGAACCACATGTCCTCCAAGTCCATATCATCCAATTGGGGCCAAAAATATCCGGTTATAATTGAACGGTAGCGATCCCCATTCACAGTAACGTGCTGGTCTTGATCATCATGGAAGAAGTACGGCCCAATGACGCCGCCGGCCCATAAACCACACTAAACCGTAATTTTTTCGGGATGCAATGATGACGTGTGGATGGAGTACGTGTGGATTGCTGCCTGACCAATATTTGTGCCCATATTTTGTTTATTGGCGGAGCCATTCAGCCAGAAATGAGCCTCATCGCTGAAGATGATTTTTCGATGAAAATCCGAATCATTTTCAAGTTGTTGCTCAGCCCAATTCAAGAACATACGACGCTTCTGGTGGTCAAGCGGCTTCAGTTCTTGCGTCAATTAATCTTGTAAGGATGTAGGCCAAGATCTTTTCGCAAAATTCGCCACAACGACGTCACAGAGATGCCCACCAACGCTTGAGAACGACGTGTGAGAGACACATTTGGGCTTAACGTTGAGGCCACTGACTCCGAATTTCGGTAGTAAATTTTAATACTTTCGACTCGTTGTTAGCTCGTTTATCTTTCCATCATGAAATGGCAAACCTTACTGAAGAGAAATGTCAAAAGAGCGTCAAGAAATATGGCGTCGTTTGCTGTCCCTGTCGCTCTACTTTTGTAGCGTCCCTGTTGAAAAACCCTTTACCATAAACCCTAGATTCCTTTTGACAGAGTTCAGAGCTCGTTTCGCTGCCTTGATAGATTATAAGATTATAGATTTAAGCAAGGGGAGTACTTACTCTAAAACAATGTACTACACTCTTGTCACTGTTATATTATGTCCAAAGAGTGAACTATTCATCCCTATTACCATTCCCTTCAGTCGTTTGCGACAGTTGTCCCTTTCTTCGTCGTCTTGTTTTTGAATGAATTTGAATTTATATAAAATGTTCACAATTCGTTATTGTTTATCGACGAAAGTGGTTGTTCTAGTATTGAAAATGACGAGGATCAACAAAGGCAAAATGCTGAAGCTGCTAGTTTAATCAAAATCCGGAAAGTGTTACGGGTACGTTCATCTTCTTCATCTTCGATATGAGTTGGTCTGATGCTTGTAATCACTCTTAGAATTCTTGCGGAAGGAAGTTACCAAAACGAAGCTAGTTAGGGTTTCAATCTGTGATTAGCACTACCAACTATGAGCAAGTAAAGGCTTAAGCTAAACTATTTTTCTTTAAAGATTTTCTTCAATTTACTTTCTGGGTTAACAAACCTTTAGTCACCCATCTGCATCTTTGCTATCATACGACTTACGTGTAATGAACTCAGTTCAATTGGCAAGCAAAAATGTGTTCTTCCATTCTGACTCAAAAACGAAATATATTCAAATGATTCTCTTCTATTTCAGTTCGATACAACATTCGATAATCAGTGAGAACATCATAACACTTTTACTGCTCAACTTAAAGCGGAAAGCTGCTTCGCTGAACGATAACGAAACCCTCCAATCACAATATGGCCTGAAGACCCAACAGCATCCTTTGATCACGCTTGTGCAAAATAAAGGAGTTGACCTAAACGACATTGCCAACAAAATCAATGGAATCTGTAATCATCAAGACAAACAGTGCGTAAAAATTATTCCATGTATTCTTCAATTCGAATAATCGAGATCTCTCCACAGGATAAAAAAACACAGTACAGAATACCTCCGTCCCGTGTTCCTTTATATTCTTTGTAACCCAGAGCCATTGCCGTATGCGAAAACAATATGGACAGGACTTTTGGCCTTAACCAAAACCCAACCAGATGCAAAAGACCTCCTCAAAGAGATAATTTTGTGGTCAAAGGTTGACATGATTTTCCTTGACAAGATTAATTAATTAAATTTTTTTATTTCTTAGATCTCATCATCTAGTACTTGCCTCTTTACAAGTATACTCCTCATCGAGGCCATTGATCACTATCTCAGTCAGATGGACTTTGATCAGTCGGTAAACCTCGCCATCTATCAGACGGTGGTGGTGAAAAATCTTGTAAAATATGGAATCGATCCAAGGCCCAGTCTGCACTGTATCTTACGCGTGCTGCACTCAACCCGCGAGCAACGTCGCAATCATTACAATATCCTGTTGATATTGTTATCGGAAAATGTACACCTACTTTCGCCAATCTATTTGCCAGATCTTTTACGCGTCATGGCATTCATTGTGGTGCAAGAAAACTGCGGGAATCAATACATTCTGAACATGTGCCTCGATGGTATCATCCAGTGGATGTCTCAGACTGCATTCATACCCCCAGATGGTCTAGCATTGGCCCATCAGCTCGTGCGAAAAATTCTCTCCGTAACGAAATCGCCGCCGAGCGATGCAGGTCAAGTGAAAATCTCAACAAATGACTTTTCGAAACAGATCAGGAATATCCATCCGGATGTTGCGATATCATTTGATTTGGCCAAGCTGGTCGAGAGTTTTGAGGAATCGGAATTTAAGGATGTGTTCACGTTTGTGGATACGCTAAATGTGAAATCGAAATCCGACTTTTGTCAGAGTATCAATTTGTTCCTGAGAGCATTGTTTCTCTCGAGAGAACCATCGATTGATTGTTGGTTCAGGATCTACGAAATCATTTTAGAGATAATCAAGTTGAATGGAGATATCGCGTATGATTTTCTGATGACTTACATATTCAAGCTGGCCGAGGAAGTTAATCCTGAGGTACAAATTGAGTTGTTAAGAGGACTACCGGGTTTTGCTGTTGCGAAGGTAAGTACGAAAAATTTGAATATTTTTATAAAGTTAGTTAACCCGAATCTGGTTTGCTTAGTATTATGCTAAAATTCGGAATTTTATTTGAATGAGTTTTTAAGAAAAAACTGCAATGATTCTGCTTGTTATTTAAGCCAAGCTCGTCTATAAGTCTTCGATGGCTCCATGGTTAAACGATGATCGGCGAGTTAAGAAGGCGTGCATAGCTTTTCCGCCTGCAGTAGAACCGTTGGAAAAAAATTGTGTTTCCAATCAATGTTTGTACACGGCGGTGGTTCGCCTGATTCTAACATACGAATCCCTTCTATGGTGGCCGGCGCTTCGGAAGAAAAATGTCATTAAATTAAACAAGGTACAGAGAACAGCATGCATAGTCACCACAGGCGCTCTACGGACGACGCCGTCAGATGGTCTGATGGTAATGCTTCATCTTCAACCTTTGGGCCTACACATTTAAAACAGCAAAGCACACAGCGCCATCAGACTCAGAGAGTCTGGAAGCTCGACATAGCACTATACTTGATCTTATTTATATATATATTTTTGGTATCATCACCAATGGTCTTTTAGGTCCTTAGAATTAATATATCAAATGACTTTGACATTGTTATCCCAGAAAGCGCGGAATTGAATAGTGGGCAGATATGCAAGGATTTTATCTGGACAATCTACACTGTGTGTTCTCAGTACTTCTGAACATTTGTAAAGCCTATAGACTGCCGGACTATTACAGCGTTTTGCAAGCGAAACTTTTTGCAATCGGGCAAGCATGTCGTAAAAACAAAATAAATCCAAATATCGTGCTAAGTAAAAAGGTTGCCATATGCATTGAAAGTCAAGCAGCCATCAAAGCTATTGCCTTCTTTCCTTCACATTTAAAATACGCATCGGAATGCCGAGCTGAATTAGCATCGTTAGAAGGTCAGCTCATTTTCCTTATATGGGTTCCCGGTCACAGTAACATCCCAGATAATTAGATCTGCCCTTCAGCGCGGTCACAATGACATCCCAGGTAGTGAGAGGGCCGATGAACTTGCTAAACAGGGATCTGCCCTTCAGCGCTCACTTCAGGTTTTCATCTCACTTCATGCAGTTAAGGCTAATATATCCTCATACTTGAAGCAGCAAACCCTAGATGGCAAGTGTGACGAACTGTGCAACATCAAGGGAAATATGGCCTCAAAACAACACACTTCTTTTGCGTCTGTCTCTTGCTAGAGCCAGACAGCGAGCGCTTGGTAGTCCCTTCTTCAAGTTATTTGATGAGATTTCTGTTAAGGATATTAAAGAACTTAAATACCTCAGCTTGGATTTAGAGATAAGAGGCTCTGGCTACTCCCGTCGTGCTGAGGTTTCCAACGTTGAATTTGGTTTTCTGCGCGGTTCAGAGTCAACGCATGCCCCTGTGAACGTTTATACCTGCAGGATATTGGATGCGTGATTCGCACCTTTTAGCACTTGAAAGATTGCTGTGTGGATTCGTAGTCTTGGGCACCTAGTGCTACTTATTAGCGTGTTACGAGTTGCCGCAAAATCGATTACCCGGTGTCGCGGAGACTGTTTTTTTTTTTTACTCATCTGACAAAGATGTTTTCCTTACCGATCACATCATACTCTGAATAGGCTCTGTAGGTTCTATCCACGAGGTCATAAAACTCCTCCCTGATAGTATGCCGCTTCGTCGGTGCTGATGTTTTAGAATGTCGCTTTGATGCGGATCATAGCCAGGCGATCGTCGATTGGCTTAAAGAAGAAATGTAGTATTAAAATTTTAAGCTGGTTCAGCTCAGGACTCTTATAATACTAATTTATATAAAATACATTTTTCTTCAAGGACAACATTCCGATGATCCTCAACACGATCCGTGCCTTAACTACTAAAAATCCCACCTTTTGCATGGATCTGTACCTACGTTTATGGCGCATTGAAGGACGGACATATCCATTTCTAATGAAGCTACTCTCACAACCGTACAAAGATGCTGCAGGACGCTCCGAATTTGAATTAACAAAAACTTATACGATTAAGGAAATATGCAGTGAAAGGTTTTTGTTTCGAAATTCTCTTCATTTTGTAGCCGCAGAAAATAATCTTATATCATTGCAGTCCAACACAGTACGGCTCTGATCTTGTATCCCATCTCTCCGACACACTGAATACGTGTACCGACGAACCTGGTGATCTGGCAACGTCCCTAGCTATTGATGCAATCGTTTCCTTATGCGACAGTCACACCGTGAATATTATTTCAACGTGGAAGGTGCTCAGCGGTAAATTCCGTCATGAAAAGCGACCACGATCAATGAAAAGCATGTTTAACTTCTTCGCCCATGTGCCGCTGCTGCAAACGCCCACCATCGAATACGAGCAGCTAGTCGACGAATCATTAGATCACATTTGGAAAACAATTTGCCTTTCCGACAATCCAGAAATAATCCGAGAAGCCTTTAAAGCTCTCACACACTACGAGGTGGGTACGTTGATGACCCTCCGTCATATACCATCGCTGTTCAAAGATCGTGTCTATGCAACCGTTGAATATAGTGAAAAAACTGGCCGTGAGATCATTGATCTACAAGCCGAAGCCGTACCGGGTGAATGTTGGGTTCAAGTTCTGCAAAGAGTACGTCCTGAATGCATCAGTGCGGTGGCAGATTTGCTCTCTCATTACATTTATCAAGAGATCAACGCGTTCCGCGGTGGAGTCTATCGTCTTCCAGAAGGCAAACCTGAACCACGCAAATTGCTGGGCTTGGATCATAGAAGTACACTTCGGGCTGTGGTGAATTATTTAGTCACACAGTCACGATTTGGAGACCGCATCGATGAGCCATACACGGTGACGAATGCTTTACGGGCAATTTCGAAAAAGTTTCCGAAACCTATACCACCTCTTGATTGGTGCTTCTTGCATAGTTTCTTCCATTTGAACTTTGAAGCTCGAAAGTATTGCATTCTGATCGCCAAGAATCAGATTCTACATTCCGGCACGGCAAGGCGATTGATGGAAAATTTCCTCACCGAATTCGAACCGAACTGTTTCGAAAAGGATCTGCTGCTGTTATTTAATTTGTTGCCGGAGATCGCGAATGGCGTGAGCCTGCAAGTAATCAAGAACTTTGCCGAAAAGGTTGCTGTTTATTGCTTTAAGGAGTCCCAGCTCAACGGTTTTGTTGAAGGTTTGATTCCTAGTTGACTCTTATGATAAAAACCCTGCTTAATCGATTTTTTTTGCTTGTTTAGGTTGCCTATTTGAGAAGTTTCTGGAAGCCTCGAAGTTCATTTTCACCGGTCAGTGTGATGTGCCAGAGGTACTTGATATATTTACATTGATCATTGAACGTTACATGGACTCCATGGACATTGATTCGAGGGTTAGTGATCGCTTGTACACAAAAACCTTCTCTAACTCTTCATACTTCGTATTATAGCTCTTTGAAAGGTATACAGAAGTCGTGGCGACTCTACATCCAAACGCAATCGATGGTCTAACATCGCCCTGCAATTGGTGGGAAAAACCAATTGGGAAGCTCAAAAAGGCAACCATCATCCGCTGTTATTTGGTCCTGTACAACACAAAACTTCCGAATCCACTCAAATGGCTGAATCCCATTATCGATGCTTACACGGACAAACGGGAGGAGCATGGATTCTTCTTTCGACACTTGGCCGCTACTCTGTATGCGTTTAATAATGACGAATGCTCGTGCGGTTGGACAATGGAACTTTTCCTACAAATTCAAGCACTCTTGGCAGAGTCTTCGAACAAGGAAAACCTCGAGAAAGCATTTTATCTCTTGGACATATTCATCTTGGCCGTTGATGTGCTCTCGGGGTGTGCTGTTCTATTGGGCAACCTTGAAGTGGTGGCAACTTCTCGAGCCGATCGAATGGAAATCTTTCCAGAAAGCATGCAATACTTATGTGATCATATATTTTGGAAGGACAACGAAGCTAAAGTAAGATTTTTGGTTTCCTTTTTTTATATTTCCCAAAATCATTTTCCTTTTTTTTTGTTTCTTGTTTAGATTTATGAATTCCTTAACAATTTATATCGAAACTCAGCAATCACAGATGTGTACTCTCGTGTTTTTAAGGAGGCTATTATTTGCTCCAGAAATAAGCCGTATTTTGATAACAAAGCGATTTGGACAAAGTATGTTGGCATGCGGAAGTAGGCATGAAAGCAGTGAAGAGTTTGAATGATGATCACTAGGAATGAGTGCCTTCTTTGAAAAGCATTTTGCACAAAACACCTTTTAAGCTGCCCTTGGATTTTTTTAAAGCGTTTTGCAAATAAAAGTTATTTATTGAATATGTTGGAAAAGTGGGCTCTTTGACTTATTCCTAAGAAATTACTGGAAATAAGCTTTTTGTGGACAGAGATTGTTGATCGTCCTCCCTAACTTGGTAGATGAGCTGGTGCATCCGCATGATCAATGCATGCCCGTCGACTGGAATATTTATTGAAAAATTTAAATAACAAGACTAAGTTTAGAAAAACTAGCAAAAGTAAATGGAAAACACAAGGACACTTCTAGGCAGTCGCAACGAGAAGAAGGAGACTTTATAAAAAAAAAAAAATTAAACAAAGAGTGGTGCCAAGTTCTATTCATTTTTCTACTTTCAAGACTCCCACTAATTTAATACCTCCCAACAACCATAGCCGCTGTGCCTCTGTTTAGTATCGGTGAGAGCATGGGCCGTCATCTCATTGCTTGGAATATGTACTAGTTATAATGTTTCCTCTGCAACATGTTTTCGGATGAAATGATGACGAACATCTAAATGCTTAGTTCGGGTATGAAACGTATTATCCGATCGCAAACCAATCGCGCTTTTATTGTCACAATAGATTATCATACATGATGACTTCACGCTGACGTCCATTTCAAAGTTCCTCCTGAGCTGCATTGCTAAGCGACATGTATTAAGCTTCGATCGTGGATAAAGCAATAGTTAAGTTACTGCCCCTCGACCAATGAAGACGTTTCCGATCTTCGCTTTTCGAATCGAAATTCTTCCTAGCCAAAAATGCTAAGATGCTTCATTTTTGGTTTTCTACGATTCAGCCCACAATTCGGTTGGTAAGTATGTATCGAATTATAAGCTATTTGCTCGCTTCACTATTGTTCAGTTCATCCGCATGGCGATTTTGTTCTGGTGGGCAGGGGTTCGTTGTCTGGTGTCTGATACCCTTTTTCCCCAATAAATCATAAGTTCGGTTGATTGGTTTTAGTCGTAAGGAGATACGCATGATAATAGGAGTCGTTACCGGACACTGTGTCATAGGTACGCATGCAATGCGTCCGAACATACTGCCTAACTAGTTTTGCAGAAGCTGCGGAGATGAGGAAGAAATATAATCTACCCAACATTTGCTGTGATTGCCCAGCTTAGCTTAGCAAGGGCATAATGGACCCAAAACGTAAATCTTAGTGAGCTGCGACCATAAAGTCATTTTTTTTGGGGGAAATTTTTAATTTGCGGATATGGCTGTAGGCACAGTTTCCCCAAACTGGGGAGCCGTAGAACATAATGGCTTGGAAGATCTCTTTAAAAATTACTAATTTAGTGATTACATTGATTTTGTTTATAACTTGGCTAAAATGTAAAGATTTTAGGTGCATTTCCACTTCTGAGAAAAATGTCTGAGAGTATCTCTCTGGTTACTCTCGAGAGAAGTTTCGTGAGTGGACAAAGTGCTGAGTGCAGCTCTTGGAGAGTTCACAGAAAACTCTCTTACTTTTACAATACCAACTTTGTTCGTATTTTGAGAGTAGCTCTCGACGAGTAACGTGAAGGAGGGCGAAAGAAGAAATTAATTGATTATATGTTTTGTTTAAAGAATTCGCAGAAGAATTTTCATACACTGAAAATTTAATTAAAAGAAAGAGGAAGAAACCATTAATCATTTTACTAATGATGCTGGTTTGGGAGGCATTATGGTTGTGCATTTTTGCAGCCTCAAGACAAAAATAAGAATTTTCCAAATTGTTCTTCAAACTCCTTGTACTATTCTTCGTGCTCTGCTAAAAATGTAGTTTGGTGCTAGTTGATTACGAAACGGATAAGGCTTTAATACAAAAGTAGTCATAAAACAGTGCGGGACTGGCATGCTTCTAACAGGAAGTGGTTCTATTATTTGGAGTTTGCATTTGAATGTGCAATGAAGGAGATTCCAACGGCTTTCGTATTCTATCGCAATCCCCAACCAAAAAAATGAAAAATAAAATTGATAAGGAGAATTTTCTCAAAGTGCTATACCAATTTTAGTTAAGGAACCGGATGAGCATAAACAAATTCGAGAGTATGTTGCCCAGGAACTGCGGGGCTTGCGATATGATTTTTGCAAACGAAAGCTCAAACATGAGATTCGTAAGGCTATTTTCCGTATTTTAGACGAAGATGCAATCAATGCCTGTAAACAATATCTTAAGAGCAGATTTGATTTCTGGAGGTGAATGTTGGCATCAATGGATTAAATTATGTTTATACTCCGCCTCACTACTTTTCAGCCGGCAAAACTTCGTGAATTGTTGCGGTTTCTTCTTTTTTGAATAATGTTAACCACAAAAGCTGCTGCAACTTAAAGCTTGTAAGATATCATAATGTCACTCTAAAAACTGCCGACTATCCAACTATCACAAAAATAAACTAAGTGGACACGGGTCTGGGAGCTTTCACCGAGATTAAACTCGCACAAAATTTTGTCGCGAATTGACAGTCTCCCGAGAACTGCTCCCGAGAGTTAACTAGCGATAGTGCTCTCGAACAGACATGCACCTTTAGTAAGAGTTTTGTCTAGGTGAATCCCAAAATGCTTGTCCTTTGGCTTTGAAGCGTTTTTTTTTTTAATTTTCCAGTTGTTAAGATATGTTTCATTGAGAACCAATATTGGAACCAATCGAATCTGAGGAAAAGATGTGAGTGTCATCGACAAATTAAGCAGATTCACAGTTCGTGAGACGTGGGAAGTTTGACGTGTGTATATTATATAGGACTGGGTTTGTTACTCCTCCTTGGGGTACACCAGCGAGCGCATTAAAATCGTCTGAGAGCGAGTTATTTACAGTCAACTTAAACGTTCCTCCGCTAAGAAAGGAGTGAGTAATTTTTATCAAATAGTTCGTTAAGTTCAGGTCAACGAGTTTATGCAAGCGCCCATTGTGCTAAAAGGTTGCAAATGTTTTTTCGACATCAAGCAATATCACGCCAGTGCTTTTGCCTATTTCGAGATTACTTTTTATGCGTTTTGTGATACGATGAATCCGACTGACCGTGTGATGGTGTGATCTGAATCCAAACTACTCAGCCGGGATGATGTTATAAGCATCAAGATAAATCACCCAAGTTGGTTTGATAATTTTTTCAAAACATTTGCAAATCGAGCTGAGCGAACTTATTTTGCCAATAGTTGCATGGCAAGCTTGGAATTTTTCTCGGTTTTAAAATTGGTATTACCTTCGCTTTGGAAATGTATCCAATGCTAAGGCAAACATTAAATAAAGCCTGCAAAAACTTAATACCTACACAACAATCGAAACAAGAGGGTGGTCTACCATCATATAAGGGATATTAATTAAATTGACCAATTTGTTAACCGTAGTCACAATGTTTGGTCTACTCACAATCCAACACTTAATTGTATGGTTTTCTACGAACTGTTCCGCTAAAGCGTTGCCTTTTTCTGAATGTCTGAATGTGTTAATGAATCGCCTATTTTTAATGTAGGAGGGCTTACAGGTTTTTCTCCAGACTTTGGAGTTTGACTTGATCTTTTATAATTGAAGTCAGTATTTTCATTTCAGATAGAAACCTGGGATCTCGGCTCCTAATCAATCTTGTTCTGAAGCTATTTCTCTCTTTGATTAGTTCTCTGATCTATCTTGGAAGTCTGTTCTCATCGGTACAACGTTTAAAAAAAATCTTACGAGCACGTCTGTTTGATGTTCGGTCCCTTGATCCGGAATAGATTTCGAAAGACTTCTGTGTTTTATATTCAAGTGTCTTTTAAAACTTTTCCAATTAGAGTTTTTGAAGTTAAACGTTGTGTTGCTCTGTTTTGTATCGGTGGAAGAAAGATATTTGTTTGGACTGGGAGGTGATCTGAACTAAGTTCATTTATAACTTCCGGTAGAGTAAATATGGCAGTTCCTCGACGTTTGTTGGTTGTGTGGGGGTGGGGGGGGGGGGGTACAACATATTAAACGGGTGCCTTAAGTTTAACTTGGGAAGGATACTTCCGCAGGTGTTTGCTCTGAGGAAACCAAAATTCCTTTTTTTTTTTAAAACGAACACGCGCGCGTGTAAGGGGTTATGACCACCCTTAAAATGTTAGTACATAACGCGAGTGGAAGGGATCAGGGAGCAAATAGGGATAAGTACTGATGCACATTGTTTTTTAATTGTTGCAGATTGTAATGAGTGGGAAATACCGAGCGTGGTAGAGCGTTCCATATTCGTGTTGTGCGGCTAATAAACGACGATCTGTACTTGACTGTAAGACCCAAGTTGGGCTTGAGGGTGAACTGATGAGCATTCCTGGCGAGACAGGTGTTACTGTGAAAGTGATAAGGTAGTGGAATGCAGCTGGCTAATGCGCTAGTTCACTGCTTATGGTAGAAGCGATAAAACATGGTTAGACAGGAGACGTTACGACGGTGGTGACGAGAGTCAATTGACTTTGTAATATTTTTGTCTCCTATAAGTTTTATCGCTCGATTTTGAATTCTATCAAGCAGGCTCAAGATGGTCTTTGGTGCGCCTGCCCATTAATGGGAATTGTATTCAAGTCTGGGAATGTACGCTTTAAATATGGCAGCCAGATCAGATGGGGTGAAGTATTTCTTGCATCGCTTCAGGAAACCTAGACATTTCGTAACATTTTTGGCGATAACGGTTATGTGATCATGCCAACCAAGGTTGTTATTGTTACACATACCAAGTACTGAAAGCTTTTCGGCTTCAGCAATGCAAGCGCCATTCAGGGATAATGGTCGGAATTCCACTCTATTCGTAGAGCCTCATGATAGTATGCTGTTAATATTGAAAACGATTATGAAAAACTGAAAGTACTATCATCAGCGAATGAGTGTATGTATTAAAAAGAGAGTCGGTGACAAAACGGAGCCCTGGGAAACACCAGCATTTACTATATATGGTGGATATCAGACTTGACACCGTCCAATACGACTTGAAATGAACGGCCTCAAAGAAATTTTCTAATCCATTGAATAAGAGATTCGTCGATACCAAATAAATGCATTTTCGACAAAAGAGCCTGGTGGCAAACTCTGTCAAATGGTTTAGAAATATCAAAAGCGCAACAATCTTGCTTACACCAAAGAGATGTAGAGAGTGGTTCCACTTTTCGGTGAGATATACCATCAAATCACAAGTGGATCTTTAACTACGAAAGCCGTAGGTACTGCCGTTCATTGAGGAGTTTTCGTGTTTCGAGATATTTCATTAGCTGACGGTTTATCAGCGTTTCCATGACCTTAGAAAACAGGGACGTTAGTGCAATGGGTCGATAGTTGGAGGGAGAAGAAGATTCGCCTATTTTAGGGATAGGTTGGACAAATGCTGTTTTCAATCTACTCGGGAAAAGACCAGAAGAGTAAGACAGATGAAAAAGCTTACGCAATGGTTTTGCCAACGTGGAAGAACACCTCTTCAGAAGAGTGGGGGGAATACCATCTGGACAAGCGGATTTATGGATGTCAAGATCTTAGAGTACTCTTAAAAACGGAACGTTTTTGCGGAGATGAATCCATTTGAAAATGGAAAGTATAAACCAACGTTTTCTATATGGTTATGGGGGTAGCTCAATGTGTTAATAACCCCACGTCAGTAATTTTTATCGTAAGGAAGTGTGAGTTGATTTGGGTGTGTACCACATTTTGTTTCAGTCAATCCAGTCTTCAAGAGTTGCTTATGCACAGAGATGCAGTGTGTCACTCTGGTTTACAGAGGCCAAAGGATTCGCATTGAATACAAGGACTTGAACTTGAATTATCATCGTGAGTTGATTACACGGTAATAATTAATTTCTACCCATCAAAAGCATGTTCTCGTCTCCTTATTGTTCTGAAATTTGGAAGCAGATATTGTTAGACTTTAACGATTAAAATTGCACCATCAAAATTATCAAATACGAGTCTGTCATCGACTCTGCATCATCTCCACAATAATCGGCCCCTCTCATAAAAAGTCTCTCATTATTCTTCACATTGTCAAAATGTGTTGACTGCTCAATTGATCGCCGACAGATAAAATATTCCATTCTTAATGGTTTCAATTATGGGAAAATCTTCACCCAAAATCCAACTCATCAGCACTAGATCTTCATTTGCAAACAATTTGCCTTCCATCGCGGTTGAATTTCCCTAAAAAAAAAAAACGAAATAGCACAAAATGCAAAAAAGTAACCCAATTCCCCTTCGTCCTTTTTACTCATCCTTGCCTAAGAACCATTGCAAATTGAAAGGTCGCACGATCCTTTTGCCCCCGACATAAGACTTAAATCGTATACCTATTTTTTTTCTATGCCATCTGACTCTTTTGAACCCGATAAAGTATCTTTTCTCAATTTATAAATTTCTCGATTTCACATCTTGGCATTTCCGCAAAATTTATTTCCAAACCCGCAAATTTATTATTATCCTTAATATTTCCGACTTCAATTGTAGTCGTAGTTTTTATGGCATTTTTGTTTTCCTTTTTTGCATCCCTTCGGGTATAGAACTGCAAGGATATCAAATTTTTGGGTACCAATGAATCTGTTTATTGACCCGCAACGAACTGATATGGGTATTTAAGAAAGTCACCCGAAATGGGATAGACACGCAAAGAATAAGAGTAAAAAAGGTATAAGGATCTTCCTTGACCACATCTAACTTCTTTTGTCCGAAATTGGTATATGAATGTGGATCAGCGGCACGGCACGATCCTTTCAACAGAGTCATTTCAAGGAGATGATCGCATTAATGAGGATTTAAAGAAAGGATCGGAGAAAAAGGGGACGATGACCACGAGTGACCATAAGATATGCATGGAAGGGTGGACAATTCCTCCATTCATAGTTGTATTGTTCTTCTTTAGATTGTAGAAGGGGTTGGTTTGTTTGGACACGAGTGACCACAACTAGCAAACAGGTTTTTAGTGGATGCCTGTGCTGGGTGTTGGTGGTCAGTAAAGGATAATGCAATAAAGGACACGTGCCTGGATAAAAAGGTATTTTGTTTTTTGTTTTGCTTAATTTATTCACCCTAGTGCGATGATAGTGGACAGTGTCCAGTTGTTAATGAATTGCGTCTACTTGTTTAACTGGGCACGAGCCGGTTCAACTTGAAAAATAAACATTCTTCTCGGTGGTGTGCTTCAAAACGTGTCCTGCAATCAGTCTTCCTGAAGTTTGATTTCGTGGAGTCAATTTTCAAAAATGAAAAATACACATTTTTTTAGAGGCGTGAATTATTTTGGAATTTTTTTCTAGTTACAGAAAACTAACAGTCGGATTAATAGGTGAGACTATTGAAGACTGTGTCATGGTAATCACACTCATGGACAAAAGGTACTTTGCTGTTACTAAAAACGTCATAGAAACGATCTCAACTTCTGAGTTATATGAGTAATGCGAATCTTATTTACATAATGAGAAAAAGGATAACCTTATTACTTATATAAGTTTACTTATGTTTAGAATAATAACAATAATAATTAATAATAATAATAATAATAAAAATAAAATATTATAATAATTATAATAATATTATAAAAAGGTTAAGATTGTAAATTTGTATGTAGGATTTAATATTCTAAACCACTCATCCGATTACAAAAATTGTTTCACCAATAATTAGAATGGACTTTCACGATGAATCTAGTCTGTAAATTATCCCGTTTAAATAAGAGGACATATCTTGACAATAAATTTTGTAACTTATGCTAACGGAAACACGGTTGCTTAGCTTAACGCTAAGTGTTATTTTATTGCTTTCTAATGAAAAGTTGTAAAATTTAAGAAATTTCTTAAAAAAAAGTCCGCGATGACAGATGTTAAGGTTGATTAAAAAATATATTTTAAATTAATTTTAATCCGTCAGGGGTTTTTAAGTATAAAATTAATATTTTTATCGTCAAGCAAATTTTATTTAGATTAAAAAAATCCATTTGCACGGTATTATTTTGACAATTTTGACGCTTGAGTATCACTAGATGGCGAATTGATCTTTTTACGTGAGACAACTTTTCTACGTACACGAAGTCTACGCGAACGAGGTCTCAGATGACCGCTAGTTCATTATAATATTGAAAGGAAACAAGAAGAGTAAAAGTCAATTTTTTTTGATAAGCAAATACGGTATATACTGCACACTGTCCTGGAACGATGAAATTTCCAAAAACAAGGAGCATGCTTAGCTAAGGATCAAACTAAGCACTATCAAATTGAATAGTAAGTCGAAACAGATTCTTCGACGTGTTCAAAGGTGCGAAAAAAAGACGTCCCCGTTGGCTCCAATAGAATATAGGCCTGTTGCGATTCCTTTTTTGGCTAAAGTTTTTGAGAGACTAGTTTTCTGGAAAATCTCAAATCATTTAAGTCAACACAAACTTTTATCTCATTTTCAGTCAGGCTTTAGACAAAAACACAGTTGTATAACAGCTTTGGTGAAAGTTACTGATGATATTCGAACAGCAATGGACCAAAAAAAATTTCTTTCATAAGTCTTTTGAATTTTTTGACACTTTGACACTGTTTTGACACTGTTAACCACGACTGTCTGAAAAGTAAGCTTTTGAATTTTTTTGGCTTCTCATATTCTGCAGCTGAGTTGATAACATCATATCTTGTAAACAGAGATCGGTTTGTTTACAACAATGGTAAAATATAATCTGCATTATTACTGACTAGAGGAGTTCCACAAGGATCTATTCTTGGCCGATATTGTTTTCAATGTACATAAACGACCTTCCAACTGTTACTAAGCACTGTAGTGTCCATTTATTCGCTGATGATGTACAATTGTATTGTGCGGCCCCTTATAATGAAGTCAGCTTGACTTTCGAATTTGTTAACTCTGATCTTCGACAAATTAATTGTTGCGGATCGCAAACTCAATGTCGCTTTTAACAGTGCATTTGGATACGTTTATGGCCTGAAGAAATACGATCATGTTTCTTCTTATAGATGTAAAATATTAAATTGTTCGCTGGATAATTACATAAACTTCAGATCAATTCTGTTTCTTCACAAACTTATGAAGTCAAAAGAACCTCTGTCTGTATGAAAAATTAAACTTCACTACTTCTTCACGGGCAATAGGATTCGTTCTTCCGCGCTGTTTGTCGGTTACTTCTAAAAACCAGTTACCAATTAATATTAAAAGAAGCTTTGGTAAAGGAAATGTTCGGAAAATTCTATTTGAACATTAACTCATTTTTTTTTTTTCTTTGATTTTATAATATTATTTTTTTCTTTTGTTCAAAAATTTAGTAAAAAAAAAGACTTTCTTCTCGTTTTTTTATTTTTATTATATTTAGTATGTACGAACTATTTTAAATATTGTATCGAAACATTGCTAAATAATAAGGAAAAAAGGTCTAAAGTATGTAAGTATGTATGCGCGGTTCAGTGCTTAGCGTGAAGTCCAAGTGAAATCAGGCATTTGGTAATTTTTCAAGATTCAATCCTCGTGAATGGTTGGCAACCCCCTTTGTAGTGGATACCTACCATGAAAAAGATTTTTTAAAACGTTTGTAGGTGGTAATGAACTGTGGGGCGATCTCATTCACACAAATGATTTTTTTTTTAAACTTATCTGCCATAATTTTTGGCAAGAATTTTGTAATTCCTATTCACCTTTTTGTAATTTTTCCTTGGCATCCTTCAATTTAAATTCAATTAAAAATATACGTGTGTATCATATTGCATAACTGACAAAAAAAAAACTTCATTCCATATGACCTGGGCATGCACAGTGGTTTTAACGGAAAATGACCGTTGATCACACGCAGGACCATTTTTTTGAATTCATTAATTTTGTTCATCACAATGACCCTGTGAAATTCGAAACAACCCTTTTAGGTGCAACCCCATTTGTTTGCCTGGACCTTACCCATTTAATGTGCACTCATCGCTGTGCTTGCTACGGATTATTCGCATTGAAACATATTTTTTGAACACGAAATCCTTTCGCGCACAAGCTATCCTTATTTCACGCGAATGTATTGTAATTTAATATCAAGGTGCGGTAGATGGATGATGGCCAATTTGAAAGGACAATGCTGTGAAAGGATAACAGTGGATTGAGTGGACTGGACGGGTTTTTTGATTTTTTTTTTTTTTTGTTGGTTGGTCCTGTCTTATTTTTCGAGGGATTTTGCCTGGAAACTGGTTTTCTAAAGTATTGGATGGAGTGATACCTTTTTTTTTGTTAAATCTTCTGATTGCTCATCCTGAATTAATTAAAATGCGGAAGAAAACTGAAAAGGAAGTTGTTTGAAATGGCTCAAGCTGAACGTTATGGTTGAAGATGTCATGTAGTTTTTTCTTCTGAGTTTTTTTATCAAACTGTTTTTTTTTTTGTCATTATATGATTTTGAAAGATTACATAGCATTTAAACGAAAATATTTTTAAGGGATGGGAAAAACTTGCAGTACGTAGCAGAGTAATTGACAATGACAATCACGTACTTAGTTGAATTCCAACTTAAGACACTACATCTTTTGATACGAGGTAGTTTTGTAAAGATGGGAATTGAATATTCATCAAACCAACTGAAGAAAGGCAACAAGCGAAAGACTCGTAGCATGATTAAAAAAAAAACATTTTTCTATAAAATTTTTTTGGACAACGAGAGGCAGTTGCTAGAGAAAGTACTGATGTGACAGTGGATGCAAAATTAGTCAGTTGAACTTCTTTCGACTTCCCGCCCTACGTGAATCGAATCAAACCTTCAATTGATTTATATGCACCCGCACAACACCAGATCAGCGCCCAGCTCTCGTCTCTCAAATCAACTAACAAACTGTGGTCACCTTTATCCAATATTCAAGACATGCTTCGCAACCCCAAATAATATTCAAATCAGAATCAGAATCTTTTACAAAATTGTGCAGTGCGGTATTTAACTCGAAACCATATTGCAGTTTAGTTTTTTTCTCGATACATAAATCATCAAGCTTGATGTGTAAGGTCTTGGCTGAGAGGACCAAATCAGAATCATAAACTAACTGAGAAAATTTACTTACAGGATGTACAGAACATGTCTTTTTTTCAGATTTTATTTTATTTTGTTTGTTTAAACAAAACAGGGAGATCCACACTCTCCCACACTTTTTGGAGCTGTTTAAAAGGGAGTTTTTCCTTCTTTGAACCATAATAACGTTCAAGCATGCCTTTAGACATCGTTTCTCGAAAGCCCGAATCTTTTCCATTAAGCTTGTTCCCACGTTGAACCAAACGGGACATCCATAAGCAAGGACAGTCCGAATGAGGAACACTTTTACTTTACCATCGAGTTGACTGCTGCGAAGTAGTCTCTTTGTCAGAGCTAAGGCCAAAGGCTTTGGCTCTGGTTAGAACAGTACTTATGTTTGTTAACATACAGATACTGATCTTGCCAGATCGATATGCAAGTGACTGCCTGTTTTGTCCAACTATGGAGAACATTCGCCACTTCTTTCTTGTATTTCTAGACGACCCAGACAACGGAGTCCTGAACAAAATTGTCTCGCATTTTTGGAAATTGATCTTCAACTTACAATCATCGCGTACACTATGGAGTGGCGGAGAGTCCGACTGTTCGAGTATTGAAGACCATTGTTAATTTCTGGTAGTGAGGGGCATAGTTTCACCATTTTTCGCAGTAGTGTTTGGGGCCAGATCTACAATTATTCTGAATTAATAATTTGTTAAACAGCTACTATTTCCCGAGCTACTGGAAAACTTCGAAGGTTTTTCCAATAATTAAGAAGAAGAAGGATCCTTCAGATCCCTCGAACTATAGGCCAATCAGTCTCCTGCCTAACATCGGGAAGATATTTGAAATAATAATTAATAAGTTCATTTTGTCTATGTGTGAAAGAAAGGAGATTATACCGCGGAACCAATTCGGGCTTAAGAAAAACCACTCGGCAGTGCACGCTAAATGCACTAAATTGATTTCGAATATCGAATGGAATCTTAATGGAAAAAGTAATAATAATTAGATTTTCCACGCCTTACGAACTGTGAATCTGCTATATTTGCCGATGACACCTGCATCTTCTCCTCAGATTCGGTTGGTTCCAACATTGAAATCAACCTGCAATCTGCTATCAACGCCATAGAATCATATTTTAATAATTGGAAAATTAAATTAAATGCATCAAAGACTCAGGCTATCCTTTTTACACGGAAAAGGAAGGCTTGTTTCTTACCATGTAACACATTACAAATAAATGGTGAACAGATCAATTGGGGGTCAAAGGCTAAGTATCTTGGGGTACACCTCGACAAAACCCTTACTTACAATCTACACATTAGCGAAGTTATAAACAAAATCAATGTTACAATTAAAACGTTGTACCCATTTATCAATCGCAAATCAAAAATGAGTGAGGAAAATAAATTAGTAATTTTTAAAGTGATCTTCCAAGCCATTATGTTCTATGGCTCTCCAGTCTGGGGAAACTGTGCTTACAGCCATATCCGCAGATTACAAGTTTCCCAAAATAAACTTCTCAAAATGATATTCAATCTTCCTTGGCATTTCTCAACCAACGAGCTACATACATTGGCAAATGTTGAAACTGTCCAAATTAGACTGCAGAAATTATTCGAACGCTATAACTTGGCCTGCAGTACTTCTGAAAACCAATTGATATCAGATCTGGCTATTTAAATTATTTCCATTATTATTAACTTATATGTTTATTTATTTATATAGTATACATATATGTTTATAAACATTGTCCTCATTTTATTAATTATTTTTTTATTTATTTATTTATCTGTTTATATATTTATATATTTTTTTATTTATTTATTTATTTATACTATTTATTTATTTATTTATTTATATTATTTATTTATTTATTTATTTATTTATTTATCTATTTATTTATTTATTTATTTATTTATTTATTTATGAATTTATATATTTATTTATTTATTTATTTATTTATTTACTTAAATATTTATTTATTTATTTGTTTTTTTCTTGTTATTTATTTATTTGATTATATATTCAACTTCTATTTCTCTATATGTTTATTTATTAACATTGTGTTTAATTATTTGTATATTCAAATGTTATTACTCCACATTTGTAAAGTCGGTCTGATTGTGTTAGTACTGCTACCTCCTCTTCTCTCTAATCAAAACCACTAGAAGAACAACTCATGAAGGTTTTTGCTAGTAGCTTTTCCTTCCATTCTTTATTCTTGAACTGTGATATTCTTATTAAAAATCTAAACTTTTTTCAGTTCTAAGGTAGCGTTATACCAAATCAATGTGCAATAATTTATAAAATACGACTGTATATATCTACTGCTACTATAAATAAAGAAAATCCTTAATGGAAAAAGATGTACATCTGCATGTCTAGTGGATATCGAAAAAGCCTTCGACACGGTTTGGATCAACGGATTATTATACAAACTAATTAGATACGAATTTCCGATTCATCTGCTGAATATGATAGTATGTATGGTATATGATAAGAAATTTGTAGTAACAGACGGCCAAAACACAACCACTGAGATTTTTAATGCCATTAATGGTCTACTGCAAGGCACAGTTTCAGCGCCCATACTTTATAGCTTAAATACTTTGGGAATTGGACGATTCGATAGCGTTTGCTGACGATATTATCTTGTACGTTAGTGGCTCGAAAATTTTAGATATTCAACGCAAACTCCAGGAAAAGTACAATAAACTCCAATCATTTTGCTCGGAATGGAAGCTAAAAATTAACCACTTAAAATGTGAAACCATACTGTTCCGCACCCCTATAAGACGCGGTAACTCAGATTTAAGGCGTAACTGGAAAAAACTTAGTGTAACGAGTACAAACGGCCTTCACATAGAATTAAAAAGCGTTGTGAAGTATTTAGGTGTGCATCTTGATAAATTTCTGAGTTATAATGTACACATAAATACTCAGTTACGAAAAGCAAAAGCGGCATTTATGTCCCTTAAGGCTCTTTTCTACTCCAGCAGTTTGAGGTCCGATGTGAAAGTTGTATGCTACCAAGCATTTATCCGTCCAATTTTGACTTACGCGAGTTCAGTATGGTGGAATATTAGCCCGTCCTACATGGAACTGCTTCGTATATATGAAAGAAAATGTCTCCGAGCCTGCTTGCATATGTACAGAAGCACTCATTCAGATTTTCGTCACTATGTTTCCAACAAAATTTTATTGGATGCCTCTGGCCTATCAAGAATTGACAATGTTGTTCTTGATCTTGCGAGAAACCGTTACGCGCGATCAGCAAACGTTATCGAAAACGAACATATTTCAGGTTTGTTTTATCCTAACCCTGGGTATTTCAGAAGTTGTATGGTAAGCGGACATATTCCGCCGGAGGCATTCTTGTACCCGGATGTTAATGGCTATTTATCGGACCTCACGAACGTGCCTATAATATATCATTTTTCTAGAAGGGCAACAGACAAGCGTATCTCTCTCTATGAACCTTTTAATTCTGGGGATGGACATGCAAACCTCAAATACTGCGTAAGTGTGCCTGAAAAGGATAAGGTAAATAACGAGAGGCTTAATAAATTAAAATATTGGTGGCTAGATTGGGTTGTGGCTAACGGTTAGTGACAGGCTGAACTCTGACATGTAATATCTCAGCCTTTGAATTATGAGCTGGATAAGATAATTATAATATCTTATCATGCTCATATAGTAACGACCTAAGAATTACATGACAGGAATCAGTCTTAGTGTAAGTTAGTAAGTAAGGTTTATTTAGGTTAAGTTAATAGTATTTAGGCTTATTATTCTAAGAACCATTGTTTAAGGTTTTTTTTCACCACGTTTTCCTTCCAAACAAAAATAATAAATAAATCATGAACAATTCAAATTAAATGTAATATCGTTTGTTTATCCTAATTGTATCATAATATCATATAGACTGTAATGAGAGCCGATCTGGCCATTAACTTAAACCACTATCATAGATATTATGTAGTTTTAAGTTTATTTACACTACATAAAAAGATGTTATTTAAAGGTGGAGAAATAAACAAAAAAAAAAAAACAAAAAAAAATTATTCTGAAAGGCCCAATCATTTCTCAAGGCATTCATATTCTCGATGAATTGTCAATGACTTGTGGGAACTGGGGTTGAAAAGAAACTGTTAAAAAAAAATGTTAAATTTAGGACTCACAATGATAAAAACACTTTTCAATCAAATTCACAAGTTAATATAATTTTGAAATCACTCCTGCTATCTCTATCCATCGAATTTGTAAATTACCGAGATTCATTCATAGAAAAACCCATTCAGCGGCGCTCTCAGCCGTTCTACTCTCCCTATAAATCCTTTTCTCCCTTAGTTTCAAAACGAAATAACAGTTACACGAGTACAATTTCAATAAATACCCGCTCCATTGTCCTTTCCCAGCAACTCGGCCAAATGGTATCCTCTTGCGGGCATTGTAACTTCAATCTGTTTCCTAAACTCTCCGCAGTCATCCTCGATATTTTTCTATTGTCCTGCCACGTACACCCTCCTCCCTTGTGACTACCGGTCATGTATTATACCTTAGTTGAGGCATTACGCAATAGGTCGTAGCATGCCACTATGAAACGAACTGACAGGATCTTTAACGTCAACCCTTTTTTAAATTTAACAAAAAAAAAAAAAAACATTTCAAATTTATTTTTGGAATTTTACTCTTTCTCATGTCCTTTTTCGATGAGGATTCTATATATATTTTTTTTGCGTTGGAAAACATCTAGTATCAGGGCTAAAGAGAGAATAAAATCCAAGGATGATGATCATAGTTCTCGTCGTCGTCCTTTTGCGCCATCATCATCATGAATGTAGCCACACCTGGCGCTTTGGTACGAGACTTCCTTTTGAAGTAAAAGGATTAAAAAAATTCTGTTCAGTTGTGTTTCGTTTGTTTTTTCGTTTTTTTTTTTTGCGTTGGAAGAAAGATTGATGGAATGCAATCCTTTTTCTTGTAGTAAGATGGATTTTTATCCCTTTTTTTGCTGTTGCGACACCGGGCCGAATCGATCAAGAAAGGAGAGGGAGAGGAACAAAAAAAAAAAGGAATCATCGATTTATTTGATGTTTTCGTAAGGATATTTACTTAACCAAGGAAAGAGAAGGAGTAGGGCAACTGATCAGAAATTCGATGAAAGGCAAACACAACGCAGCGTGCTGTATCGAAAGGGATTTGGATGATTGGTGTTGGATGTTGTTTTGTCAGAAAATCATTAAGAATCGACATGATCGGAGGTGGATAAGGGTTTTTTTTTGCTCGTATGTATTAAAGACCCAACTGGGACTCCTCATCCAGGCGGCCTGGTTTTTGAAACTATTTTCTCTCGCAAAATTTTCCTCTTACATGACAGAAGGATATAAATTAGGCGAAACGATTGATTTGACTTTAAAAAGCAACTTGTCACGCATTTGGCCGTTATGCGTCTGTATCTGCAGCTTTTTCACTTTCAAGGTAGAGATAGTGTATGAGCTTATGCTACTAAGTATTTCGATCCTTCGACCTTAACTACACAATGGTAAAAATGCATTGTGAGCGATGAGACCTATTTCCAACTGAAGGGATACGTGACCGTTCTGGCCGATAAAATCAACAAGTCTCAAATTTATAAGAAAAATTGGGCCTCTGTTACTGTTAGGTGTGATGCCTTTCAAAATACAGCTGGTGCAAGAATTGAAGCCGAACGACCTACCGCAACGTAAAATTTTTGGTGAATGGGCTCTTGGAAAGTTGGCCGAAGATCCACTTTTTTACCGAAAAATTGAGTTCAGCGACGAAGCTCATTTTTGGCTCAATGGGTACCTAAATAAGCAGAATTGTCGATTTTGGAGTGAATATCAGCCAGGAGCATTGCAAGAGCTTCCAATGCATCCAGAAAAAGTCACAGTTTGGTGCGGTTTATGTGCTGGTGGCATCATTGGACCGTACTTCTTCAAAGATGATGCGAATCGTAACGTAACTGTGAATGGTAAGGGCTACCGTGAGATGATATCCAACTTTTTTTTTACCCAAAATGCAAGAGCTTGACTTGCATGACATGTGGTTTCAACAAGACGGTGCCACATGCCACACAGCACTTATTGAGAGGCGAGTTCGGTGGACATTTTATTTCACGTTCGGGACCGGTCAATTGGCCGCCTAGATCCAGCGATTTAACGCCTTTAGACTATTTTTTGTGGGGCTATGTTAAAGCTCATATCTATACAGACAAGCCCGCTTCAATTGACGCATTGGAAGACAACATTGAAGCATTTATTCGTGAGATACCGGCCGAAATGTTGGAAAGAGTATGCCAAAATTGGACTCAGCGGATGGACCATTTGAGGCACAGTCAAGGTCAACATTTGCATGAAATTATCTTCAAACTACAGGCAGCCCACGAAAATTTTCTTTCAGGTCGGCAACTTAGTAATTGCGGATTTTTTTTAGGAAATTAAAATACAATTTTTTCATGGAACGAAATAACTTTATTCTGTAATTACACGTTCATAATGCTTCTGGTTTTTATCAGCAAAAAACTGAAGCAGGTACGATTTGATATCATCATTATTATTCAAATTTTCACCATTCAAGGAGTTTTGCAAAGACGAAATAAAAAGTAATCAGATGATGCAAGGTCGGATGTTGCAAAACATCCCAACCAAGCTCCAATAATTTTTACCGATGGAGTACAACACCTTTTCGATTTGTCAATTCGGACCGCTTTTCTTCAACTGCATTTTTCAATTATGTTAGTTGTTCACTGTAGACAACTGAATTGATCGTTCGGTTGGGTGGTAAAAGTTCAAAGTAGACAATTCCTTTGTAATCCCACCAAACTGATAACATAACTTTCTTTTTTTTGAGCAGGTTCACCTGGCTTGCTTCACGATCTTTCCCGATTGACGTTGTACACAACACATTTTTCATCACCAGTTATCAATCGTCTTAAAAATGGATCATTTTCATTGAGTTTCTTTAAAAATTCGCAGATGTTAATGCGTTACGTTAAATGATTTTCTTTCAGTTCATGAGGAACCCATATATCGAGTTTTCGTACATAGCAAAGTTGTTTTAATCGATTTTCAATACATGAAGCTTCTCTGCAATCTCACTTGTTGTACTGTGAAGATCCGAATCGTTTATTGCTTTGATTTGGACGACCAGAGCGTTTTTCATCTTTGAGTGAAAAATCACCAGAACGCAATTCTGCAAACCAATTTTGACACTGCACTCTTTTAAAGCTTCGTCACCGTAAAAAGCACATAACTTTTTTTGAGCTTGCGATGCGTTTTTTCCTTTCCGGAAATAAAAAAACAAAATATGACGTAAATGTTCGTTTTGATTTTCCATTTTTCAACAAACGTCAAACAAAAACTACACAACCGATCAAACAATTTTTTTTACTGATTGACAGTTGAAGTACCAACTATAAAATAACAAAATGTTTTTGACATTTCGATAACGTCAGAAAACCTAAAAATTCAACTAAAGCCATTTATGAGCGAAATCCGCAATTACTTAGTTGTCAACCCAATATTTTAATTTGTTTGGATTCTTTACATTTCGACATGTTATAGCGTTTTTGTCACAAGCAGATCATCTGAGGGGAAAATCAAGTTTTTGAAAAAAAACAGCCCTGAAAATCTTGGACCACAGCCACCGAAAATTTTGCGAATAAAATTACGATTTTTTATTTTGTAATAGGACTACCGGTTGAAAATGTCGTTTTTTTTAAAACAATGTTTTATTGAGAAAAATATATATAAATTTAATATTCAAAGTATTGCCCATCGCTAGCCACACATCTTTCCCATTTTTCTGGCATTTTATGGATACCCGTTCTGAAAAATTCGACCGGTTTGGCCGCAATCCACGAATCGATCCATTTGAAAATGATGGAAGTGCTGGTCAGCCAGGCCATGTTGCATCGATCGGAAGAGATAGTAATCGGATGGCGCAAGGTCTGGACTATACGGCGGTTGGGATAGGACATCCCATTTGAGCGTTTCAAGGTAAGTTTTAACGACATTTGCAACATGTGGCCGAGCATTGTCATGTTGCAAAATAACTTTATCGTGTCATGCGACCGTGTCCAGCCGTTTTTCCTTCAGTGCTCGGCTCAAACGCATCAATTGTCATCGGTAGACCTCGCCTGTGATTGTTTCAATCGGTTTTAGCAGCTCATAATACACAACACCCTTCTGGTACCACCAATTGCACAGCATAACCTTCAGGCCATGAATATTCTGAACGGCCGTCGATGTTGAGGCATGTCCGGGGTATCCATACGTTGCCCGACGTTTTGGATTATCGTAATGTACCCATTTTTCATCACCAGTGACGATTCGATGCAAAAAAGACTTCTTTTTGTGGCGTTCAAGCAGCATTTCGGACATGCAAAATCGGCGTTCGACGTCTCGTGGCTTCAATTCATACGGCACCCAATGTCCTACCTTTCGGATCATTCCCATTGCTTTCAAACGATTGGAAATGGTTTGCTGAGCGACGCCAAGTGATTTTGCAAGTTCTTCTTGCGTTTGTGACGGATCTTGATCGAGCAATGCCTCCAATTCATGGTTTTCAAACTTTTTCACCTGGCCGGGCGTTCTTTGTCTTCGGTGTCGAAATCACCATCTTTGAACCACTTAAACCACCGCTGACACATTCTAACGTCTATAGTTTAGCCCGGCTAAGCTTCGGTAAGCAATTGATGCGCTTCGGTTGCTTTTTTCTTTAAATGAAAGAAGCATATTAAAACTTCCCGCAAATGTTGTTTTGATGGCACGAATATAGACATTTTACGGCTTTACAAAAACTTTTTATTTTCACTAATGGCCAATAACCTAGACTGAAATAATTAGACAATGACATGAAGTTTCTGATGTGACAGCTGTCATGGTCAAAATTCAACTCAGAGTAATAGATATGAAGTTGTCTGCAATAACGACATTTTCAACCGGTAGTCCTATTATTTTAATTTGTCTGGATTGTTAACACTATGACAAGAAGCTATTTTAGTTAAATAGTTTTTGGAACAAAACGGCCCCGAAAATCATGAACTATAGCCAAAGAAAAATTTTTTGACAGAAATTATGACTTTGGATTGTTTCGCTTCGAAATAAAACGAGTTTGATAGCGTTTTTGTGAACTAAAGCAAATCATTCGAAGTGAAAATAAAGTTTTTGGAAAAAAAACGGCCCTAAAAAAAAAAGACGTTCCACGATGATAAACAATCTCTGGATGAACACCAAACTTTCAAAAAATGTTTTTTTTTTTTTTAATGATTTTGAAATTAAATCTTTTCTCCCACAAGAGACTTTCCTCTAATGCAACTTATGAGTTTGATTCAGAATAGAAATGCGAGGTGAACAGGCGAATTCTTGGTTGTGGCCCAGGTGCATTCCGGACTTTATTTCCTCATTTAATTAAAATATATAGTTTGACAAGATAGTGAATAATTTGCAATCTGTTTCCGTTTGACACGACGTTAAAATAGCATGAGAACCGTTCTCCAATAAAACAACTATTTTTTTTATTTATTCTTAAAAGCAAAAATGATAACACAAATATTTCTTTTGAAAAATGCATCTTCAAATTAATACCCTTAATGAGATTACCATTCTATACTCATTATCCCTCGTTACCACTTTGTAACAATTTCGAAAGAACCCCTCCTTGACCATGCTTGACCTCAACTGTCAACACAACTTCCCTGTGTACCTTAAATTGCTTAGTGTCCATTTCCTTCGTCTGATCTGCATAAATAAATCCTCCTAATTTCTTTATTTAAGTGTTGTGTTGACTCGAAACACAAAGGACATTCGGTAAGGGAAATAAAGGACTCTGGCTTCTTTTCTTTGCAACACAATGAAACGGTCAGACACTGCAATCTCAATCGACGTGATATTCAAAAGAGATGATGACAGTCCAAGGGGACGGCACGTATACGTAAATGAAGTTAAATCGATCAATCGATGGGCCCCAGGATCATCAATAACCAAATTCTATTGTCAGAATAATTCACACAGAAACCCTGCGTGCTGCTTTTTTTTTACCTGGATATCTGATGCTCGTCCAGGACATTATTAGCAAAGGACAATTAACCTAAGGGGTAAAAAAGAAGAATGAAATATTAAAATCTCACAAAAAAAGGGAACGAATATCCTTAAAAAATCCTTAAAAATCCTAGTTCAAACTTCCAGGTATCCTTGGCATCATCATTTAACCTTAATAGTCGTAACCTATGGACTCTAGACTGTGGTGACTGTCTTTCACGGGTGAATTCTCTAATGCTTTTGCAGCACATCACGGAGACCTTTTCATTTTGTTCCCTCTGGGAAAGTCCAAGGCTAAAGTTGGAGGATCCTTGAAGTTTTTTTGGTTTTTTTAAGGAAAAATCATGGATTCTCGTAATGCGACCAAGGGTCGCAAGGGTTGTGAATTGTGATCCTTTTCCCCACGTCTTAGGTAACCTTTCTGTATTTTTCTTTCGATTTGGTGTGTTTTTTCATCTCTGACGTAATTTAGCGTGAATTGAAAATCCTTTTTAGGTTCCTTGGGGGGACTGACGACTCGTATTGCTTTAGATCAGGATAATGATGATGACGTCGATGTTGTCGATGATGCTCGTCTCGAATTTCACCAAATCAAAGAGAATTCTTCTTATTTATTCTTTTTTTTTTTGTTGATTTTACGTATTTCGAGTTGTGGAATCGAAAGGAGAGGAAAACGCGATGTTGATCCTTTTTGTCTTTCGGCGCTCTGCGTTTGTCGTTTTCTTAAGAAAGAGTGGGTATTCTTTTTTTTGCTTGTATTTTCTGGTACTCATCGAGTTTTTGCACCCTTTGATCGGTGAATGTAGAAATTCGCTCGGTATAGGGGTCGATGTGCCGTGATAATAGTGGAAAAAGGTCGAAAGGATGTTTAGCCTAAATACCATGGGAATTTCGTTAGCGAATTTCATCCAAGGAGGCTTGGATTGATGCTGTGTTTGCGGAAGAACATGATAGATGGATGCTTGCGATATAAGGATGATGGGCATTTACACTGCATTTGGGATTGATGCATCCTTGCGATAAAGGTAAAGGGTGAAGGAAGTAAGTGTCGTCTTGGGAAATATGATATTCTAAAAAAAAAAAATTATTGAATTCGCAAAGTGAAAAGGAGCAATTGGTTCATTGCAACATGTTATAGGATACCCGCTTGGATGCAGATGTGCGAAAAGGTTTTCCTTTTTTTTTGTGTAATTCGCAAATGAAGTAAACCTTATGCGGAAAGGAAGTGCTGCTGTTTCGTTTCTTGCGGTTCATTATGATTTTATGGTTATTGCGAAAGATCATGGAGCGAAGGGCCATTGATTGTAATTAATGGGCACTTCCCATGTATCAATTTAAATGTGCTGAATGCAAAATGACTTATCATAAGTGAAATAATTGTTATTCATGAGACTGTAATGGATTTAATTATGGAAAAAAAGCAATTCAAGCCATAATTTGACTCGTAAGATATGCCAGCGAAAATGCATACAGAGTGACTCTGTGGTATCTTGGCTGGTAAGGTTAATTCTTATTGCGAAAATTAAATGCACTTGTCTTATGATTTACTCTTAAGGAATAAAGATTGGTCAGGATATGAAGAAAAGATTTTAAGCAGCTTCCTCCAACTGTTTGTGGGATAATAAGTGAGCTTGTAAGGTTAAGTGAAAATATCCATGAGCACACCTTTCATGCATCTGGCTCTGACTCTGTTATGCCGCGGACTCATTGCCTTCTTGATATGTTGAGATGATTGCTATTGGTACAGAGAAACAAAAAAAAAACGCGAATTGACGGAAATATTGGCTCAACCTTCAGATTTGAAAAAGCACGGATTATGCCTCCGGCGTTCAAACCGCAGTATCTTTTTCGGGATATAATCTGATCTCAGGTGTTCCGTGATAATTTTGATCGTAATGAAAATGGGCAGTTTGTTTCACTTATGATTACCAAGAAATGATTTGACGTCATTGGAAATAGTCAAATCAATTACGACGCAAGCCAATAGTGTCGCATGTAGGCCAAGATCTTGTCTCAAATCTTTTCCGTAGTAGACGGCCAAAGTGAGAGTTGCTGAGAATGTCGTCATTAACGTCTATAGAGGCGATGTCTTCATCAGTAAAGACAAAAATAGTTCGTGTTGGATGACTGATACGTACGTGATAAGGTGCTAAAATTGAGGTTCATGAGCATCGTCAATTGGGCGTTGTGTTCCAAAAGTTTGGTGCACAGAACACAACCATTCGATTGTAAGAATAGAAGTATCAGAATTTCCATGAAGGCTAACGAGCAAAGTTTTTTGTTTCTTTTGATTCGAGTTTTTTTTAAACCCATTTAGTTCCGCCTTGGGGAAATTGTGCAAAAAGCCACATCTTAAGATTGCAACGGACTTTAAACAAGGTCCTAATAATGACCTTAAGCATTCCATAACACTTTTCGACACAGGAGCTTTATTCTCTATCGAAGTAAGAGAAAGTTGCCCCGAGGATAAATAAGCTAATTGAACAAGATGTAGTGCGTCGGAAAATGTACTGGTCGCTAACTTAGCTATTTAAGCATGACCTAGTTTGTTCCTATCAATTAGCTCTTTTTATTTACTAAATCAAAAATATTATCTCTTATTTATATAGTGTATCTATATACATATTTATTCACTTAATTATTTCGTTATTCTAATGACCACATATTTATTTACCATTATTTTTTTATAATTTATTTATTTATTTTTACATTTATTTATTTAATTATATGATTTTTAAAATTTTTACTGTTTTATATTAATATTTATTTACTTACTTTAAGTTCTTTATTATTTATTTTTCTATTCGTTTATTTATGTACTTATTTCTATACATTTAGTATATTTTGAATCTTAACATAATATTTTTTATAAATAATTATTTAAATGTCTTATATGTATATAATAATTGGATTCAAGGATTGATTTATGCTTCTTTATTTCTTTAAGAGCCTATACTTAAAGCAATCCTTTTTCTCTATCAAGCTGCTGCTTTAAATTATTACGAATGTTTTTCTTTTAGCTTTTCCTTCGCCCTAAATATATCGATAAATTTTGGGATAAAATTAGTAAAAATATTGAAAAATTGTTTGTAGTAAGGTAATATATACCAAATCTCTAATGAGCAATATAGTTATATAAAAACATTGTTAATATTTTCGCTACAATTAAATTAAACATAAACTTAAACAATTAACATTAAACTTAAATATTTAACAGTATAAGGCCAGGAGATAAAACGGCACACAATACTTACAATTATTCTTAATTTATTATTGTATTTATATTTATTTTTCATTTATTAGTTAATTAGTTGCTTTATGGTTTTAATGGATTTATTTCGAGGGACTCGAAAGAAGGGGTTGCCTAATGTTCACTGTCTGACTCTAACTACCGCTGGGCAGCTGCACAGAAAATTAATCAGTAAGTGTCTCCTTTTCTGAAGTGTCGTTATAGCTGCAATAGTGTGTAATATTGTCTGATAGCTTGGTCTCCTATCGGCCAGTGCTCTGTGCTGCCGCTGTTATTCTCGCGATGTCAGTGCGGGTCCGACTTAGGAGATCCTCAGTCCATGTTTAGTTGAGACCACCTTAAGCCAGCAATTTTCCGGAAATGCGTATCGATTTAAGCTTTGACTAGTCCTAATGGTATATACAGCTCCGCGGCTTGCGAGCTGTCGAATGCGGAACCTTGCTTGGTCCTTTCATGAATGTGATTGTGACTGTGCCCAAGAACCCAAATAATGGTTATCTTGAATCTTTCTGCTATACTAGCAAGCTTTTCGCGGCAGTCTTGATCTTTTTTCGAGGATATGGGGGTCGATATTAAAGCTTTAATGGCTGCTTGACTATCAACGAGAATATATATTCTTTGCACCGAGCCTGTGTGTTCGATTGATCTAATTAGATGACACGCTTCCTAAATGGCGAAGAATCTGCCTGAAATACACTGGCTTCATGCGGCAATCTCAAGGCTGTACATATGTATATTCACTCCGCAATTCATCTTTGAACCGTCTGTGTAGATTCGCATATCCGAGATGAAATTAATGCCTCCACTATCCCAGTTCTTTTTTGTTGGAAGAACTTAGTCAAAGTATTGTTGTATAAGTTGGTGTAAAGTCTGTTTAATTTTGTGCTGATTCCCCCGGTATCGAGTCTAGGATACAGCTGTGTTCATATGTTTTTGAGGTCCATAGCTTAGATTCTCTGAGTCTAACTGCACTATGTAGGTCATATAGGCAACAGATGGAGGATGACTGTCATAGCATCCGAAGGAGTTGTCTTTAGAGCACCTGTGGTCCCTATGCACGCCATCCATTGCACTTTCTTTAGTTTTGCAATATTGAGTGAGGATTGGATGTACTACGGCAGAGTACATCCACTGAACAGTTTTAGTCTTTAGGGAAGGTATAGAACGCTATATATGCTTTCTTGACCCGTTGATTAAGGTTAATCTTCCAGCTGCGTTTAGGACCTAGATAGACTCCAAGGTAGTTAAACAGTTGTTGGCCGTTTAGGAGATATAGAAATGCACAAGGTTTTGGATCTAGCCTGAACGGCAAAAATCTGTCGACTACTATGGCTCGGCCAAATCGAGTAAATGGACAACAATTGTGCAACTAAGAATATTTTAACCAACAAAAAAGGAAGGACGAAACTCCGTTTCAAATATCCAGCTATCCCGGAATGGCTGTAAATGCAGAAAATGACTATGATATCTAATTAGTTTCTTTTGGTTCAAATTGGATGTGATAGATGCAAACGGCATGGGGTTCCAACAGGACAGCGCTACATGTCACAGTGGACATTCTGACCGAGCGATTTAAGTACATGGTTATTTCACAAACCATTTGGTCATTTGCGTTTCGATTTCGCTGGCTCCGTCAGTGATCATATGTAAAAAGTAATTTTTGGTATAACAATCAATAATTTATATTGCTTCAAAGCGAGTTAAAATAAAATAATCTTCATTACGCATTTAATATTCTAGGCATTTTCAACAATTGTTCCGAGAAAACAACGAAGTTATTCAAACATCACAATGATCGATGAGAGCCATTTACGTCTCACTGGTCAAAATAATTGTTGAACATCAAATGCGTTTAGTTAGATGCACAGCATAAACAGTCATTGACCTATACTTTGAAAGTGAGGATGGCAACTAAAACCGCATTTCAACTAGATAGATGGATCCTTAGATTACACATCATAATAATCTATCGCTTTCCCGAGAGAAATTGTAATTTTGAAACTTCAACTAGCACCCACGTTTACCCGATTTAGCGACACCAGATTTTTTTTTTTCAATTGAGCCTACCTTAAAGTTTATGTGTATGCAGATAAACCAAAAAGTCTTATAAAAGTGATTTTAAATCTTCCAGGAGAAACATGTCATGTCTGCATATTTTTAGAGCAAATTTAAAAAGAATTCGCCATTTTGTTTAATGCATTTTTTTACCAGATTTTCAATTCACTTCATTTCCGGCGATATCACTTAAATTAAAAACGGCGAGTAAGTTCCTCAATTTCTTCAGCTGTCTGCAACTCGTATGTTGCCTTCTATTCTTCTCTCAAGTAGCAATTAAGAACTCCTTATTTACGGAAGTTCCCTTCAGCAAAAAAAAAAAACATCTCCGAATCCATACGTTTTCGAAAGACGTAAGTAAATTTTTGATTAATGATGATCGATCTAGCGCCGCGCCGCCATCGCCAACTGCATAAGAAAATCTCAGTTTTTCACACTTTCCAATGCATTTCCCACAGTCATTTGCTGTACTCTCATCATTAATATTTTCAATTCAAAAATTGAACACAATTTTCATCCAAAAAAATTGTTATTTGCAGCAAAAAAAGAAAACAAAGAAAAAAAACACCGAATCCATTAGGAAGCGATGAAATTCGATGCTCGGTAAAGATTTTGTGCAAAACTCAAAAAAAAAAACAGAATCGTCTGATTAATGATCCACCAAAAACATCGATCATACTCGTTCTCTCAGATGGAAGGGTTGAGAGGTGAACGCCATTAGGATGTATCCGATTTCCGTCAAGAAACGCAAAAATCATTAAATCCAAGAAAATCTACCTTAAGAAACGAAAAAAAAAATATATATATAAATTAATGATCGTCCAACACCCTTTTAGGGAAAATGATAGAAAACAAAACTACACATTTTACCCTTTCGAATAAAATTTTCCCACCCTTAGGCTGGTTTGCGAAATAAGTCGCAAGGCTTACGCAAAAAACGCACACGCACAAGCGCATTTTTTTTGTTGTTTTTTTTTTTTTTAGAAACTCGATCTTTGCGAGTGTCCTTTTATGGTGCAATGAGCCAGGGCCTGGGCCACAGATGGAACCTTTTGTTGTCTGGCATGTAGGTCGGTAGTAATCGCAATATGGTTTTAGGATCGAATCCTTATGTGTACGGTGTGGTTCGGGATCAATATTTGTGCAAGGTTTGATCAATTTATTTATTTTGTAGCTATTCGATGGAAAAGGGTTCATATTGTTATTTATTTTGGAAAATTGCTTTGACCGCCGCATGGATTCGTATTCGAATTTGTAGTCGCATCGGGGCGAAACTCTATCTGTTGGAGTATGAAGATTGATGCAATTACATTGTTGCGATTTCTTAAGACGACGATTTCCTAGGCTATTGTTCCGATTCGGTATTTGATACTGCAAATCGAGGTGCATGAGAATTTTATTTTTAATCGAAATAATAATTGTAAAAAAGGACACCTAGAATTAAAAGTGAAGGACAAAAATTAGTTATTATATCGGTTGGAGCATTAGTAATGTCATTGTATGAGTGTGCCACAGTTTTGTTTTGGAAATGAACTGATCGGAAAGACTATTGCGTTTTCGACTTAACGCAATCTCGGGTTTATCAGATGTACACATATCAGGAATGTTTAATTAATTTCTTAAAAATTATAAATGCTGACTTAACAAGGGTCTCGAGTTTCAAACTGAAGTAAGACATAAAAGGCTGACTTAAATTCCTTTCTTCTCTTCATTGTCCTTTGCTCACCATTCTACTGGGCGGTACTGGTAGGATTCGAAAGCTACAAAAACTTTCACTTGCGTGCGTTGTAATAGCGAACATAGGTTACATTTCGTTCCATCTTCTTTTGAGAACAAGTAAAAATAGTTCTTATGCCTTAAGCAAGGTAAGCCTTTATTATAGACTGATGAGCTGGTTCTTCTTGCTTTTCAATACCTTGGAACGCTTGATCGACAAAAACATGAAACAGTGGATTCGGGATACATAACTGAGGAGAAGATCGGTGGACACAGCCTTGCACAAAGTGATCAGTACAATCCATCACTCTAGGTGTCTTCCCTAAAAGAGAAGGAGCCTTCAAAATGGACAGACCAATCGATTTGACACATGCAACTCCACATTAGGCAACAAATGCAGAAAAAAGAGAAACAATATTATTGTTGTTATCTCATAGCTTCTATGGTAACAAGTGGTCGACGAAAGTATGATATAAGTATACTGGAATCCTTCGGCCTTAACGTGACGTCCTACGCTGAAGATAATTTCTCTGAGGTATCAGGCTTATTACCATTCAAGCTCATTCGTGGTCCGTCAAATTTGGACAATGCATAAAACCGTCAAAAACTGAGTTAAGACTCTCAACTACAAGGTCACTTTTAACTTTCACACAACTAAAGCACAATGGTACAAGACCGAAATCTTAAAGGGCGGGTTCACGCCATTGCCTCACGCATTAGGAAGGCAAGCCTGGCTTTCTACGTAAGCCAAATTTTCGATGAAACCTAGGATTCTATAACCATAGTTGTACATTCGATATACACCGGAAAAGGAGTGGATTTAGAATGCAGTTAACTCCAACGCTGACCTTCTTTACTGCAGGATCCAAAAGGGGCTCCGGAATGATGCGGAAATAATTATTAGAGATTATATTGTCAGTAAATTCATTTGCATCTATTGCAAGCCAGGTTCTCGATGTGTTAAGGTTAATACCGCAATTTCAAAATCAATCTGTCAGGGTAATTATCAGTAGGCAGGGAAATCGGTAACATTTTTGGACAATTGGTGTCACAGGGCGGTAAGTTAGCTCTTTTAAGTCCTACAACTTTTCTAGGTACATGAAACCTACGCGCAAGAAGTCACATTATCCTTCTTACGCTAAGTAAAACGAAATCTATGCAAGTTGGCCAAGGCTTTTGTAACTTGAATTTCCCGTGGAGAAGTTAAAAAGAAAAAGAGGCCGGCTTTGTGCCATAGGGTGACTAAGAAGGATATCGATGACAGAGCTCTCTTTCAATTTTCTGACAGCCACCAAAATTGTCCATGCTGCTTCTGCGCATCTGTCACATCGCGGGTTGATGTCGCCATGCTGAAGCGGAGACAATCTTTAAAACTGTGTGCGATGTCTGGATTATAGTCGAGTCGCCTGTCAACACATGAACGGGTGATGTGGAATATTACCTGCAAAACCATACTAGTATATTCTGTTGCAAACTTTAAGAGATGAAGTAGAGAAAAGCCTCGGAGATCAGGTTCTTGATTGAAGTCGTTTCCCTAGCAATAGGTCTTCGGATAAGCTTAATAAGAAAATTGTCCACTCTGACCAGGTTGGCCAAATTACACTAGATTTTTTTTTGTATTGGGGCTCTGGAGTTTTATATAAATGAAGACAAGTCCTGAGAAACTTTAAAAACTCAAATCTTTTCCATCGACTTTGCTGCCACGGTGAACCCCACGGGACACCTATAAGTAACCGATGACCTTCACCCTGACATCAAGTGAGCTGCTATAAAACAGTCTCTTTGTCATAGCAAATGTCACTTCGGGTCTGTGAATGGCTACATCTATATGTTTATTAAAATATAAATATTGACCGAGCCAGAGCCCCAGGTACCTGCTAACACCTCGAATGGTCTTGTTGTCCCACGATCAAAAACTTTCACCAATATTTTCTTGTTTCCCAAGAGGCCCTAGACAGTGGAGGCCTGAAAAGAATAGTGTCCGCTTTCTGGTAGTTGATTTTCAACTTCCACTCCTCATAATGATGCTGAATCTTATTAAAGTCACACTGAAAGTTCAATCTGACGCCATTAATCTTCGGTCCCGAATTATACGCAATCAAGGAGTCTACGTACGCTGTCTAAGAGCCTTCGTCTTCAGCTATGCTGTTAATGGAGTATTTGGAAAGTTCACGGTTTACCAAATATGGACAGGTAATGTATATGAAATTAAGTGTCCGAGCCAATGAAGCAATCAGTAAATCGCAGTTAATTGGAGCTCTGGGGCACACCAATATTTGTGTGGTGAATTTCAGAATTGAAATCCTTCAATAAGGAAGGTATTTTTTAAAGAAGCGACAAATAGATCCCATATTCACTCGTTTCCGACTTAAAAAGACCCTGAAATCACACTCTATCAAATGCCCTTGAAATATCAAACGGAACAGCCTCACTTTCACCTAATGCAGAAATTGGAAAAATGCCATCCAACGAACAAAAAGTTGAACTTTGAAGAAGAATGATTTTTAATTTAAGATTAAGGGTTCTTTTTTAATTCGTCTAGTATTTACAATTTGAATATTGTGGGCTCAACAATATTCTTATCTATAACGAATTTAATTTCAATTCAAGGAAAAAAACTTTAAAAATTTTACAGTTATCAACGTCTGTAAAGGTTCCCGAAAACGTTCGTCGTTGATTGTCCGTGTGCTGAGGTACCTGTGGGCAGGCTCTATTTCCTACCGCTGATAATCCTGATGTCTTCGTTAGGCTTGTTTATCCTTGAATTGATTCACCGTTTTGCCTTAATTGGAACCGCTCTTTGAAGGCGATCCTCAGGTATTTTGTGCTGGGCCTCTTTCCCGTCTTGCAGCTATCCTAATGTCGTCATCTCGCCGCGAATGCCTTCGTGCTTCTTGTTGCTGTGGTCGGTGGTCAGAAGCAGATGAGCTCCGAATTGCTGCTGTTGATCTTCAGTCCACCTTTTAGTTAAGATTTTACCCGTGCTGCTGCTATTTTCGGTGCTAATGTTGCAGTGTATGTAATTGAGTTATCCGCGGAGTGTCTTCCTTTGTGCGTCGTTGGATAGCTGGTCCGCTGTCAAGATATTGAATAGGATAGGTGAGACTCTTCCTCCTTGTTGAACTTCTCAAAGAAGCCGTCTTAATGTTGACAATTTATCCTGTATCTGGACGTTTCTCTTTCTCATTCTCTTCATTTTGTAAAGGACGCCCTTGATCCAGATGCTGCCGAAAGGTCTTTTCTATAACCAGTAGGCACGCAACTAAAATATTCCTTCTTGTTGAAGGTTTGGGTGAAATTATGATGCAGCTTCAGCAGTTCATGGATAGTTGAGTACTTTACCCGGAAACCATATTGATGATTTGAGATAATTCCCTTCTCTTCAGCACTTTCCATACATAGCAGAGAACCGCTATCTCTCTATACTCGTCGATGCTGGATCTATTCGTTTTCTTCGGAGCTGGGACAAAGTTAGTTTTTTTCCAGGAGCTGGGAAAATTTTTGTTGTTAATGTAGCAGAGCTACAAATGATAACTTTTTAAGCAAGAAGTTGAAAATGCGCCTTTGACCTGTTGAATTTTTTGAGTTCCCACTCAAAATTATGTCCTCTTCTCTTTAAGCGTTCGTAGAAATGCCATTGTTCGGAGCTGGTTTTCTTTGCATTCGAAGGCATGTTTCAAAATCAACAGTGATCTTTACTGCAAAATAGATGGAAGACTGATGCTCGTTTTCCAACTACAACATTCAAAAAAAAGAGTCAATTTTTCCTCAAGATTTTGACTAGAAAGACCAAAACTATCGGACACAATTTCCATGAAAGTAAGGACGAAGTAGGAAGGTGTAGAAGATTTGCCATTTTTATGCCCGAAGAACATTAAATATACTTTACTTACAACATTTAACAACTAACAATAAGATAAAACGCTCTCAAGCACTAAGACTGCAAATTGCTAATGAATTGAAAAGAACATGGACTGGGAGGCCCAAAGTTGAACTAGAAAAGGCGCTAAATATTTTTGTTGCTTTGGAGATAAGCGAATGAATGAATGAATGAATGTATTTCAGTAAGCTATGCTTGATTTTTAAAACCTTAGACGAGAGCGGCCTTTTCTAAACGTTTTCTAAGAAACTCCAACACCGAAAAATAGTAAATCGAGTTATTTTAACAGAAAAGGAACTCATTCAATGTCTTTACAGGTATGTACATCTTACGAAGAGAAGTTTATATCTTAATTATATTTTCAATGATTTTATTCAAGGCAGTATGTGAATCAAAATAACGCTTTATCGGCCAGGCCGATAGCATAATGCTTCTGTTTGCAAAAGCAGTCCACTAAATTACAACTTGGAATCTGGAACTTTTTCATTACCAGAATAAAGTCTTTTACTTGGAGATTCAGCTTTTCCCTTAAGCACATATCCAATGGTGCCTTTAAGGGACAAAGGATATTTGCCAACCACAGAAACGAGCTTAAATTCTTATCACAGCTCGACCAGAGTCTGTATTGAGTATTCGTTTAGAATTTTAAAAAAGAATTTTAAAATTTTTAAATATTTCAAATTTACGAAACATCGGAAGTAAAAAATATTGTTATGTCATGCGTTGCTTTTCGCAATTTTATTCTTGAACGAGGGGGCCTAAATTTATCTGATAAAATAGATGAAGACTTTGGCAACAAAACAAATGTAACAAATTTTAACGATCCAGAAACATCAAGCGAGGAGACAAGAAGACAACGCAATGCAATCGCCCAATTATTTGGGTGTTAAAAAAAAAAATACAAAAAGAACTTTTATTCAAACACAAAACACACAGATCACTTTTCAAGAAGATTTTTGATGTCCTTAAGGCGAGATGAAGGTTAATTCGCACGAAAAAAGCATGCTTTTGTGAATTTTTTGTGACGACACAGTTAAAATCTCTTTATAAAAACTAATAGTATAATACTATAATACAATAGTATGACACTTGAAGAATATTGTATAAAATTTTCACGAAGAAATATCAAAAAACACGGCAATGATTGGGATGTGTCTCGGGAATAAGTAGAATTTCTGAATCATCTGAAATCAAAAAATCAAAGTTCATTCGTTAGATAATAGTTATGCTAGAGGGTTTTCGAAATTTTAGCATTTCAATTTTTTGGAAGACTTTGAAGGGAAAACGCGATTTTTAGCTCAGAGTGGATAACTTTCTGATAAAGCTTATTCGAAGTCACATTGCAAGAGCTTAGCTCTTAGGTTTAGTAGGGCGGTATAAGACCGCGACAGAGCTGATGTCGTAAGGCAATATAAACAGTTTTGGTGGTTGGACGAGGGGTAGAACTCTTTCGTCTATAAGTAATCTTTGATGCCCTTCTGGCAATGATTATAGCATGTCCTGTTAGCCTTGGCTGGCTTGCATATGTAGGTTTAAGGTCTCTTGCGGGTGGAATGAAAAATGGAAATGACAAAGGCATGCAGCTAAAACCGAATGCATTACTGTAAGATTTTTGCGGTCAGCTGCGGCGGCATTCGGTTTTTCGAATTGGTGACCCATGCATCAATATTTTTTCGAATTCTAGATCATGATCATCATCGTGCAATTGTGATAACCGAATACAGCATTTATGATCATATCAGTGGCGACATAACGCTTTTGAGGAAGCACAAGGAATAGTTAAAACTCGTAAGGACATCACTTTTCGCGCCAAAAACTCACAAGTGTTATAGATGAAAAAAAAAGAAAGAATTAAATTGAACCAAAAGAAAGCTGACATTAAACCATAAATGGAAAAATATTCGCAGTAATATCATAACAAAAGCAATAATATCGAAAAAAATTATTCATAAATCCATTTCAATTTTTTCTGTATTCAATTGCAGCCAACATGCCAAATCCCCTTTTTGACTCTTTCAAAGCAAAATATGTAAATTTCAAAACGGTTACAACTTAACAAACAACATTCGTCTTACAAATCGTTCATCAAAACATCCAACATACTCGCATTCGCCATGGCATTCAGTGTAATTGAGTTCAATTGAAAATCAATACGCACAAGAGTACTACACCCCGGTTCCCGGTGCACTTATCCAACTGTCACAGTCATCCCAATCAAGGACTTTCAATTAAAACTTCTAACCAACTGACAAACCATATCAAAAAGGGTTCCCAATATCAAATCAATACACACCAAAAGTAAAGGACACGATACAGGTTCATTTGCATAACACTGCACGAGCCATAAAAATGAGGACGAGGTGTGCTGCGCCGCTAGCTGTAGAACTTGATCCTTGCCAAATTCTAACCAAAAGAGTGTTCTCTTAATTTATTCAGAAATAAATAAAAAAAAATATGCACCCCGTTTGGTTGCGTGTGTGCCAAAGGGGACTACTTGCTGGACGCATGTGCGAAATGATTAATAAAAAAAAAATCGCATTTCCCTAATATATGCAAATTTTGAAAATCATTCCAATCCTAACGTATAATTTTCACCAAAAGGATTATCATGCAAATTTCCCTTCTTCTAAAATGTGCACTTATATTTTATACTTTGCCAAATGTTGTGTGAAAGGATGATCTGCATATTTCCGGAAATCAAAACTCTTTCTGCATCCTGGTTATGGTTCAATGAATGCAGTTTTTTTTTTATTAATAAATTCATTTCGCAAGGATCACAAGGATACTGGAGAAGGGGAAGTGTAGGAAAATTCATAAAAAAAAAGAAATAGGGATGTTGGCATGTCCTCTCCTTCAAGATAATTCTAATTGGACTCTGTTTAAAATCGCTTTCTCCAAAAGAGACAAATCTTTGAGAGCGAGAGAACTAAGATTTAAGGGATGAATGTGTGTCGTGTGCTATACAATGCAACCCCTTCTTCCGATCGTTGTCTTTTTTATATTTTCTAAAAAACAAATTTGCTTTTGTATGCGTGCGAGAGAGGAATTTTACATTTTTTTAAACTCAAAAGTGGGGAGAGGGTTGATTATTTTTTTAAAGCAAAATCTTCAACATGCTGAGATCCTTGGCCGAAGGTTAATTCAGATTGCGCTTCATCGCCAAGCTTGAAACATTGAATCGAAGAATTTCTTAGATTTTGCTTTCACATTATTAAAAAAAAATATATTTTATTTAATTCTGTCTTTTAGTTTTTCTGTTAAAGTTGTTTCTGTTGTTTTGTTTTTTGCGTTTTTTGAAAAATAAATTCAAAATCATTTGTGATGGCTACGCAATTGGAATTTCTAATGCAGCTATATATGATGAATTTAATTCAACAACAGCAGCAACAATTGATCCAACAACAAACCTTACAGCAGCAGCAGCAACAACAGCAGCAACCGAACAAGGATATTAATTCAACTGATTTGGCAACTACACATTTCAAAGGACAACCGAGTCCGAATAATTGTAGTAGTAGTAGTGCTAGTACAAGTAGTTGTAGTAACATTCTAGCCAACAGTGGTGATTTTTGTGATTTGCAAAATTTGTACAGCAATGTACAGTTAACCAATGAGAATGATAATTTTATTAATAATTTATATCCTGTTAATTTTTCAAAAAGTTTTCTCCAATCATCAACAGTGACTTCGACGCCAACAGAAAAAGTGACACGAACGAGTGCGCCGGGTGATTTTCAAAACGACCAAGTCGTTAGCAACAATTGTGGTTGTGCGGAAACGGATGTTGAGGATGAGGAGCCGACCTATTCGACAGGTGTATCCGGAAGTACAAACAGTGGTGACAACTCTAAACTGTCAGCGCCAGTTCTAGAGAGTACCGATTCATTTTCATCGCCAATAATGGTGAGCATGCGTGTGAATTTTGAGTGATTTTTTAAATATATATACATACGTTTTTCTTTTTTGTTTACAGTCCTTTACTTCAATCAAACTTGAGAATAGTGGACAGGATTTGTCGTTGGATAATTCGAAATCCTTCAATAACTTTGCGGATAATGAGGATTCGAATTTTTCACAAAAGAACTCCAACGCTTCGCCAAATAACAGCGGGAATACGAGTAACGTGGAAGCGAGAGTTTCAGTGAAAAGTGAAAACAGTTTGGTGGTATGTGATTTTGAATTTTTGAAACAAATTTTAAATTTATGCTGAGTGGCAAAAAAGTGATGCCAAATTTCTGTGATTTTCAAGTATATTAGAAAGTGTTAGAAAAGTTCGTTTTTCCATGATAAATAAGTTTGTTTTTGTCTTTTTAAGACAAAAGTTTATGAGTCAGAATGATTGAAAATATTTGGACTCCTTTCTCCCGGACTATTCTATACTATATCTTTTTTAACTAGCAGAATATGTTTTGTGGTCTAGTGTAAAAAAAACCATTCCAAATATTTCGGCAAGACATTTCTGTCGGAGTGGGACTCGTTCAGCTCAAGCAACTCCAATATTTTTGAAGAGTAAGTCGAAAATGCCTCAATAAAAAAACGGACTACATTGGCTTCTTGGTAACTAGAATTGAGTTGGTTTATTAAGTTTGGTTTAATAAGAAAGTGAGTTATTTTTTCACCAAGCATCGGTGAAAAAAAAGCAATGGTGAAAAATAATTGAATGAAACTAGTGGCTTATATCGGAGTGTTCATAGATCTTATTTGGTCATAGAAGTACCTGTGTACTAAAACAATTCATATCGGCACTTGTCAGGACAGATGACCCGCCATAAAGTACTACTTCGGATGTCCGTGAGAGCAGCTGCTCAAAAGACTATTAAATCAAATACAGTATTTTTATCTGATTATATTAAAATCCCCTTTTTCCCTTCATTTCACTGACACACTCGTCTTCTTTACAATATTACACATTTTATATATTTTCTGACGTTAAGCTTTAGCGAATGACTTCCTCAGCTCTTCTGCCAATACGGAACATTCTTACAGTTTATGCTTCGTCAGGGTAAAGCTTTTTGGGGCCGTTCGTAGTTGGCAGTAAACTGTGGGTCCAATCCTGCCATTCATGCGAAAAATATAACGTGGACATTCAAATGTTGTAGCTAGGCTTATTTATGTACGTTCAATTGTCTTGTTGTCTTTTTCTTACATCGTGGACCAATTTGCTCAACCATCATTCATTCGTTCATTCTTATTGGCAGGTGCTAATAGGAATATGCTGGATTTTCTTTCTTTCTTCTTGTATGAGTACTTTGCCTTAGAAGGTCCTTATTGCGATTGTCGTTTGCCTATCGATTAACGAAATATGTCGATAGTAGAACATCGAATTTCATATTGCGTAACTCAATTGTGAACAAAATTTTCATTTTGGAATTCGTTCTCCTTCCGAATTAAAAAAAAAAACTCAGTTGAAATCATTTTCAATAATTTAAATTCACTTTTGATTTTTTCACAATGTTGCTCAAAATGAAAACAAAACGAATCCAAATGTCAAAATGTACGCTTTCTGCCCCATATTCCCATCCCGTCTCTGTAGAAAGCGATACACAATAACAAAACAGAAATCTATCGATTCGTTCGATTATTATCGAAAGTTTAACGACAATCGCAATAAGGGCCTTAAATTGTTATGCATGCAAAAGGTTCGATTTCATTTATCACAGGGATGTGTTTCCGGATTCAATATAAGCAACATGGTGCTATAACAGCAAAATACTATAAATGCCGTCAATCGAGAGACTCAATTAATTTGCCTTATAAAGCTTGCCTTACATCATCACACCACACCGATGCCGTCTAAATTATTACCCAATGGATAACCTTTGCCATCAGCAATCTTCGGCCCTGACAAACAGATCCAGCATTCGTGAACATGTCTCGCTTTTTCCAAATGAATTGTTGGATTCGTTACTTAACGTCACTTAAGACTTTAACTGCTTATTATAAGTGCAGCCTTGTCTTCCTGCCTGACTTCATCCAGTGTTTGCTTTTTTTTTGATCTGGTCAATCACATCGATAGCTTAGCTTTAGCTAGTCTCATAAGTTACCGCAATATTAGCGCCTTTTGGCATTGGCAAGCGAGGGATTGTATTTCAAAGAAGATTCCATAAGATTGGTCCAACAACTGCCCCCTTTGGCATGCCGGCTGAGATATAATATCATAAATTCAAAACTACCTTCGGTATTCTTCTCCTTTTGGTTTTATATCTGATTTTGGCAGTAAAACATTTTTCCATACTTCCCGAAAGAATTTAGTCTTGGCGCTAGCTTCTCAAAATCGTGATCCAAAATTGGTGATCCAAATTTTGTTTCTATTTAATGATATTAACGATGGAGACATCTGGTTCTGGTTTCCGTCTTATTATTTCTATAGGTATGCTTTGAAAAGAGAACATCACAAGTTGTTACGGCGCCAGGCTGACGCTCTTTAATTGCAGGATTTGAGCTAAGACATGACACGTTGAATCGCACTCATTTAGTTAGTTAGGATGAGAATACAGCGACATACTTTGATCTCTTAATGGGGTCGTCGTGCTCTCCGTCATGTTTCTTATATGATAAGAAGTTTACGTATCACATTTGTATAAAGAAAGGATGATGTTTGAGTGGAGGCGTTTTATTGTCTTGCACATCCTTTTATTGAAAGCATATGTAAATCAAGAATGGGAATGCAGAGGTTATTTTAATTTCCAAACAAATTTGTAGTTTGCACGTAATTTTATGTCCCAAAAAAATCTATCTTTGTGACAAAACAAAGCATATTCTAAAGAATCGGATTTCAAACATTCAACCAGGTTTAAGAAATGATTTGGTTCTTGTACTAAAAAATATCATCTTTAGCTTAAAAATTCAAGAGGAAGTCCATTGTTTATTTTGATAAGGAGGTCTATACCCGTTTTTCATTTTCATGTCTTCTAAAATTCTTTCAAAATTTATTAGACCTAATCAGAAAAATTATTTGTTTATTTTTATAGACTTTGGACTCATCAGCATTTAACACATCTAATGGAACAGCAAATGTGGATAATATTTTGCAGAGTAAGTAAAAATATAATTCATTCTATAATTTATTTATTTATTTAAGTAAGCATCTCTGAACATAATAAGTTATAAACTTTTTCTCTGTACAGGTAAGTTTTACAATTATAAAAAAATTATACAAATTAGGAAATCCGAAGGTTTGACAATTTTAAACGTAAAACTAATAGAGAAAAAAGTGTGGTGGATAGCAAGAAGAGTGCTGAGAAAAAGAATAGAAATGGAATATAGAGAAATATAGATACTTGTACGACGAACTCTGAACATTGCAACGTAGAGTTGCCCATGTCAAAATAGTGGTTCTGGTAAATAACCACTCAAATGTTTGCCTTTGTGACTTTTGATTTTCAAAGTAAATGCTTGTTTTATTTATCAATAATATTTATTACCCAAATTTGATCTCCTCAACGAAAATGTAGTAGATAAACCATTGGATCTATTTTTACAATTTGTCCATCAGCGTTTTGTAAAACGACAACTACTTCAATAACTCTTGGTGCATGAAAGTGTCTTTAATCAGAATTTATTGTCATGAAAAGCCTTAATTCCCGCATCAGTAAAGGTTCGGAACAAATATTTCCATTTAAACTCATTCTCTGAACGGCAGCTGCATTAAAGCAAAAATTGTAAAATCTTTTATAAATCTACACGGCATTTGAAAAAGGGGCTATTTATGCGGAGATATCGTGTATATTATTAGACCAATTTTACAATTTTACCCACTATCGCTAAAGAATAAGAAAGATAAAGCGATTCTCCTGCGGAAACTTTAGAAAAGCAAATAAAAATGGTTTTCGAGTAATATACGTACATTGTAAGATAAAAAAAGTTACACATCTTATGATAAACTAAGTTGAATTGAATAAGAGCGAATTCCTGATCATCCCAACTTATGATAAACTAAGTTGAATTGAATAAGAGCGAATTCCTGATCATCCCAACCCCACTGTGGATATCTTAATTGGATTCAAATATTAATGGCGGCATAGATGAGCATTATTATCTTTCATCTTTCCATCTACTGATGCCATATCGTCATCTCAGTTAGGAACAAATTCAAATACCTCTTAGTGCCTTTCTACGAAAAAGCCCCGACACAGGCCATGATAGCACATGAATTGATTTCCAAAAAATAATTTCTTCTTTTCTGTTGCATTCGTTCTTATACGAATCGAGAAGCATCTTCAAATTCAAATAAAACAAAGCGTGTGTGATATAGCAGCGTTTGAAAGGCCTATCGATGCCATTATGTATGGAATATAACATCGTTCAAATGTCCCCCGAGGCTTCTCTGGATGGCGCGCGTCCGAAATGTCCAATTTTCTATGAATCTGGTGCATTAATCGGGGCGAATTTGACCGATAGCCAAGGTTTGTGGCTTATTCGTAAGAACAAGGAAAAGTTCAACGGGTGGCCAAATCGCATGATTTCCATGGCCAGTTCAAATCACCTCCAAGTCAGATGATCATGCTTTTGAATCGCTCTTGCAGAATTTCCAATGTTGCGTGAGCTGTGTCACGTAGCGCCATCTTTTTGACAGTACATGTCATTAGAGTCCATATGATCCAATTCAAGCCAAAAGAAGTTGGAAATCATCGACCTATAGCGCTCGCGCTCGTTTACGGCGATGGCCTGGCCAACATCGTTCTCAAAGTAATACGGAGTGATAACGCCGCCAGCCCAAAATCCATATCAAGAGTGACTTTTTCGGGTTGCATTGAACGCTCTTGGATCTCATGTGGATTGCTTTCGTCCCAAATTTGTTTTTTGATGTACCCAATGCTGAAAATGATTATGGGTCAGTTTCCAACTGCTCCAGAGCCCATTCAGCAAACACACATCGTTGTCTACGGTCGTTTACCTTCAGCTCGTGGGTCAGTTGAATTTTGTACGAGTACAGGCCCAAATCACGGTGCAAAATTCGTCAAGTTGTGTTCTGCTTCAGGCCGTGTACTTGTGAGCGACGCGAAATTGACTGCCTCATTTCGACAGATCATGCGCTTTGCCGACGAACGTGTGTTGATTGACCGTTGCCTGAACCAGTGGATTCAAATTTATCCATCACACTGCCAATAGTCCTCTCGGAAGGATGAACATGGCGAGAGAACACCCATTTTGATAAAACAATTTTACTATATGCACGTGTTTGTTAAACGCGATATCCGTCCATGATGATTTGTCAAAGCAGACTGAATAAATGACAGCCAATTTGACAGATGTAGGTTCAACAATATAGCCGCTTTAAACTGTCAAAGCTCGGAGGTCCTTATTGGAAGGCCCTCTATTTTTTGTGTAGTGCATTCTCAAAACGTTTGAAATTTAGACGTTTGATTAATGCATGGAGAGCTTCAAAGGGTTTTTCTATTACTAACTCCTACCGAATAGTATTCAGACTGCTCTGGTAGAGACTTTGATTTTTCGCAAATATACCTCTCTTCTTTTCTTCCTTTCGTTGCTCATAACATTTTTTTTTATTGAACCTTTTCCAGATGAAGAGAGTCTCAAATACCTGAAAAAGTTTCCATCTTACCTCGAATGTGAAAGCATTATCTGTCGGCAGGAGAACACTCGTGAGCACTTCCATTGCTATGACCAGCCTTGTTGTGGAAAGGTTCTTAGCAAAAGGGACGAAATCATACGTCATCTCAAATGGCATAAAAAGCGCAAAGAAAGTCTGACTTATGGTTTTATGCGCTTCTCCTCGTCCGATGATTGTTCTTCAAGCTACGGCCAGGGATGTATTTACAACTGGAAGCAAACACATTATCATTGTGTCGAAGAAGGTTGTCCAAAGGTTTACGTGAGCACAAGCGACGTTCAGATGCATGCGAACTATCATCGAAAAAACTCAGAGATCATTCAAGAAGGGTAAGTTTCAAAATATAGCCACTCTTATAAACAAAAATTAATGAATTTGACCCTTTCTAGATTTAAGCGCTTTCGAGCTATTGAAGACTGCAAAACAGAGAGTTGTCCATTTTATGGTAAAAAGACATCACACTATCATTGCAGAAGGGATAACTGCCAGTTTACTTTCAAAAACAAAGCTGACATGGGTATGTTTTGCTCACCCATTTTATAAGTCCTTTTTTCAAATTTTTATTTTTTCTTTCGATAGAAAAACACAAATCGTATCATTTACGCGACTTGCGCCTCACTCAGGATGGTTTCAAAAAAATCCTCAAAACTGAAGCCTGTCCATTCGAAAATTGTCGCTTTTCGAGCGTCTGCAATCACATCCACTGTGTGCGTGAGAATTGCAATTACATTTTGCATTCCAGCAGTCAACTGGTCAGCCATAAACGAAAGCATGATCGCCTCGATGGCGAACAGGCATATCAGAATTTCAAAAAAACCCAAAAGGACAGCAGCGAAGATGATTCACCGAAATCAAGCGCTCATGTGGATATCTCAACACCATTGTCTTCCTTAACAGCTGAATCGAGTAGTTATCAGTTTTTGGCCCGAAAACGGGGAAGACCGCCAAAGAAAATTGTAAGTTTAAAAAAAAAAAAAAAAAATGGTAAACTGGACAATTTTTGACAGTTTTTTTTTGTTTATTTCAGCAACTTTCGAACGCAGTAAAGAAACCGAAAATTGAAACAAAGGTTGAACAGAATGGAACAGGTTTCGGCCAAACAGCAGCACTACCTTTTGCTCCATTCCTGCAGCAATTGAATAGTGTTTCACAGGATGGCATGGCTCAGCCAAACTTTCAAATGACGCATTTGATGGCAATGTTCCAACTACAAAACCCGCTGTTTTACCAGAATCTCTATCCGGGTGGAATGTTTGGCCTCGGAGGAGCAGCTGGAAGCGCTACAGCCATGGGACTGGGAACGCTTCCGCAAAATCCAATCTTTCCAACACCAGCCTCAACTCCAGCACAAGGATTTGTTAAAAGCGAGGATATGCAAAACGAATGAATGCATTGATTAAAATTTATAGGCAGGGTTATGTGTAGGGTGGCGTTTTGTCGTCAAGACCCGATAAGCTAGGAACGAAAAGGATATGCTTCTAAAGCTACGGTAGCTGAGTGTGCAGCTAAATATCCGACTTCATTAGGGCAGTTTTTGTGGGTCTCGCAAAAGCCAGGTCACCTTTCTCTTATTTATTTCTTTAAAATTATTTTTTTTGAACCATCAAAGAACGTTGCCTTGTGCGACTGGCTTTTCAAATCTTAATTGACCTTATCCTTCTAATGATATTTAATGGTCGAAGGATTTTCAATGTTTCAAGAAAGCAGTCAATCGTACAACTTTCATAATTTTGCAACTCATATTTGTAGATATGGCAACTTGAAGGGCTAAATTGTCCAAAGCTTCAAAAGTTGTGCGCTTGACTCCGATTTTGAGCAGAAGAATGATAATAATTATCGGTTCGACCTTAAAAGTTTTTTTTTGCTAAATGAAAAGGGTGCTTGACTTATTTGGCGTTTTTTCGTTTAGCAAAAAACATCAAAATATTGCCGACGAATTTTGAATAAAATATTTTAAACAAAATAAATTAATGACTGTGATTTTATTTTTGTATATATAAATATATTGTAAAAAAAAACTTATAAACAACCGATTATTTAAGTTTAATATATTAGTTATAAAATTAAAATAAAATGTTTTTATTTTTAAGAAGAAACTGAAAAAAACGTTCGTCCGTCAAATTCTGGCACAATGTAGATGCCGCTCATGTTAACAGACTTGATAAGGTTTGACCGAATAAGAAGTTTAAAGATTCGAGGTTGTCTTGCAAAGGCGAAATCACGACTTCTGGCGCTTTTTTAGTATTGATGCTCTTTATTATTTCTTTGGCAATTTATTTCATGGTTACCGGTTTAATAAGTCTTTCCTCCTCGCACAGTTCTGCCGTCTTTATCTTCATATGGTTGTAATACACCTTTGACATACTTGGATCCTTTTCAACATCCTGACTGCGAACCAGCCAGCCAACGACGCACGAACGAAAACACTCCTCTTCGCAGATGACCCCATTGCATACGCTACATCATTAGGCCCGGAAAAAGCAGCCCGCTCTGGGACTATTTGCTCTGACAAATTTGCAGCAGCAAGACGGAGCTCATTTGTATTCCGACGACCGACCACAGCTACAAGGAGTGGGAAAGCATTCGCGACGAGATGCCACTACATGAGGTTAACGCTGCCAGACGAAAAAGAGATTGCTCCACAGTTCTGCACGAAAAACCTGGGGATCAACTCACAGCGAGCTGTTCCAGTTCGGCAATACGTTAAAAATGCTATTCAAAAAAACAATTTTGCCCTTCATCTTGCACACCCGCTTCTTAGAAAGAGGAGTGGACTGTATAAACGCACTAAACTACTGGTGTATAAACTACTTATAAGACCAGTAATTACGTACGCCTGTCCAATATGATTTACGGTCAACAATGAAGAAAGTTCATATACTGGAAAGGAAAATCCTTAGATCGTGCACTGGACTCTGGAGTAATCTCAACAACGCTCTACGAAAGCACATGGATCACGCCAATTGACGACTACATATTGTAAGGTTAGCAAATCACCCTAACGGAGACATCAGGATCATCAGCAGACAGGAAGTAGAACCAACCCACAGGTGCCTCAGCACACGGACAATCATCGACGAATGATTTCAAGATATCATCGATTGGACTACGTTCTACATTAAAGCAAAAAGGAACTATTAATTTTTCCTTCCTAAAACAACTCCATGTCATCCTTTATGCTCATGGCTCTAAAATAACAAACATACAAAACGATCTTCAAACTAAGTTCGACCATCTTCAGGTATTCTGTCGAGACTGGAAACTTAAAATAAACAGCTCCAAGTGTCAAACTATACTGTTCCGCACCCCAGTAGGACAGGGTAATTCAGATTTACGACGCAATTGGAAAAAATGGTAATTAAATCTTCAGATGGACTTCGCATCGAGTCAAAGACTGTTGTGAAGTATTTAGGTGTTCATTTAGACAATTTTTTGTACTACAATGAACACGTTAATGCTCAGTTAAAAAAAGCGAAAGCAGCATTTATGTCGCTCAAAAGACTTTTTTACTCCAACTATCTAAGAGCCGATGTGAAGGTTATTTGCTACCAAGCCTTTGTGCGTCCAGTATGGTGGAACATAAGTCCATCCTATATTGAAAAGTTTAGAATATTTGAACGAAAGTGCCTGCGAGCTTGCACACGGTTGTACAGAAGCGCACATTCCAACTTTCGACATTACGTCTCTAACAAAAGACTATTGGATGTTTCCGGCGCTTATAGCTTTTCTCACGTTTTTACAAATTTCACGAAAAACTGCATTTTGAAATCATGGGCTATAGTCCAGCAAAATTTCGCAAAAAACCCCTGATTTTCAAACTTCCATATTTTCAAATTTTGCGATCTTATGCTTAGAATTGCATAAAAATGAACAATCATAGATTTTTTTCCACGTTCTCACAAATTTCACGAAAAAACTGCATTTTGAAATCATGGGTTTTAGTCCAGCAAAATTTCGAAAAAAGCCTCTGATTTTCAAACTTCCATATCTTCTACAAAAATCGGTTGTTTTAATCAAATTTTATAAACTTCTGCTGAGAATTGCATAATCATGAACATTTATAGCTTTTTTCACGTTTTCACGAATTTCACAAAAAAAGTGCATTTTGAAATCATGGGCTATAGTCCAGCAAAATTTCGCAAAAAACCCCTGATTTTCAAACTTCCATATCTTCGACAAAAATCGAATGTTTTTATCAAATTTTGTGAACTTGTGCTTAGAATTGCGTTATTAACGACATTCATAGCTTTTTTCACGTTTTCACGAATTTCACAAAAAAAGTGCATTTTGAAATCATGGGCTATAGTCCAGCAAAATTTCGAAAAAAGCCCCTGATTTTCAAACGTCCATATCTTCGACAAAAATCGATGGTTTTTAACAAAGTATGCGATCTGGTGCTAAGAATTGCATAATAATGAACATTTATAGCTTTTTTCACGTTTTTACAACTTTCACAAAAAAAGTGCATTTTGAAATCATGAGCTATAGTCCAGCAAAATTTCGCAAAAAACCCCTGATTTTCAAACTTCCATATCTGCTACAAAAATCGGTTGTTTTAATCAAATTTTGTGAACTTGTGCTTAGAATTGCATAATAATGAAAATTTATAGCGTTTTTCACGTTTTCACAAATTTCACAAAAAAAAGTGCATTTTGAATACATGGGCTTTAGTCCAGCAAAATTTCGCAAAAAACCCCTGATTTTCAAACTTCCATATCTTCGACAAAAATCGGTTGTTTTAATCAAATTTTGTGAACTTGTGCTTAGAATTGCATAATAATGAAAATTTATAGCGTTTTTCACGTTTTCACAAATTTCACAAAAAAAAGTGCATTTTGAAATCATGGGCTATAGTCCAGCAAAATTTCGCAAAAAAACCCTGATTTTCAAACTTCCATATCTTCGACAAAAATCGATGGTTTTTAACAAAGTTTGCGATCTTGTGCTTAGAAATGCGTTATTAACGACATTCATAGCTTTTTTCACGTTTTCACGAATTTCACAAAAAAAGTGCATTTTGAAATCATGGGCTATAGTCCAGCAAAATTTCGCAAAATGCCCCTGATTTTCAAACTTCCATATCTTCGACAAAAATCGATGGTTTTTAACAAAGTTTGCGATCTTGTGCTTAGAATTGCGTTATTAACGACATTCATAGCTTTTTTCACGTTTTCACGAATTTCACAAAAAAAGTGCATTTTGAAATCATGGGCTATAGTCCAGCAAAATTTCGAAAAAAGCCCCTGATTTTCAAACTTCCATATCTTCGACAAAAATCGGTTGTTTTAATCAAATTTTGTGAACTTGTGCTTAGAATTGCATACTAATGAACATTTATAGCGTTTTTCAAATTTTTACAAATTTCACAAAAAAAGTGCATTTTGAAATCATGGGCTTTAGTCCAGCAAAATTTCGCAAAAAACCCCTGATTTTCAAACTTCCATATCTTCGACAAAAATCGATGGTTTTTAACAAAGTTTGCGATCTTGTGCTTAGAATTGCGTTATTAACGACATTCATAGCTTTTTTCACGTTTTCACAAATTTCACAAAAAAAGTGCATTTTGAAATCATGGGCTATAGTCCAGCAAAATTTCGCAAAAAACCCCTGATTTTCAAACTTCCATATCTTCGACAAAAATCGAATGTTTTTATCAAATTTTGTGAACTTGTGCTAAGAATTGCATAATAATGAACATTTATAGCGTTTTTCACGTTTTTACAAATTTCACAAAAAAGTGCAATTTGAAATCATGGGCTATAGTCCAGCAATATTTCGCAAAAAACCCCTGATTTTCAATTTTCCATATCTTCAACAAAAATCGCTGGTTTTTAACAAAGTTTACGATCTTGTGCTTAAAATTGCATAATAATGAACATTTATAGCTTTTCTCACGTTTTTACAAATTTCACGAAAAACTGCATTTTGAAATCATGGGCTATAGTCCAGCAAAATTTCGCAAAAAAACACTGATTTTCAAACTTCCATATTTTCAAATTTTGCGATCTTATGCTTAGAATTGCATAAAAATGAACAATCATAGATTTTTTCCACGTTCTCACAAATTTCACGAAAAAACTGCATTTTGAAATCATGGGCTATAGTCCAGCAAAATTTCGCAAAAAAACCCTGATTTTCAAACTTCCATATCTTCGACAAAAATCGGTTGTTTTAATCAAATTTTATAAACTTCTGCTGAGAATTGCATAATAATGAACATTTATACCGTTTTTCAAATTTTTACAAATTTCACAAAAAAAGTGCATTTTGAAATCATGGGCTATAGTCCAGCAAAATTTCGCAAAAAACCCCTGATTTTCAAACTTCCATATCTTCGACAAAAATCGAATGATTTTATCAAATTTTGTGAACTTGTGCTTATTATTGCATAATAATGAACATTTATAGCTTTTTTCACGTATTCACGAATTTCACAAAAAAAGTGCATTTTGAAATCATGGGCTATAGTCCAGCAAAATTTCGCAAAAAACCCCTGATTTTCAAACTTCCATATCTTCGACAAAAATCGAATGTTTTTATCAAATTTTGTGAACTTGTGCTTAGAATTGCGTTATTAACGACATTCATAGCTTTTTTCACGTTTTCACGAATTTCACAAAAAAAGTGCATTTTGAAATCATGGGCTATAGTCCAGCAAAATTTCGAAAAAAGCCCCTGATTTTCAAACGTCCATATCTTCGACAAAAATCGATGGTTTTTAACAAAGTATGCGATCTGGTGCTTAGAATTGCATAATAATGAACATTTATAGCTTTTTTCACGTTTTTACAACTTTCACAAAAAAAGTGCATTTTGAAATCATGAGCTATAGTCCAGCAAAATTTCGCAAAAAACCCCTGATTTTCAAACTTCCATATCCTCTACAAAAATCGGTTGTTTTAATCAAATTTTGTGAACTTGTGCTTAGAATTGCATAATAATGGACATTTATAGCGTTTTTAACGTTTTCACAAATTTCACAAAAAAAGTGCATTTTGAAATCATGGGCTATAGTCCAGCAAAATTTCGCAAAAAACCCCTGATTTTCAAACTTCCATATCTTCTACAAAAATCGGTTGTTTTAATCAAATTTTGTGAACTTGTGCTTAGAATTGCATAATAATGAAAATTTATAGCGTTTTTCACGTTTTCACAAATTTCACAAAAAAAAGTGCATTTTGCAATCATGGGCTATAGTCCAGCAAAATTTCGCAAAAAACCCCTGATTTTCAAACTTCCATATCCTCTACAAAAATCGGTTGTTTTAATCAAATTTTGTGAACTTGTGCTTAGAATTGCATAATAATGGACATTTATAGCGTTTTTAACGTTTTCACAAATTTCACAAAAAAAGTGCATTTTGAAATCATGGGCTATAGTCCAGCAAAATTTCGCAAAAAACCCCTGATTTTCAAACTTCCATATCTTCTACAAAAATCGGTTGTTTTAATCAAATTTTGTGAACTTGTGCTTAGAATTGCATAATAATGAAAATTTATAGCGTTTTTCACGTTTTCACAAATTTCACAAAAAAAAGTGCATTTTGAAATCATGGGCTATAGTCTAGCAAAATTTCGCAAAAAAACCCTGATTTTCAAACTTCCATATCTTCGACAAAAATCGATGGTTTTTAACAAAGTTTGCGATCTTGTGCTTAGAAATGCGTTATTAACGACATTCATAGCTTTTTTCACGTTTTCACGAATTTCACAAAAAAAGTGCATTTTGAAATCATGGGCTATAGTCCAGCAAAATTTCGCAAAATGCCCCTGATTTTCAAACTTCCATATCTTCGACAAAAATCGATGGTTTTTAACAAAGTTTGCGATCTTGTGCTTAGAATTGCGTTATTAACGACATTCATAGCTTTTTTCACGTTTTCACGAATTTCACAAAAAAAGTGCATTTTGAAATCATGGGCTATAGTCCAGCAAAATTTCGAAAAAAGCCCCTGATTTTCAAACTTCCATATCTTCGACAAAAATCGGTTGTTTTAATCAAATTTTGTGAACTTGTGCTTAGAATTGCATACTAATGAACATTTATAGCGTTTTTCAAATTTTTACAAATTTCACAAAAAAAGTGCATTTTGAAATCATGGGCTTTAGTCCAGCAAAATTTCGCAAAAAACCCCTGATTTTCAAACTTCCATATCTTCGACAAAAATCGATGGTTTTTAACAAAGTTTGCGATCTTGTGCTTAGAATTGCGTTATTAACGACATTCATAGCTTTTTTCACGTTTTCACAAATTTCACAAAAAAAGTGCATTTTGAAATCATGGGCTATAGTCCAGCAAAATTTCGCAAAAAACCCCTGATTTTCATATTTCCATATCTTCGACAAAAATCGAATGATTTTATCAAATTTTGTGAACTTGTGCTTAGAATTGCATAATAATGAACATTTATAGCGTTTTTCACGTTTTCACAAATTTCACAAAAAAGTGCATTTTGAAATCATGGGCTTTAGTCCAGCAAAATTTCGCAAAAAACCCCTGATTTTCAAACTTCCATATCTTCGACAAAAATCGAATGTTTTTATCAAATTTTGTGAACTTGTGCTTAGAATTGCATAATAATGAACATTTATAGCGTTTTTCACGTTTTTACAAATTTCACAAAAAAGTGCAATTTGAAATCATGGGCTATAGTCCAGCAATATTTCGCAAAAAACCCCTGATTTTTAATTTTCCATATCTTCAACAAAAATCGCTGGTTTTTAACAAAGTTTGCGATCTTGTGCTTAAAATTGCATAATAATGAACATTTATAGCTTTTCTCACGTTTTTACAAATTTCACGAAAAACTGCATTTTGAAATCATGGGCTATAGTCCAGCAAAATTTCGCAAAAAACCACTGATTTTCAAACTTCCATATTTTCAAATTTTGCGATCTTATGCTTAGAATTGCATAAAAATGAACAATCATAGATTTTTTCCACGTTCTCACAAATTTCACGAAAAAACTGCATTTTGAAATCATGGGTTTTAGTCCAGCAAAATTTCGAAAAAAGCCTCTGATTTTCAAACTTCCATATCTTCGACAAAAATCGAATGTTTTTATCAAATTTTGTGAACTTGTGCTTAGAATTGCGTTATTAACGACATTCATAGCTTTTTTCACGTTTTCACGAATTTCACAAAAAAAGTGCATTTTGAAATCATGGGCTATAGTCCAGCAAAATTTCGAAAAAAGCCCCTGATTTTCAAACGTCCATATTTCGACAAAAATCGATGGTTTTTAACAAAGTATGCGATCTGGTGCTTAGAATTGCATAATAATGAACATTTATAGCTTTTTTCACGTTTTTACAACTTTCACAAAAAAAGTGCATTTTGAAATCATGAGCTATAGTCCAGCAAAATTTCGCAAAAAACCCCTGATTTTCAAACTTCCATATCTGCTACAAAAATCGGTTGTTTTAATCAAATTTTGTGAACTTGTGCTTAGAATTGCATAATAATGAAAATTTATAGCGTTTTTCACGTTTTCACAAATTTCACAAAAAAAAGTGCATTTTGCAATCATGGGCTATAGTCCAGCAAAATTTCGCAAAAAAACCCTGATTTTCAAACTTCCATATCTTCGACAAAAATCGATGGTTTTTAACAAAGTTTGCGATCTTGTGCTTAGAAATGCGTTATTAACGACATTCATAGCTTTTTTCACGTTTTCACGAATTTCACAAAAAAAGTGCATTTTGAAATCATGGGCTATAGTCCAGCAAAATTTCGCAAAATGCCCCTGATTTTCAAACTTCCATATCTTCGACAAAAATCGATGGTTTTTAACAAAGTTTGCGATCTTGTGCTTAGAATTGCGTTATTAACGACATTCATAGCTTTTTTCACGTTTTCACGAATTTCACAAAAAAAGTGCATTTTGAAATCATGGGCTATAGTCCAGCAAAATTTCGAAAAAAGCCCCTGATTTTCAAACTTCCATATCTTCGACAAAAATCGGTTGTTTTAATCAAATTTTGTGAACTTGTGCTTAGAATTGCATACTAATGAACATTTATAGCGTTTTTCAAATTTTTACAAATTTCACAAAAAAAGTGCATTTTGAAATCATGGGCTTTAGTCCAGCAAAATTTCGCAAAAAACCCCTGATTTTCAAACTTCCATATCTTCGACAAAAATCGATGGTTTTTAACAAAGTTTGCGATCTTGTGCTTAGAATTGCGTTATTAACGACATTCATAGCTTTTTTCACGTTTTCACGAATTTCACAAAAAAAGTGCATTTTGAAATCATGGGCTATAGTCCAGCAAAATTTCGAAAAAAGCCCCTGATTTTCAAACTTCCATATCTTCGACAAAAATCGGTTGTTTTAATCAAATTTTGTGAACTTGTGCTTAGAATTGCATACTAATGAACATTTATAGCGTTTTTCAAATTTTTACAAATTTCACAAAAAAAGTGCATTTTGAAATCATGAGCTATAGTCCAGCAAAATTTCGCAAAAAACCCCTGATTTTCAAACTTCCATATCTGCTACAAAAATCGGTTGTTTTAATCAAATTTTGTGAACTTGTGCTTAGAATTGCATAATAATGAAAATTTATAGCGTTTTTCACGTTTTCACAAATTTCACAAAAAAAAGTGCATTTTGCAATCATGGGCTATAGTCCAGCAAAATTTCGCAAAAAAACCCTGATTTTCAAACTTCCATATCTTCGACAAAAATCGATGGTTTTTAACAAAGTTTGCGATCTTGTGCTTAGAAATGCGTTATTAACGACATTCATAGCTTTTTTCACGTTTTCACGAATTTCACAAAAAAAGTGCATTTTGAAATCATGGGCTATAGTCCAGCAAAATTTCGCAAAATGCCCCTGATTTTCAAACTTCCATATCTTCGACAAAAATCGATGGTTTTTAACAAAGTTTGCGATCTTGTGCTTAGAATTGCGTTATTAACGACATTCATAGCTTTTTTCACGTTTTCACGAATTTCACAAAAAAAGTGCATTTTGAAATCATGGGCTATAGTCCAGCAAAATTTCGAAAAAAGCCCCTGATTTTCAAACTTCCATATCTTCGACAAAAATCGGTTGTTTTAATCAAATTTTGTGAACTTGTGCTTAGAATTGCATACTAATGAACATTTATAGCGTTTTTCAAATTTTTACAAATTTCACATAAAAAGTGCATTTTGAAATCATGGGCTATAGTCCAGCAAAATTTCGCAAAAAACCCCTGATTTTCATATTTCCATATCTTCGACAAAAATCGAATGATTTTATCAAATTTTGTGAACTTGTGCTTAGAATTGCATAATAATGAACATTTATAGCGTTTTTCACGTTTTCACAAATTTCACAAAAAAGTGCATTTTGAAATCATGGGCTTTAGTCCAGCAAAATTTCGCAAAAAACCCCTGATTTTCAAACTTCCATATCTTCGACAAAAATCGAATGTTTTTATCAAATTTTGTGAACTTGTGCTTAGAATTGCATAATAATGAACATTTATAGCGTTTTTCACGTTTTTACAAATTTCACAAAAAAGTGCAATTTGAAATCATGGGCTATAGTCCAGCAATATTTCGCAAAAAACCCCTGATTTTCAATTTTCCATATCTTCAACAAAAATCGCTGGTTTTTAACAAAGTTTGCGATCTTGTGCTTAAAATTGCATAATAATGAACATTTATAGCTTTTCTCACGTTTTTACAAATTTCACGAAAAACTGCATTTTGAAATCATGGGCTATAGTCCAGCAAAATTTCGCAAAAAACCACTGATTTTCAAACTTCCATATTTTCAAATTTTGCGATCTTATGCTTAGAATTGCATAAAAATGAACAATCATAGATTTTTTCCACGTTCTCACAAATTTCACGAAAAAACTGCATTTTGAAATCATGGGTTTTAGTCCAGCAAAATTTCGAAAAAAGCCTCTGATTTTCAAACTTCCATATCTTCTACAAAAATCGGTTGTTTTAATCAAATTTTATAAACTTCTGCTGAGAATTGCATAATAATGAACATTTATACCGTTTTTCAAATTTTTACAAATTTCACAAAAAAAGTGCATTTTGAAATCATGGGCTATAGTCCAGCAAAATTTCGCAAAAACCCCTGATTTTCAAACTTCCATATCTTCGACAAAAATCGAATGATTTTATCAAATTTTGTGAACTTGTGCTTATTATTGCATAATAATGAACATTTATAGCTTTTTTCACGTATTCACGAATTTCACAAAAAAAGTGCATTTTGAAATCATGGGCTATAGTCCAGCAAAATTTCGCAAAAAACCCCTGATTTTCAAACTTCCATATCTTCGACAAAAATCGAATGTTTTTATCAAATTTTGTGAACTTGTGCTTAGAATTGCATAATAATGAAAATTTATAGCGTTTTTCACGTTTTCACAAATTTCACAAAAAAAAGTGCATTTTGCAATCATGGGCTATAGTCCAGCAAAATTTCGCAAAAAACCCCTGATTTTCAAACTTCCATATCTTCGACAAAAATCGATGGTTTTTAACAAAGTTTGCGATCTTGTGCTTAGAATTGCGTTATTAACGACATTCATAGCTTTTTTCACGTTTTCACGAATTTCACAAAAAAAGTGCATTTTGAAATCATGGGCTATAGTCCAGCAAAATTTCGCAAAATGCCCCTGATTTTCAAACTTCCATATCTTCGACAAAAAATCGATGGTTTTTAACAAAGTTTGCGATCTTGTGCTTAGAATTGCGTTATTAACGACATTCATAGCTTTTTTCACGTTTTCACGAATTTCACAAAAAAAGTGCATTTTGAAATCATGGGCTATAGTCCAGCAAAATTTCGCAAAATGCCCCTGATTTTCAAACTTCCATATCTTCGACAAAAATCGGTTGTTTTAATCAAATTTTGTGAACTTGTGCTTAGAATTGCATAATAATGGAAATTTATAGCGTTTTTCACGTTTTCACAAATTTCACAAAAAAAAGTGCATTTTGAAATCATGGGCTATAGTCCAGCAAAATTTCGAAAAAAGCCCCTGATTTTCAAACTTCCATATCTTCGACAAAAATCGGTTGTTTTAATCAAATTTTGTGAACTTGTGCTTAGAATTGCATACTAATGAACATTTATAGCGTTTTTCAAATTTTTACAAATTTCACAAAAAAAGTGCATTTTGAAATCATGGGCTTTAGTCCAGCAAAATTTCGCAAAAAACCCCTGATTTTCAAACTTCCATATCTTCGACAAAAATCGAATGTTTTTATCAAATTTTGTGAACTTGTGCTAAGAATTGCATAATAATGAAAATTTATAGCGTTTTTCACGTTTTCACAAATTTCACAAAAAAAGTGCATTTTGAAATCATGGGCTATAGTCCAGCAAAATTTCGCAAAAAACCCCTGATTTTCAAACTTCCATATCTTCGACAAAAATCGGTTGTTTTAATCAAATTTTGTGAACTTGTGCTTAGAATTGCATACTAATGAACATTTATACCGTTTTTCAAATTTTTACAAATTTCACAAAAAAAGTGCATTTTGAAATCATGGGCTTTAGTCCAGCAAAATTTCGCAAAAAACCCCTGATTTTCAAACTTCCATATCTTCGACAAAAATCGGTTGTTTTAATCAAATTTTGTGAACTTGTGCTTAGAATTGCATACTAATGAACATTTATACCGTTTTTCAAATTTTTACAAATTTCACAAAAAAAGTGCATTTTGAAATCATGGGCTTTAGTCCAGCAAAATTTCGCAAAAAACCCCTGATTTTCAAACTTCCATATCTTCGACAAAAATCGAATGTTTTTATCAAATTTTGTGAACTTGTGCTAAGAATTGCATAATAATGAAAATTTATAGCGTTTTACACGTTTTCACAAATTTCACAAAAAAAGTGCATTTTGAAATCATGGGCTATAGTCCAGCAAAATTTCGCAAAAAACCCCTGATTTTCAAACTTCCATATCTTCGACAAAAATCGATGGTTTTTAACAAAGTTTGCGATCTTGTGCTTAGAATTGCGTTATTAACGACATTCATAGCTTTTTTCACGTTTTCACGAATTTCACAAAAAAAGTGCATTTTGAAATCATGGGCTATAGTCCAGCAAAATTTCGCAAAATGCCCCTGATTTTCAAACTTCCATATCTTCGACAAAAATCGATGGTTTTTAACAAAGTTTGCGATCTTGTGCTTAGAATTGCGTTATTAACGACATTCATAGCTTTTTTCACGTTTTCACGAATTTCACAAAAAAAGTGCATTTTGAAATCATGGGCTTTAGTCCAGCAAAATTTCGCAAAAAACCCCTGATTTTCAAACTTCCATATCTTCGACAAAAATCGGTTGTTTTAATCAAATTTTGTGAACTTGTGCTTAGAATTGCATACTAATGAAAATTTATAGCGTTTTTCAAATTTTCACAAATTTCACAAAAAGAGTGCATTTTGAAATCATGGGCTTTAGTCCAGCAAAATTTCGCAAAAAACCCCTGATTTTCAAACTTCCATATCTTCGACAAAAATCGGTTGTTTTAATCAAATTTGTGAACTTGTGCTTAGAATTGCATAATAATGGAAATTTATAGCGTTTTTCACGTTTTCACAAATTTCACAAAAAAAGTGCATTTTGAAATCATGGGCTATAGTCCAGCAAAATTTCGCAAAAAACCCCTGATTTTCAAACTTCCATATCTTCGACAAAAATCGGTTGTTTTAATCAAATTTTGTGAACTTGTGCTTAGAATTGCATACTAATGAACATTTATACCGTTTTTCAAATTTTTACAAATTTCACAAAAAAAGTGCATTTTGAAATCATGGGCTTTAGTCCAGCAAAATTTCGCAAAAAACCCCTGATTTTCAAACTTCCATATCTTCGACAAAAATCGATGGTTTTTAACAAAGTTTGCGATCTTGTGCTTAGAATTGCGTTATTAACGACATTCATAGCTTTTTTCACGTTTTCACGAATTTCACAAAAAAAGTGCATTTTGAAATCATGGGCTATAGTCCAGCAAAATTTCGCAAAATGCCCCTGATTTTCAAACTTCCATATCTTCGACAAAAATCGATGGTTTTTAACAAAGTTTGCGATCTTGTGCTTAGAATTGCGTTATTAACGACATTCATAGCTTTTTTCACGTTTTCACGAATTTCACAAAAAAAGTGCATTTTGAAATCATGGGCTTTAGTCCAGCAAAATTTCGCAAAAAACCCCTGATTTTCAAACTTCCATATCTTCGACAAAAATCGGTTGTTTTAATCAAATTTTGTGAACTTGTGCTTAGAATTGCATACTAATGAACATTTATAGCGTTTTTCAAATTTTTACAAATTTCACAAAAAAAGTGCATTTTGAAATCATGGGCTTTAGTCCAGCAAAATTTCGCAAAAAACCCCTGATTTTCAAACTTCCATATCTTCGACAAAAATCGGTTGTTTTAATCAAATTTTGTGAACTTGTGCTTAGAATTGCATACTAATGAACATTTATACCGTTTTTCAAATTTTTACAAATTTCACAAAAAAAGTGCATTTTGAAATCATGGGCTTTAGTCCAGCAAAATTTCGCAAAAAACCCCTGATTTTCAAACTTCCATATCTTCGACAAAAATCGAATGTTTTTATCAAATTTTGTGAACTTGTGCTAAGAATTGCATAATAATGAAAATTTATAGCGTTTTTCACGTTTTCACAAATTTCACAAAAAAAGTGCATTTTGAAATCATGGGCTATAGTCCAGCAAAATTTCGCAAAAAACCCCTGATTTTCAAACTTCCATATCTTCGACAAAAATCGATGGTTTTTAACAAAGTTTGCGATCTTGTGCTTAGAATTGCGTTATTAACGACATTCATAGCTTTTTTCACGTTTTCACGAATTTCACAAAAAAAGTGCATTTTGAAATCATGGGCTTTAGTCCAGCAAAATTTCGCAAAAAACCCCTGATTTTCAAACTTCCATATCTTCGACAAAAATCGGTTGTTTTAATCAAATTTTGTGAACTTGTGCTTAGAATTGCATACTAATGAACATTTATACCGTTTTTCAAATTTTTACAAATTTCACAAAAAAAGTGCATTTTGAAATCATGGGCTTTAGTCCAGCAAAATTTCGCAAAAAACCCCTGATTTTCAAACTTCCATATCTTCGACAAAAATCGAATGTTTTTATCAAATTTTGTGAACTTGTGCTAAGAATTGCATAATAATGAAAATTTATAGCGTTTTTCACGTTTTCACAAATTTCACAAAAAAAGTGCATTTTGAAATCATGGGCTATAGTCCAGCAAAATTTCGCAAAAAACCCCTGATTTTCAAACTTCCATATCTTCGACAAAAATCGATGGTTTTTAACAAAGTTTGCGATCTTGTGCTTAGAATTGCGTTATTAACGACATTCATAGCTTTTTTCACGTTTTCACGAATTTCACAAAAAAAGTGCATTTTGAAATCATGGGCTATAGTCCAGCAAAATTTCGCAAAATGCCCTGATTTTCAAACTTCCATATCTTCGACAAAATCGATGGTTTTAATCAAATTTTGTGAACTTGTGCTTAGAATTGCATACTAATGAACATTTATAGCGTTTTTCAAATTTTTACAAATTTCACAAAAAAAGTGCATTTTGAAATCATGGGCTTTAGTCCAGCAAAATTTCGCAAAAAACCCCTGATTTTCAAACTTCCATATCTTCGACAAAAATCGAATGTTTTTATCAAATTTTGTGAACTTGTGCTAAGAATTGCATAATAATGAAAATTTATAGCGTTTTTCACGTTTTCACAAATTTCACAAAAAAAGTGCATTTTGAAATCATGGGCTATAGTCCAGCAAAATTTCGCAAAAAACCCCTGATTTTCAAACTTCCATATCTTCGACAAAAATCGATGGTTTTTAACAAAGTTTGCGATCTTGTGCTTAGAATTGCGTTATTAACGACATTCATAGCTTTTTTCACGTTTTCACGAATTTCACAAAAAAAGTGCATTTTGAAATCATGGGCTATAGTCCAGCAAAATTTCGCAAAATGCCCCTGATTTTCAAACTTCCATATCTTCGACAAAAATCGATGGTTTTTAACAAAGTTTGCGATCTTGTGCTTAGAATTGCGTTATTAACGACATTCATAGCTTTTTTCACGTTTTCACGAATTTCACAAAAAAAGTGCATTTTGAAATCATGGGCTTTAGTCCAGCAAAATTTCGCAAAAAACCCCTGATTTTCAAACTTCCATATCTTCGACAAAAATCGGTTGTTTTAATCAAATTTTGTGAACTTGTGCTTAGAATTGCATACTAATGAACATTTATAGCGTTTTTCACGTTTTCACAAATTTCACAAAAAAAGTGCATTTTGAAATCATGGGCTATAGTCCAGCAAAATTTCGCAAAAAACCCCTGATTTTCAAACTTCCATATCTTCGACAAAAATCGATGGTTTTTAACAAAGTTTGCGATCTTGTGCTTAGAATTGCGTTATTAACGACATTCATAGCTTTTTTCACGTTTTCACGAATTTCACAAAAAAAGTGCATTTTGAAATCATGGGCTTTAGTCCAGCAAAATTTCGCAAAAAACCCCTGATTTTCAAACTTCCATATCTTCGACAAAAATCGGTTGTTTTAATCAAATTTTGTGAACTTGTGCTTAGAATTGCATACTAATGAACATTTATAGCGTTTTTCACGTTTTCACAAATTTCACAAAAAAAGTGCATTTTGAAATCATGGGCTATAGTCCAGCAAAATTTCGCAAAAAACCCCTGATTTTCAAACTTCCATATCTTCGACAAAAATCGATGGTTTTTAACAAAGTTTGCGATCTTGTGCTTAGAATTGCGTTATTAACGACATTCATAGCTTTTTTCACGTTTTCACGAATTTCACAAAAAAAGTGCATTTTGAAATCATGGGCTATAGTCCAGCAAAATTTCGCAAAATGCCCCTGATTTTCAAACTTCCATATCTTCGACAAAAATCGATGGTTTTAATCAAATTTTGTGAACTTGTGCTTAGAATTGCATACTAATGAACATTTATAGCGTTTTTCAAATTTTTACAAATTTCACAAAAAAAGTGCATTTTGAAATCATGGGCTTTAGTCCAGCAAAATTTCGCAAAAAACCCCTGATTTTCAAACTTCCATATCTTCGACAAAAATCGAATGTTTTTATCAAATTTTGTGAACTTGTGCTAAGAATTGCATAATAATGAAAATTTATAGCGTTTTTCACGTTTTCACAAATTTCACAAAAAAAGTGCATTTTGAAATCATGGGCTATAGTCCAGCAAAATTTCGCAAAAAACCCCTGATTTTCAAACTTCCATATCTTCGACAAAAATCGATGGTTTTTAACAAAGTTTGCGATCTTGTGCTTAGAATTGCGTTATTAACGACATTCATAGCTTTTTTCACGTTTTCACGAATTTCACAAAAAAAGTGCATTTTGAAATCATGGGCTATAGTCCAGCAAAATTTCGCAAAATGCCCCTGATTTTCAAACTTCCATATCTTCGACAAAAATCGATGGTTTTTAACAAAGTTTGCGATCTTGTGCTTAGAATTGCGTTATTAACGACATTCATAGCTTTTTTCACGTTTTCACGAATTTCACAAAAAAAGTGCATTTTGAAATCATGGGCTTTAGTCCAGCAAAATTTCGCAAAAAACCCCTGATTTTCAAACTTCCATATCTTCGACAAAAATCGGTTGTTTTAATCAAATTTTGTGAACTTGTGCTTAGAATTGCATACTAATGAACATTTATAGCGTTTTTCAAATTTTTACAAATTTCACAAAAAAAGTGCATTTTGAAATCATGGGCTTTAGTCCAGCAAAATTTCGCAAAAAACCCCTGATTTTCAAACTTCCATATCTTCGACAAAAATCGGTTGTTTTAATCAAATTTTGTGAACTTGTGCTTAGAATTGCATACTAATGAACATTTATACCGTTTTTCAAATTTTTACAAATTTCACAAAAAAAGTGCATTTTGAAATCATGGGCTTTAGTCCAGCAAAATTTCGCAAAAAACCCCTGATTTTCAAACTTCCATATCTTCGACAAAAATCGATGGTTTTTAACAAAGTTTGCGATCTTGTGCTTAGAATTGCGTTATTAACGACATTCATAGCTTTTTTCACGTTTTCACGAATTTCACAAAAAAAGTGCATTTTGAAATCATGGGCTATAGTCCAGCAAAATTTCGCAAAATGCCCCTGATTTTCAAACTTCCATATCTTCGACAAAAATCGATGGTTTTTAACAAAGTTTGCGATCTTGTGCTTAGAATTGCGTTATTAACGACATTCATAGCTTTTTTCACGTTTTCACGAATTTCACAAAAAAAGTGCATTTTGAAATCATGGGCTTTAGTCCAGCAAAATTTCGCAAAAAACCCCTGATTTTCAAACTTCCATATCTTCGACAAAAATCGGTTGTTTTAATCAAATTTTGTGAACTTGTGCTTAGAATTGCATACTAATGAACATTTATAGCGTTTTTCAAATTTTTACAAATTTCACAAAAAAAGTGCATTTTGAAATCATGGGCTTTAGTCCAGCAAAATTTCGCAAAAAACCCCTGATTTTCAAACTTCCATATCTTCGACAAAAATCGGTTGTTTTAATCAAATTTTGTGAACTTGTGCTTAGAATTGCATACTAATGAACATTTATACCGTTTTTCAAATTTTTACAAATTTCACAAAAAAAGTGCATTTTGAAATCATGGGCTTTAGTCCAGCAAAATTTCGCAAAAAACCCCTGATTTTCAAACTTCCATATCTTCGACAAAAATCGAATGTTTTTATCAAATTTTGTGAACTTGTGCTAAGAATTGCATAATAATGAAAATTTATAGCGTTTTTCACGTTTTCACAAATTTCACAAAAAAAGTGCATTTTGAAATCATGGGCTATAGTCCAGCAAAATTTCGCAAAAAACCCCTGATTTTCAAACTTCCATATCTTCGACAAAAATCGATGGTTTTTAACAAAGTTTGCGATCTTGTGCTTAGAATTGCATAATCATGAACATTTATAGCGTTTTTCACTTTTTTACAAATTTCACGAAAAAACTGCATTTTGAAATCATGGGCTATAGTCCAGCAAAATTTCGCAAAAAACCCCTGATTTTCAAACTTCCATATCTTCGACAAAAATCGGTTGTTTTAACCAAATTTTGTGAACTTGTGCTTAGAATTGCATACTAATGAACATTTATAGCGTTTTTCAAATTTTTACAAATTTCACAAAAAAAGTGCATTTTGAAATCATGGGCTTTAGTCCAGCAAAATTTCGCAAAAAACCCCTGATTTTCAAACTTCCATATCTTCGACAAAAATCGATGGTTTTTAACAAAGTTTGCGATCTTGTGCTTAGAATTGCGTTATTAACGACATTCATAGCTTTTTTCACGTTTTCACGAATTTCACAAAAAAAGTGCATTTTGAAATCATGGGCTATAGTCCAGCAAAATTTCGCAAAATGCCCCTGATTTTCAAACTTCCATATCTTCGACAAAAATCGATGGTTTTTAACAAAGTTTGCGATCTTGTGCTTAGAATTGCGTTATTAACGACATTCATAGCTTTTTTCACGTTTTCACGAATTTCACAAAAAAAGTGCATTTTGAAATCATGGGCTTTAGTCCAGCAAAATTTCGCAAAAAACCCCTGATTTTCAAACTTCCATATCTTCGACAAAAATCGGTTGTTTTAATCAAATTTTGTGAACTTGTGCTTAGAATTGCATACTAATGAACATTTATAGCGTTTTTCAAATTTTTACAAATTTCACAAAAAAAGTGCATTTTGAAATCATGGGCTTTAGTCCAGCAAAATTTCGCAAAAAACCCCTGATTTTCAAACTTCCATATCTTCGACAAAAATCGGTTGTTTTAATCAAATTTTGTGAACTTGTGCTTAGAATTGCATAATAATGGAAATTTATAGCGTTTTTCACGTTTTCACAAATTTCACAAAAAAAAGTGCATTTTGAAATCATGGGCTATAGTCCAGCAAAATTTCGAAAAAAGCCCCTGATTTTCAAACTTCCATATCTTCGACAAAAATCGGTTGTTTTAATCAAATTTTGTGAACTTGTGCTTAGAATTGCATACTAATGAACATTTATAGCGTTTTTCAAATTTTTACAAATTTCACAAAAAAAGTGCATTTTGAAATCATGGGCTTTAGTCCAGCAAAATTTCGCAAAAAACCCCTGATTTTCAAACTTCCATATCTTCGACAAAAATCGAATGTTTTTATCAAATTTTGTGAACTTGTGCTTAGAATTGCGTTATTAACGACATTCATAGCTTTTTTCACGTTTTCACAAATTTCACAAAAAAAGTGCATTTGAAATCATGGGCTTTAGTCCAGCAAAATTTCGCAAAAAACCCCTGATTTTCAAACTTCCATATCTTCGACAAAAATCGATGGTTTTTAACAAAGTTTGCGATCTTGTGCTTAGAATTGCGTTATTAACGACATTCATAGCTTTTTTCACGTTTTCACAAATTTCACAAAAAAAGTGCATTTTGAAATCATGGGCTATAGTCCAGCAAAATTTCGCAAAATGCCCCTGATTTTCAAACTTCCATATCTTCGACAAAAATCGGTTGTTTTAATCAAATTTTGTGAACTTGTGCTTAGAATTGCATACTAATGAACATTTATACCGTTTTTCAAATTTTTACAAATTTCACAAAAAAAGTGCATTTTGAAATCATGGGCTATAGTCCAGCAAAATTTCGCAAAAAACCCCTGTTTTTCAAACTTCCATATCTTCGACAAAAATCGATGGTTTTTAACAAAGTTTGCGATCTTGTGCTTAGAATTGCGTTATTAACGACATTCATAGCTTTTTTCACGTTTTCACAAATTTCACAAAAAAAGTGCATTTTGAAATCATGGGCTTTAGTCCAGCAAAATTTCGCAAAAAACCCCTGATTTTCAAACTTCCATATCTTCGACAAAAATCGAATGTTTTTATCAAATTTTGTGAACTTGTGCTTAGAATTGCATAATAATGAACATTTATAGCGTTTTTCACGTTTTCACAAATTTCACAAAAAAAGTGCATTTTGAAATCATTGGCTTTAGTCCAGCAAAATTTCGCAAAAAACCCCTGATTTTCAAACTTCCATATCTTCGACAAAAATCGAATGTTTTTATCAAATTTTGTGAACTTGTGCTTAGAATTGCGTTATTAACGACATTCATAGCTTTTTTCACGTTTTCACAAATTTCACAAAAAAAGTGCATTTTGAAATCATGGGCTTTAGTCCAGCAAAATTTCGCAAAAAACCCCTGATTTTCAAACTTCCATATCTTCGACAAAAATCGAATGTTTTTATCAAATTTTGTGAACTTGTGCTTAGAATTGCATAATAATGAACATTTATAGCGTTTTTCACGTTTTCACAAATTTCACAAAAAAAGTGCATTTTGAAATCATTGGCTTTAGTCCAGCAAAATTTCGCAAAAAACCCCTGATTTTCAAACTTCCATATCTTCGACAAAAATCGAATGTTTTTATCAAATTTTGTGAACTTGTGCTTAGAATTGCGTTATTAACGACATTTATAGCGTTTTTCAAATCTTTACAAATTTCACAAAAAAAGTGCATTTTGAAATCATGGGCTATAGTCCAGCAAAATTTCGCAAAAAACCCCTGTTTTTCAAACTTCCATATCTTCGACAAAAATCGATGGTTTTTAACAAAGTTTGCGATCTTGTGCTTAGAATTGCGTTATTAACGACATTCATAGCTTTTTTCACGTTTTCACAAATTTCACAAAAAAAGTGCATTTTGAAATCATGGGCTTTAGTCCAGCAAAATTTCGCAAAAAACCCCTGATTTTCAAACTTCCATATCTTCGACAAAAATCGAATGTTTTTATCAAATTTTGTGAACTTGTGCCTAGAATTGCATAATAATGAACATTTATAGCGTTTTTCACGTTTTCACAAATTTCACAAAAAAAGTGCATTTTGAAATCATTGGCTTTAGTCCAGCAAAATTTCGCAAAAAACCCCTGATTTTCAAACTTCCATATCTTCGACAAAAATCGAATGTTTTTATCAAATTTTGTGAACTTGTGCTTAGAATTGCGTTATTAACGACATTCATAGCTTTTTTCACGTTTTCACAAATTTCACAAAAAAAGTGCATTTTGAAATCATGGGCTTTAGTCCAGCAAAATTTCGCAAAAAACCCCTGATTTTCAAACTTCCATATCTTCGACAAAAATCGAATGTTTTTATCAAATTTTGTGAACTTGTGCTTAGAATTGCATAATAATGAACATTTATAGCGTTTTTCACGTTTTCACAAATTTCACAAAAAAAGTGCATTTTGAAATCATTGGCTTTAGTCCAGCAAAATTTCGCAAAAAACCCCTGATTTTCAAACTTCCATATCTTCGACAAAAATCGAATGTTTTTATCAAATTTTGTGAACTTGTGCTTAGAATTGCGTTATTAACGACATTCATAGCTTTTTTCACGTTTTCACAAATTTCACAAAAAAAGTGCATTTTGAAATCATGGGCTATAGTCCAGCAAAATTTCGCAAAAAACCCCTGATTTTCATATTTCCATATCTTCGACAAAAATCGAATGATTTTATCAAATTTTGTGAACTTGTGCTTAGAATTGCATAATAATGAACATTTATAGCGTTTTTCACGTTTTCACAAATTTCACAAAAAAAGTGCATTTTGAAATCATGGGCTATAGTCCAGCAAAATTTCGCAAAAAACCCCTGATTTTCATATTTCCATATCTTCGACAAAAATCGAATGATTTTATCAAATTTTGTGAACTTGTGCTTAGAATTGCATAATAAGGAACATTTATAGCGTTTTTCACGTTTTCACAAATTTCACAAAAAAAGTGCATTTTGAATTCATGGGCTAAAGTCCAGCAAAATTTCGCAAAAAACCCCTGATTTTCAAACTTCCATATCTTCGACAAAAATCGAATGTTTTTATCAAATTTTGTGAACTTGTGCTTAGAATTGCATAATAATGAACATTTATAGCGTTTTTCACGTTTTCACAAATTTCACAAAAAAAGTGCATTTTGAAATCATTGGCTTTAGTCCAGCAAAATTTCGCAAAAAACCCCTGATTTTCAAATTTCCATATCTTCGACAAAAATCGGTTGTTTTAATCAAATTTTGTGAACTTGTGCTTAGAATTGCATAATAATGAACATTTATAGCTTTTTTCACGTTTTCACAAATTTCACAAAAAAAAGTGCATTTTGAAATCATGGGCTATAGTCCAGCAAAATTTCGCAAAAAACCCCTGATTTTCATATTTCCATATCTTCGACAAAAATCGAATGATTTTATCAAATTTTGTGAACTTGTGCTTAGAATTGCATAATAATGAACATTTATAGCGTTTTTCACGTTTTCACAAATTTCACAAAAAAAGTGCAATTTGAAATCATGGGCTATAGTCCAGCAAAATTTCGCAAAAAACCCCTGATTTTCATATTTCCATATCTTCGACAAAAATCGAATGATTTTATCAAATTTTGTGAACTTGTGCTTAGAATTGCATAATAATGAACATTTATAGCGTTTTTCACGTTTTCACAAATTTCACAAAAAAAGTGCATTTTGAAATCATGGGCTATAGTCCAGCAAAATTTCGCAAAAAACCCCTGATTTTCATATTTCCATATCTTCGACAAAAATCGAATGATTTTATCAAATTTGTGAACTTGTGCTTAGAATTGCATAATAATGAACATTTATAGCGTTTTTCACGTTTTCACAAATTTCACAAAAAAAGTGCATTTTGAAATCATTGGCTTTAGTCCAGCAAAATTTCGCAAAAAACCCCTGATTTTCAAATTTCCATATCTTCGACAAAAATCGGTTGTTTTAATCAAATTTTGTGAACTTGTGCTTAGAATTGCATAATAATGAACATTTATAGCTTTTTCACGTTTTCACAAATTTCACAAAAAAAGTGCATTTTGAAATCATGGGCTATAGTCCAGCAAAATTTCGCAAAAAACCCCTGATTTTCATATTTCCATATCTTCGACAAAAATCGAATGATTTTATCAAATTTTGTGAACTTGTGCTTAGAATTGCATAATAATGAACATTTATAGCGTTTTTCACGTTTTCACAAATTTCACAAAAAAAGTGCATTTTGAAATCATGGGCTTTAGTCCAGCAAAATTTCGCAAAAAACCCCTGATTTTCAAACTTCCATATCTTCGACAAAAATCGAATGTTTTTATCAAATTTTGTGAACTTGTGCTTAGAATTGCGTTATTAACGACATTCATAGCTTTTTTCACGTTTTCACAAATTTCACAAAAAAAGTGCATTTTGAAATCATGGGCTATAGTCCAGCAAAATTTCGCAAAAAACCCCTGATTTTCAAACTTCCATATCTTCGACAAAAATCGAATGTTTTTATCAAATTTTGTGAACTTGTGCTTAGAATTGCGTTATTAATGACATTCATAGCTTTTTTCACGTTTTCACAAATTTCACAAAAAAAGTGCATTTTGAAATCATGGGCTTTAGTCAAGCAAAATTTCGCAACAAACCCCTGATTTTCAAACTTCCATATCTTCGACAAAAATCGATGGTTTTTAACAAAGTTTGCGATCTTGTGCTTAGAATTGCGTTATTAACGACATTCATAGCTTTTTTCACGTTTTCACAAATTTCACAAAAAAAGTGCATTTTGAAATCATGGGCTTTAGTCAAGCAAAATTTCGCAACAAACTCCTGATTTTCAAACTTCCATATCTTCGACAAAAATCGATGGTTTTTAACAAAGTTTGCGATCTTGTGCTTAGAATTGCGTTTATTAACGACATTCATAGCTTTTTTCACGTTTTCACAAATTTCACAAAAAAGTGCATTTTGAAATCATGGGCTATAGTCCAGCAAAATTTCGCAAAAAACCCCTGATTTTCAAACTTCCATATCTTCGACAAAAATCGGTTGTTTTAATCAAATTTTGTGAACTTGTGCTTAGAATTGCGTTATTATGAACATTCATAGCTTTTTTCACGTTTTCACGAATTTCACAAAAAAGTGCATTTTGAAATCATGGGCTATAGTCCAGCAAAATTTCGCAAAAAAACCCTGATTTTCAAACTTCCATATCTTGCACAAAAATCGCTGGTTTTTAACAAAGTTTGCGATCTTGTGCTTAGAATTGCGTTATTATGAACATTCATAGCTTTTTTCACGTTTTTACAAATTTCAGAAAAAAAGTGCATTTTGAAATCATGGGCTATAGTCCAGCAAAATTTCGCAAAAAACCCCTGGTTTTCAACTTCCATATCTTCGACAAAAATCGGTTGTTTAAATCAAATTTTGTGAACTTGTGCTTAGAATTGCGTTATTATGAACATTCATAGCTTTTTTCACGTTTTCACGAATTTCACAAAAAAACTGCATTTTGAAATCATGGGCTATAGTCCAGCAAAATTTCGCAAAAAAACCCTGATTTTCAAACTTCCATATCTTCGACAAAAATCGGTTGTTTTAATCAAATTTGTGAACTTGTGCTTAGAATTGCATAATAATGAACTTTATAGCGTTTTTCACGTTTTCACAAATTTCACAAAAAAGTGCATTTTGAAATCATGGGCTATAGTCCAGCAAAATTTCGCAAAAAACCCCTGATTTTCAAACTTCCATATCTTGGACAAAAATCGCTGGTTTTTAACAAAGTTTGCGATCTTGTGCTTAGAATTGCGTTATTATGAACATTCATAGCTTTTTTCACGTTTTCACGAATTTCACAAAAAAAGTGCATTTTGAAATCATTGGCTATAGTCCAGCAAAATTTCGCAAAAAACCCCTGATTTTCAAATTTCCATATCTTCGACAAAAATCGAATGATTTTATCAAATTTTGTGAACTTGTGCTTAGAATTGCGTTATTATGAACATTCATAGCTTTTTTAACGTTTTCGCAAATTTCACGAAAAAACTGCATTTTGAAATCATGGGCTATAGTCCAGCAAAATTTCGCAAAAACCCCTGATTTTCAAACTTCCATATCTTCGACAAAAATCGGTTGTTTTAATCAAATTTTGTGAACTTGTGCTTAGAATTGCGTTATTATGAACATTCATAGCTTTTTTCACGTTTTCACGAATTTCACAAAAAAACTGCATTTTGAAATCATGGGCTATAGTCCAGCAAAATTTCGCAAAAAAACCCTGATTTTCAAACTTCCATATCTTCGACAAAAATCGGTTGTTTTAATCAAATTTTGTGAACTTGTGCTTAGAATTGCATAATAATGAACTTTATAGCGTTTTTCACGTTTTCACAAATTTCACAAAAAAGTGCATTTTGAAATCATGGACTATAGTCCAGCAAAATTTCGCAAAAAACCCCTGATTTTCAAACTTCCATATCTTGGACAAAAATCGCTGGTTTTTAACAAAGTTTGCGATCTTGTGCTTAGAATTGCGTTATTATGAACATTCATAGCTTTTTTCACGTTTTTACAAATTTCACGAAAAAACTGAATTTTGAAATCATGGGCTATAGTCCAGCAAAATTTCGCAAAAAACCCCTGATTTTCAAATTTCCATATCTTGGACAAAAATCGCTGGTTTTTAACAAAGTTTGCGATCTTGTGCTTAGAATTGCGTTATTATGAACATTCATAGCTTTTTTCACGTTTTTACAAATTTCAGAAAAAAAGTGCATTTTGAAATCATGGGCTATAGTCCAGCAAAATTTCGCAAAAAACCCCTGGTTTTCAAATTTCCATATCTTCGACAAAAATCGAATGATTTTATCAAATTTTGTGAACTTGTGCTTAGAATTGCATAATAATGAACTTTATAGCGTTTTCCACGTTTTCACAAATTTCACAAAAAAGTGCATTTTGAAATCATGGCTATAGTCCAGCAAAATTTCGCAAAAAACCCCTGATTTTCAAATTTCCATATCTTGGACAAAAATCGCTGGTTTTTAACAAAGTTTGCGATCTTGTGCTTAGAATTGCGTTATTATGAACATTCATAGCTTTTTTCACGTTTTTACAAATTTCAGAAAAAAAGTGCATTTTGAAATCATGGGCTATAGTCCAGCAAAATTTCGCAAAAAACCCCTGGTTTTCAAATTTCCATATCTTCGACAAAAATCGAATGATTTTATCAAATTTTGTGAACTTGTGCTTAGAATTGCATAATAATGAACTTTATAGCTTTTTTCACGTTTTCACGAATTTCACAAAAAAAGTGCATTTTGAAATCATGGGCTATAGTCCAGCAAAACTTCGCAAAAAACCCCTGATTTTCAAATTTCCATATCTTCGACAAAAATCGAATGATTTTATCAAATTTTGTGAACTTGTGCTTAGAATTGCATAATAATGAACTTATTGCGTTTTTCACGTTTTCACAAATTTCACAAAAAAGTGCATTTTGAAATCATGGGCTAAAGTCCAGCAAAATTTCGCAAAAACCCCTGATTTTCAAACTTCCATATCTGCTACAAAAATCGGTTGTTTTAATCAAATTTTGTAAACTTCTGCTAAGAATTGCATAATCATGAGCATTTATAGCTTTTTTCACGTTTTCACGAATTTCACAAAAAAGCGCATTTTGAAATCATGGGCTATAGTCCAGTAAAATTTCGAAAAAAGCCCCTGATTTCAAACTTCCATATCTTCTACAAAAATCGGTTGTTTTAATCAAATTTTGTAAACTTCTGCTAAGAATTGCATAATCATGAACATTTATAGCTTTTTTCACGTTTTCACGAATTTCACAAAAAAAGTGCATTTTGAAATCATGGGCTATAGTCCAGCAAAATTTTGAAAATAGCCCCTGATTTTCAAACTTCCATATCTGCTACAAAAATCGGTTGTTTTAATCAAATTTTGTAAACTTCTGCTAAGAATTGCATAATCATGAGCATTTATAGCTTTTTTCACGTTTTCACGAATTTCACAAAAAAGTGCATTTTGAAATCATGGGCTATAGTCCAGTAAAATTTCGAAAAAAGCCCCTGATTTTCAAACTTCCATATCTTCTACAAAAATCGGTTGTTTTAATCAAATTTTGTAAACTTCTGCTAAGAATTGCATAATCATGAACATTTATAGCTTTTTTCACGTTTTCACGAATTTCACAAAAAAAGTGCATTTTGAAATCATGGGCTATAGTCCAGCAAAATTTCGCAAAAAACCCCTGATTTTCAAACTTCTATATCTTCGACAAAAATCGGTTGTTTTAATCAAATTTTGTGAACTTGTGCTTAGAATTGCATAATAATGGACATTTATAGCTTTTTTCACGTTTTCACGAATTTAACAAAAAAGTGCATTTTGAAATCATGGGCTATAGTCCAGCAAAATTTTGAAAATAGCCCCTGATTTTCAAACTTCCATATCTTCGACAAAAATCGGTTGTTTTAATCAAATTTTGTGAACTTGTGCTTAGAACTGCATAATAATGAACATTTATAGCGGTTTTCATGTTTTTACAAATTTCACGAAAAAACTGCATTTTGAAATCATGGGCTATAGTCCAGCAAAATTTCGCAAAAAGCCCCTGATTTTCAAACTTCCATATCTGCTACAAAAATCGGGTGTTTTAATCAAATTTTGTAAACTTCTGCTAAGAATTGCATAATCATGAACATTTATAGCTTTTTTCACGTTTTCACGAATTTCACAAAAAAAGTGCATTTTGAAATCATGGGCTATAGTCCAGCAAAATTTTGAAAATAGCCCCTGATTTTCAAACTTCCATATCTTCGACAAAAATCGGTTGTTTTAATCAAATTTTGTGAACTTGTGCTTAGAATTGCATAATAATGGACATTTATAGCTTTTTTCACGTTTTCACGAATTTCACAAAAAAGTGCATTTTGAAATCATGGGCTATAGTCCAGCAAAATTTTGAAAATAGCCCCTGATTTTCAAACTTCCATATCTTCGACAAAAATCGGTTGTTTTAATCAAATTTTGTGAACTTGTGCTTAGAATTGCATAATATTGAACATTTATAGCGTTTTTCATGTTTTTACAAATTTCACGAAAAAACTGCATTTTGAAATCATGGGCTATAGTCCAGCAAAATTTCGCAAAAACCCCTGATTTTCAAACTTCCATATCTTCGACAAAAATCGGTTGTTTTAATCAAATTTTGTGAACCTGTGCTTAGAATTGCATAATAATGGACATTTATAGCTTTTTTCACATTTTCACGAATTTCACAAAAAAGTGCATTTTGAAATCATGGGCTATAGTCCAGCAAAATTTTGAAAATAGCCCCTGATTTTCAAACTTCCATATCTTCGACAAAAATCGGTTGTTTTAATCAAATTTTGTGAACTTGTGCTTAGAATTGCATAATAATGAACATTTATAGCGTTTTCATGTTTTTACAAATTTCACGAAAAAACTGCATTTTGAAATCATGGGCTATAGTCCAGCAAAATTTCGCAAAAACCCCTGATTTTCAAACTTCCATATCTTCGACAAAAATCGGTTGTTTTAATCAAATTTTGTGAACTTGTGCTTAGAATTGCGTTATTATGAACATTCATAGCTTTTTTCACGTTTTCACAAATTTCACAAAAAGTGCATTTTGAAATCATGGACTATAGTCCAGCAAAATTTCGCAAAAAACCCCTGATTTTCAAACTTCCATATCTTGGACAAAAATCGCTGGTTTTTAACAAAGTTTGCGATCTTGTGCTTAGAATTGCGTTATTATGAACATTCATAGCTTTTTTCACGTTTTTACAAATTTCACGAAAAAACTGAATTTTGAAATCATGGGCTATAGTCCAGCAAAATTTCGCAAAAAACCCCTGATTTTCAAATTTCCATATCTTGGACAAAAATCGCTGGTTTTTAACAAAGTTTGCGATCTTGTGCTTAGAATTGCGTTATTATGAACATTCATAGCTTTTTTCACGTTTTTACAAATTTCAGAAAAAAAGTGCATTTTGAAATCATGGGCTATAGTCCAGCAAAATTTCGCAAAAAACCCCTGGTTTTCAAATTTCCATATCTTCGACAAAAATCGAATGATTTTATCAAATTTTGTGAACTTGTGCTTAGAATTGCATAATAATGAACTTTATAGCGTTTTCCACGTTTTCACAAATTTCACAAAAAAGTGCATTTTGAAATCATGGGCTATAGTCCAGCAAAATTTCGCAAAAAACCCCTGATTTTCAAATTTCCATATCTTGGACAAAAATCGCTGGTTTTTAACAAAGTTTGCGATCTTGTGCTTAGAATTGCGTTATTATGAACATTCATAGCTTTTTCACGTTTTTACAAATTTCAGAAAAAAAGTGCATTTTGAAATCATGGGCTATAGTCCAGCAAAATTTCGCAAAAAACCCCTGGTTTTCAAATTTCCATATCTTCGACAAAAATCGAATGATTTTATCAAATTTTGTGAACTTGTGCTTAGAATTGCATAATAATGAACTTTATAGCTTTTTTCACGTTTTCACGAATTTCACAAAAAAAGTGCATTTTGAAATCATGGGCTATAGTCCAGCAAAATTTCGCAAAAAACCCCTGATTTTCAAATTTCCATATCTTCGACAAAAATCGAATGATTTTATCAAATTTTGTGAACTTGTGCTTAGAATTGCATAATAATGAACTTATTGCGTTTTTCACGTTTTCACAAATTTCACAAAAAGTGCATTTTGAAATCATGGGCTAAAGTCCAGCAAAATTTCGCAAAAAACCCCTGATTTTCAAACTTCCATATCTGCTACAAAAATCGGTTGTTTTAATCAAATTTTGTAAACTTCTGCTAAGAATTGCATAATCATGAGCATTTATAGCTTTTTTCACGTTTTCACGAATTTCACAAAAAAGTGCATTTTGAAATCATGGGCTATAGTCCAGTAAAATTTCGAAAAAAGCCACCTGATTTTCAAACTTCCATATCTTCTACAAAAATCGGTTGTTTTAATCAAATTTTGTAAACTTCTGCTAAGAATTGCATAATCATGAACATTTATAGCTTTTTTCACGTTTTCACGAATTTCACAAAAAAAGTGCATTTTGAAATCATGGGCTATAGTCCAGCAAAATTTTGAAAATAGCCCCTGATTTTCAAACTTCCATATCTGCTACAAAAATCGGTTGTTTTAATCAAATTTTGTAAACTTCTGCTAAGAATTGCATAATCATGAGCATTTATAGCTTTTTTCACGTTTTCACGAATTTCACAAAAAAGTGCATTTTGAAATCATGGGCTATAGTCCAGTAAAATTTCGAAAAAAGCCCCTGATTTTCAAACTTCCATATCTTCTACAAAAATCGGTTGTTTTAATCAAATTTTGTAAACTTCTGCTAAGAATTGCATAATCATGAACATTTATAGCTTTTTTCACGTTTTCACGAATTTCACAAAAAAAGTGCATTTTGAAATCATGGGCTATAGTCCAGCAAAATTTCGCAAAAAACCCCTGATTTTCAAACTTCTATATCTTCGACAAAAATCGGTTGTTTTAATCAAATTTTGTGAACTTGTGCTTAGAATTGCATAATAATGGACATTTATAGCTTTTTTCACGTTTTCACGAATTTAACAAAAAAGTGCATTTTAAAATCATGGGCTATAGTCCAGCAAAATTTTGAAAATAGCCCCTGATTTTCAAACTTCCATATCTTCGACAAAAATCGGTTGTTTTAATCAAATTTTGTGAACTTGTGCTTAGAACTGCATAATAATGAACATTTATAGCGGTTTTCATGTTTTTACAAATTTCACGAAAAACTGCATTTTGAAATCATGGGCTATAGTCCAGCAAAATTTCGCAAAAAGCCCCTGATTTTCAAACTTCCATATCTGCTACAAAAATCGGGTGTTTTAATCAAATTTTGTAAACTTCTGCTAAGAATTGCATAATCATGAACATTTATAGCTTTTTTCACGTTTTCACGAATTTCACAAAAAAAGTGCATTTTGAAATCATGGGCTATAGTCCAGCAAAATTTTGAAAATAGCCCCTGATTTTCAAACTTCCATATCTTCGACAAAAATCGGTTGTTTTAATCAAATTTTGTGAACTTGTGCTTAGAATTGCATAATAATGGACATTTATAGCTTTTTTCACGTTTTCACGAATTTCACAAAAAAGTGCATTTTGAAATCATGGGCTATAGTCCAGCAAAATTTTGAAAATAGCCCCTGATTTTCAAACTTCCATATCTTCGACAAAAATCGGTTGTTTTAATCAAATTTTGTGAACTTGTGCTTAGAATTGCATAATATTGAACATTTATAGCGTTTTTCATGTTTTTACAAATTTCACGAAAAAACTGCATTTTGAAATCATGGGCTATAGTCCAGCAAAATTTCGCAAAAACCCCTGATTTTCAAACTTCCATATCTTCGACAAAAATCGGTTGTTTTAATCAAATTTTGTGAACTTGTGCTTAGAATTGCATAATAATGGACATTTATAGCTTTTTTCACATTTTCACGAATTTCACAAAAAAGTGCATTTTGAAATCATGGGCTATAGTCCAGCAAAATTTTGAAAATAGCCCCTGATTTTCAAACTTCCATATCTTCGACAAAAATCGGTTGTTTTAATCAAATTTTGTGAACTTGTGCTTAGAATTGCATAATAATGAACATTTATAGCGTTTTTTCATGTTTTTACAAATTTCACGAAAAAACTGCATTTTGAAATCATGGGCTATAGTCCAGCAAAATTTCGCAAAAACCCCTGATTTTCAAACTTCCATATCTTCGACAAAAATCGGTTGTTTTAATCAAATTTTGTGAACTTGTGCTTAGAATTGCGTTATTATGAACATTCATAGCTTTTTTCACGTTTTCACAAATTTCACAA